>CM068742.1:7500096-7980356 GCA_035084275.1 Hydrolagus colliei | reverse complement strand
TGGGTGGGGGGGTGGAGAGGAGGTAGCAGTAGAGGATATATCAAGGTAGACAGTGTGTGGGAAGAAGTTTTAGGTCCCCCCCCCCCCCCTGTGTGTGTTTGAGGAAAACACGTGTTTCAGTGAGACACTCATTGGACTCATATCTGATGGTGTTAAAGGTATCACTGAAAAATGTAGCAGTGGGTGGGGGGGGGGGGGGGAGAGAGAATGATGGGGGAGAGAAGGAGAGAGAATGATAGAGGGAGAGAGTGGGGAGAGAATGATGGGGGGAGGGGGAGAGGGAGAGAGGGGGGAGAGAATGATGGGGGGAGAGGGGGGAGAGAATGATGGGGGGAGAGGGGGGAGAGAATGATGGGGGGAGGGGGAGAGAGGGGGGAGAGAATGATGGGGAGAGGGGGAGAGAATGATGGGGGGACGGGGAGAGAATGATGGGGGGAGAGGGAGAGAGGGGGGAGAGAATGATGGGAGAGAGGGGGAGAGAATGATGGGGGAGAGGGGGAGAGAATGATGGGGGGAGAGGGGGAGAGAATGATGGGGGGAGAGGGAGAGAGTGGGAGAGAATGATGGGAGAGAGGGGGAGAGAATGATGGGAGAGAGGGAGGAGAGAATGATGGGGGGGGGGCGGGGGAGGGAGAGAGGGGGCGAGAATGTTGGGGGGAGAGGGGTAGAGAATGATGGGAGAGAGGGGGGAGAGAATGATGTGGGGGGGCGGAGGGAGAGAGGGAGGAGAGAATAATGGGGAGAGAGGGGGAGAGAATGGTGCGGGGAGAGGGCGGAGAGAATAATGGGGCGAGAATGATGGGAGAGAGGGGGGAGAGAATGTTGGGGGAGAGGGGGAGAGAATGATGTGGGGGGGGGGGAGGGAGAGAGGGGGCGAGAATGATGGGGGGAGAGGGGTAGAGAATGTTGGGGGAAGAGGGGGAGAGAATGATAGAGGGAGAGGGGGAGGAAGAGAGAGGAATGGGGGTGGAAAGGAGAGAAAGAGAGAGAGAGACGGCGAGGAGAGAGAGAGATGGACTGTATACATATTTGTTTGCCATGTTGTGAATGAATTTGGGAGGAATGAGAAGTGGCGGAGAGGACGCGAACCGTCTGTGAGTGTGATGGGGTTCACAGTGAGGGCTGCTGTGGTGTTAATGGGGTTGGATGCGTGACGCGCCCCGGGGCGCTGAACAGAGCGAGGAGGGCTACACAAGCACAAGCAGTTGTCGTCGTTGATGCGCGTGGAAGTTTGGGCAAGATGTGACTGGGGGGCTGGGTCTGGAGTCCAGCGTCTTGAGGCATCCTTCTGTCGGGAAACGTTGCCGTACAAATGTAATTTGCTATTTGACCTCGTCCATCCAGCCGGGCAACTCGACAAATTGTTTATTTGAAAAAATAACAATCCTTTCATTTGATGCAGTGACTTTTCGTGGAGCTCGTGTAGCTCAGTGGGTAGAGCGAGCGCCTTACGAGCATGAGACCTGTGTTGGAATCCAGGCAGGTCAGGGCCAAACCTTGGGCAAGTTCCCTGACTCCGCGCACCTAATTGTAATTTCTCCCCCCAAAATTGGTCATTTCAATCCACGACTGTGTGTGGGGGACGCTGCTGCGCGCAATTGGCTGCCACGTTTCGCCCACAAATATATACAGTCATTTCACTTTATAGTATATTCTGTGAAGCGTCTGGAAGTACTGTACAGTGAATTGACTCTTTGTGGGCGAAGGGCGGCTGTCCATTGTGCACAGCCGTGTTCTTCGCTCCACCGGGTATGGCCTCCTCCGTGTCCCCCCTCCTCTCTTCCCAGTTTCCAGCCAAAGACCTTTCTCTTCATCTTCTAGACGTCTCAAAGTGCTTCACGGAATATACTTAAAGTGAATTGACTGTGCATTTGTGGGTTCCCACTTACTGTCTAAGGTCTCACCCGCCCAGGAATCGAGCAGAATTGGTGGGGGTGGCGGAAAAAACTTATTAACTGGCAACTAGACAGATTATTTATTTGAAAAGTAAACATTTACTGTAATAATTATTCTTCCTTGTGGTATAGGGTGAAGGATTACACAAAGTGCTTCACAGATATACTGTCAAGTACAGTGACCAGTCATTTTTTGCAGAGTGAGTGAGGGAGGGGAAAGGTCGGAGGCATTTGAGTCTCATTAAAATGAATTATAATTTTATTCCAAGGTTAAATCCCGCCTTCTTTTTTGTTTAGATACCCCGGCTCCAGGCATGTCTGTGAATGGATATTTCTATCAGGAAAGTGGTGAGTGAATTCTGCTTTATTCCTTGTTTCGCTTAATTTAGATGAATTGTCTCAATTATACAGTCGATTCTCCTACTCTCCTCACTCCCCCCTGCCCTGATCTCTACCCCCCCCACCTCCCAGCCCCCGCTCTGGTTTTCCCGACCTGACTCTTCAGCGCTTTAGGACGTCCTCCCGACGTGAAATGCGCTATGTAAATGTAATTTTGTTGTGGTTGTCTCCTTCTTGAGAACAGTGTTGGCCTGGCTCACTGGGCAGCTCTCTTGTCTCTTGAGTTGCAACCTCATGGGTTCAATCCCCACATCAGGACTTCTTTTGGATGCAATGTCAAATTGAACCCCTGTCCTGCGCCTGTTCAGGTGGATGTTAAAGACTATTGGAAAAGAGAAGGGAGTTTCTCTCTCCGGGAGTCCTTGGCCAAATGACTGCCGAGTTTTCCCACAAAATAGTTCACTCACTTTACAGTAAGAGCTTTGAGACGTCTTGACGATCTGATAAGGCCCCCATAACAAGGATTATTGTTGAGGCTGTTGACTTCAGAATGTTATGGAACGGTAAGCAGAAATTTGCGAAATAACCAAAGAGAATACTAACTGATTTTGAAGTGGTACGGCCGGGGGTGTTGTGGTGGGGAGATAGCGAGGAGGAGCTCATTTAGCCTATCCAGCCCTATTCCTTCAGTTTATATTGCCGTTCGCCTGCAAATCCGCAGTCACTACACTTCACAGTGAAATCCCTGCAAAGCATTTTGAGACGATTATTTTAGTGGTGATAGGCACATTCAAAGCAGATGGGATTTCAGGTGAAATTTATACAGAATGAGCCTAGGAATTTGTGTATTGGCAGAGAGTAAGTGCGCAAAAGTCTTTGGAATTCTTCAGAAGAGTTACTGCCAGAGAAAAAAAACGCTAGTTACATACAACTTGAGCTCTTTAAAGTTTTTAATGGTCTGTTTTTATTATGGCGCGTCCATAGCCTCTGGGCGGAATGTGACCTTTTCTACTTTAATACTAATTTCGCTGGGTTTCTACTGAGTGCAGATAAGATTGTGTGCCAGGCACTGGGGACACATTGACTGATGATAACAACATGTCACATTTGTATGGTGCCTTTCACGTCAGAGATTATGCCCCTTGCTGCTGGACAGTCTGGGATTTGGGCCAAAGCCAGGAGTTTGATTAAAGAGACTGGCAGGGCAGGGAGGGTAGGAGGGTGACCAAAGGCACGGTCGAAGAGGAAGGTCTTGAGATGTTCCTTCAAGTAGGCAAGGGAGTGGGTGAGGTGGAGGGATGGTGGGATGGGGTTGTGTGAGAGTGGAGAGGCTGAATGCCTGACTGCTGATAGTGGGGCTGGCTGGGTGGGCAATGTGGAGCAGGCCCAACCCCACTGAGCAGAGGGAGCAGACAGGTCTATAATGGAGTGTTTGAATGAAAATAACAGATTTTTTTTTCCCTCCTCCCCAGGAAATCTGAGACCTGGGAATCAGGAAGCTGTGGCGAGCCAAGAGAATGGCCGGGGTGAGATACATGAGACGGTTAGCGATGATGGCATCCGATTCTTTGTCAACGTGAATGTCAAGCTGGACACTGACACTGATGGTATGTATGGTGCATGTTGGTGTGTGTTGGTGTAGGCTGGTGTGGGTGGGGTGGTGGGGCGGGGGGTGATGGGTTGGTGTCAGCGAGTGGCTCAGTTTACTCACCCACACTAAACTTCCTAACCCCCATCACATCAGTCCTCGTCAGATTCCACTGCCTCCCTACCACAGAACGGATCAGTTTCAGGATATTCTCACTCGTTTATGAATCATTTGACACCCTGGATACCTTTGTACGTTCGGGATCTGCTTCTCCCTCATGCTGCCACACACCCGTCTCTGCTCCCCTGGCTCTGGCCCCCTGCTTGTCCCTCATCCCCACCATTCCACCATCGATGGCCATACTTTCAGCCACTACACCCCAAATCGTTGGAATTCTTTTACTCCCAATTCCTTCACTTTGCTGCCACCAACCAAAGACTTTCTTTCAGTGTGTCAGACAATGTCTGACGTTATATTCAGTGTATCAGTTACAGTTTTTTGAACGGCTGGGTGTCTGACACATGTGGAAACCCATCGCCATGCTTAAGAGTATCCAAAACAAACGAGACTTCCACACCTCCCACCTACATTCAGTGTCAATCACTTTGTATAGTATGTAGTATATTTGACGCTGCTTGATATGACAGACTGTACAATATGTCAGACAGTGTTAGATATCAGTTCAAACATGCGTTTCTATATAAAATTGATTAGCTTTTCTGGTGGGAATTGAACTTAAAATGTGGCTTTTAATAAAAAAAAACATTTTGACCTGCTTCACGGTAATGTGGCTGTGTGTGTGCAGTGTGTAAGCCTCTCAGGGGCTGCTGGGCGCCTTGAGGATGTTGACAAGTCTCCTCAGTTGAGTTGTCTGGGCTATTGTTCATAGAACGGACCGGTGGTTTGTGTTTTTGTATTATAAGGGAAAGGACAGCTCGTTGGGTGGATGGACAGCGGGGGGAGAGGAGGGGGAGAGGAGGGGGAGGGTGAAATCTCTCTTGGCAACAGAGACGATCAATTCCTGTGAGAGTTGTGCTCAGTGATTGACCTCCCTGCTTAGAATGGGGACTGGGGCATTGCACAATGCATTGCCGTTTCCTCACATTGACTCGCGAGCCATTTCATGTCAATGCTTGGTCACCGCCAAAGCTTTGAAGTGAACGAGACAGGGTTTCTCCTCGTTTGTTTCCCCTTCCTCCACCCTCCACCCTCCTCTCCTCTTCTGTACTCCCCCCACCCAACCACTGTAGGTTGGGATGTGAATGCACAAATAAATAATAATGATAGTCCTTGCATTTGATATAGCGCCTTATCGCATTGTTGAGACGTCTCAAAGCGTTTCACCGAATAATAATAATAATAATTCTTGCGTTTTGATACAGTGCTTTTCATGTCTTCTGGACGTCTCAAAGCGCGTCACAGAATTTACTGTATATTTGTGGGCGAAATGCAGCAGCTAATTGTGCACAGCAGTGTCCCACAAACAGTCGTGGATTGAAATGACCATAATGTTTCTTGGACGGATTATTATTAGGCGTGTGGAGTATGGAGACTTGCCCAAGGTTTTGTCCCGATCTGCCTCAAACACAGGTTCTGTGCTCTAACCACTGAGCTGCAGGACTCCACGTCAATATACCATACAGTGAATTGACTGTATGGTTTATGGGTGAAATATAATAAAACATTTGATGTATAAATAATAATCTTTCCTTCTTTCGAAGATACCTGTGAAACAATTCCTCGGAAAGGAATTGCTATCAAGTGTACTGACTGTGTGTTCTTTAGCCACCGGCAGCAGCCAATTTGCATTCAGCAAATGACTTACAAAGAACAACATCAAAATTACATTGATAGAGCGTCTTTCATGACGGGAGAGCGTGAGGTCAACAACCTTTTTGTTTATCTGGGGGAATCTTTACGAGTAGTTTTAACGAGATCCACCTGAACAGGCAGACAGGACCTTGGTCTAGTATGCTATCTGTAGGTACAATATAGGACATCCTCCTCTCACCTCCAGCTTATGCTGAGAAGGGAGTTTCTTTCTCCCGCTGGCCAGGCTAACAGTTCCTCCAGATGAAAAATCAGTCATTCGCTTCACGGATGTCTAGGGGGATGTTGTTGTGTGCAAATTAGCTGCCAAGTTCACCCATGGAGTGCACAGTCACTTTGCAGTAAAATCTCGCAAAATGCTTTGAGAGACCCCTCTTGAAGTGATGAGGGGATGTGCCAATATCCAACGTTTTGATTTTCAAAATCTGCTTTTTAACAATAAAAAAAATCTACAATTTCGACCATGCTAACTGGCAACTCCTTCCCCCGCCCCCTCTCCCCTCCCCCCTCCCTACCCCACCTCTCCCACCTCATCACTCCCACCCGTGCCAAGCACTCCCAAGAGGTCACTGTATGTCAAGGTTTCTGCGTGAACACGAGGTGTTGTTCTGGATAAGTTTTGTGTTGGGAAGGACAAGACATTTAAGTTGCTCGGAATGGCAGAGCTTCTCAGGTGTCTTGGCGGTCGTACTATTTTACTATGTGTAAACTAGTTACATGGTAATGTGGTAAAGCTTTTATGGGCTATAATAACCTAGTCACAGAGACATAATAACGTCTCTTATTTAGCCCATTGGCCCAACTCGCGCGTCCTCAAATAACTCATGCTGTGTTGGCACTTTGCTCCACATCCTCATTGCTGTTTGTTTCAACGCGGAAAAAAAAAGTCTCCTTCATTTAATTCCTCCTCCCTCCTTCTATTTCTGTTAGTGAGTGTGCAAATGCTGAGCTGGACCTCAACAAGGCTGAGCACAGCCAGGTTACATTCATAGAATCATAGAATCATAGAATTTTACGGCACAAAAGGAGGCCATTCGGCCCATCTAGTCTGTGCCGGCTCTTTGAAAAGAGCGATTCAATCCCACTGCCCTGCCCGCTCCATTGGAGCTCAGTCGTGAACCCAGTTCTCTCCTAAAAACACAACATCTGAGTCACCTAGTCTCTGCCTCTGACGCTATCTGTACTTGTATAAGGCGGACATTTTATTGCAGTGAACGGTGTCCTTGTGGAATCCCCTAAAGAAGTGGTTAAGCTTTCTCACCTCGCAAACGAGAGGACCCGGGTTTGATTTCTGGGCAGGACAAAGCCTTAGGCAAGTTTCCTCACACCACACACCTCTGTTTAGGTCAGAACACGGTTGTTAGTCAATTGGTGGATCACTTTCCAGAGGTAATACTCTTGTCAGAAAAATACTTAGTCATTCAAACCGCGAGTGAATGTGTGATTCTGCTGTGCGTAATTAGCTGGTGTGTTTTGCTCCCAAATTTCAAGAATAATCCTTGCATTTGAAATAGATTCATAGATTCATAGAATCTATGCGCCTTATCACATCATTGAAACACCTCCAAGCACGTCACAGAATGTACTGTAAAGTGAATTGGATGTATATTTTGTGGGCAAAACACAGCAATCAATTGCACACACCATTGTCCTACAAACGGACGCAAATTAATTAATCAGATAATAATTTTTTTTCAAGGAGAATTTTCCCCAGAAAAGCGATCCGCAAATTGACTAACAATCAGATTCCTACTTACTGTTAGGTAACAATGGTGTGTGGAGTAAGGAAACTTGCTGCCGGTTTTTTCCCTGCCTGGGACTCAAACCTGGGTCTTCTCACTTGCGAGGCGATCGATCTAACCATTACACTATAGGACTCCCAAGAAAATACACAGTGAATCCACTGTACATTGTGAAGCAGTTTGAGATGTCTAAACGTAGTACAGTAAAAGCCCATTTATCTGTGACCCGATCAACCGTAACTTCCATATAACCGGCTCTGCAAAAAAAAGGTCCACATTCAATTAACCGGAATTTATCCGGAAAAATGTTTTTTTTTTAATTTGGGGATTTTTTTTGGTGTGTTTTCGGCCGAATATCTGGCACACGCTTTAACCGGCATTGGCCAAGTCTACAAAAAAACGAGTTTGCTAATGTGGCTGCAGTGTGGAAAGTCGGTACTTGAATGTAGCACACCAAAATGTTAGGTAAACTGAGCCATGTGGAGGAAGAAAAATTTAATTGAACCCTGATCCTCTCACTTAGTGTGTTAGTGTACTGACTACTATACCACAGTACTCTGCACTCACAGTACAATGGATGTGACACTCCATTTGTACTGCAGATGGAGGAATTTCAACCTCACTTTCCTATCTCTTCACTTTCAGGAGAAAACAGCTCGGGATCTGCGCTTATACACACATCAAGAAAGGTAAGCGTCGCGTTGTAACTGCATTATTCTCCTGTCCTCACCCCCCCCACCCCCAATACAACAAAACAACAACAAAATGACACTTGTATAACGTCTTTCACGTCTTATTTCCTCTGTGCGCGCTCAAACACTCAATTTGAAACTCAGTACCCTGACCTGGCCGACAGTCATTGCCCTCCACCCACCCGCCACCTTCCCCCCCGTCCCCCCCCTCCCCCCCCCCCCCCTCCCCCCCCCTCGCCCCCCCCTCCCCCCCACAGAATTGGTCATTGATGTTATCTCTGTGTTGGGATGCTACTGTGAGCGCATTAACTACCGTCCTCGAGTCAGTGGGTTGTGGGTTTAAACCCCACCTCTGAGACTTATAACTCACAGTCAGGACTGACACTTCAGTTCAATGCTGGGGGATCTCCACGCTATCCGAGGTGCTGTCCTTCGGATGAGAAGTTGAACCCAGACCTGGGCTGGATGTTAAAGATCCCACAGTGCTATTGCGGGGGGGGGGGGGAAGAAGGGAATTTCTCTCTCTCAGTGTTCTGCCGTTTACCTACAACACAATCAATATTCTTTGCAGTATATCTTGTGAAGCACTTTGGGACACCTTCCTGATGTGAAAGTTGCTATTAAAGTACAATGCAAGAATTATTATGACGCATTTTTTTTTAACAGTAATTTTTCTGTGTTTATTATTTTTACCTTGTATCATCTTTATTTTAATGTCATTTTCATTTTAAATCACTCCATGGAGGTGTCTCAATGATGCGATAAATCGCTATATCAAACACAAGGATTATTATTAATTTTAGGGGTAACTTCTTACCGGATTCAGTGATGGTCAGCCAGACCAATAACACTGCACTTCAGATATGAACTTTTCCGAACATAGATGAGCTTCCTAAAGTGGATAGGTTGATATTTTATTCACCAGGTATATTGTCAAGCCATTTTTGAATAGTCTTATAAACAGTCCCAGGTGCAGTAATGGTGATAGGAACTATGTTTGTTTCGTCCACAAAGTCTGCAGCCAATTCACTTTACAGGATATTCTGCAAAGCGATTGGAGACGTCTCAAAGGCATGATAGGATGCTGTTTCAAATGCATTGCCATATACTTACATTGCCTAAAAATAGTTATTTTTATTACGGTGATTATTATTAATGCTCTCTTCCCTGCTTGCTCCCTCCATTCCCCCATTGCCACACTATGTCTACCTCAACCGGTCCTCTCTCTTCCCTCCCCACCCCCCCTCACCCCCCCCCCCCCCCCCCCCCACTCTCTCTTTCTCTCCTTCCCTCCAACCCCCCCCCCCCCCCCCAACCCCCACAGTACCTGAAGCTGAAGAACTTTGCGGAGGAGGTGAGAGCTCACCTGGATCTGGACGGGTTCCTGACTGGGGCTGGGTTGATGTTGGACACGGCAGCCCTCTCCCTGGATCAGGTGCTGAGAGAGATGCTGAGCCAGGTCACCACCGGGGGCTCCGAGTCTGACTCCGACAAACTCCTGGCAGCTCTCTTCACCGACTCAGGAGCTGTGCAGGATGGCAATGGTATGGACTCTGGGTGGGGTGGGGGAGAGGGGAGGGGTGTGGGAGCTACTAGATTGTTAGTTGATCGGCAGATAATCACTCCCCGATACAAACCCAACAATCCACGACTGTTTGTGGGACACACCTCCGTGCGCCATTGGCTGCCGCGTTTCGCCCACAAAATATACAGTCGATTCACTTGCGGGTGTATTCTGAAAGGCGCTTTGAGGCGTCTCAACGGCGTGACAAGGCGCCACGTCAAATGCAAGGGTTATTTGTACTATTTGTTTCTTTGGCCGAGCGTGTGTTTTTTTCAGTTTTGTTCCTGATGCAGAAACGCATCGTGCTTAAGAATATCCAGTGCCTTAGGATGGATGTCCTTCCTGTGTGAGAGGCACTATATAAATGTGCTTTGTTTTTGTTATGCAAACCAGACTGAGAGTTCCACATATGTGTGTCACTGACACACGGACATTTTGTTCTTTCTGGAATGGATAGTGCTGTCTCTCTCTCTCACACACACACACACAATTTTCCTGGGAGGGATGCACCCTGATTATATAATCCCAGAGAATCGTGGGCAGAGGTTGGTAAGAGCCAAAGGTTGAGGATCCTATCGTGTGCATTAGGTACTGCTCTAGTCTAACTCGTTACAACCGTGGAGCTTGCCAGTCAGTCACATTGCAAGCTTTTCTGCTGCTTGACCAGCTGGGTCCAGCCTATCCATTAAGGCTTTGGCCTACAAGGTTAACGGGAGCTGAGAACAATGACTCCCAGCCCTAGTGACGTGTCTACTCCACTAGATCTTGCTGATGTGGTGTTATCAGCAGAGGCCTGGAACAGTGCTGCCAGTAGCATACTTCATCCAGCGCCTTGTGACGTCCTTCTGACGTGAAAGGTTCTATACAAGTGTCATTTTGTTGTTGTTGGTGTTCATATCAAGTGGCATCTCGGCGTTCTCCTGCTTGGCTCTCGTTCCCCTTTGCTCCACTATCAGCTGCTACGCTTCCAGCCACTATTTTCCCGAAGCTTTGGAACTCTCCCACAATCCCCCCACCTTGCCTCCCTCCTGCCGCTGTTTCAGATCGCGACTGAAAGCCGTCCTCGTCGATCGTACTTACCGTCGCCTCCCCCTGGCTTGGCATCAGGTTGCGCCATTGTCAAGCACCCCGAGGTGGCTCTGCGTTAATACAAGTTGTTGTTAACCAATAATATGAGTGTGTTGTGTTGTCCCAGTGCACCTTCTGTCGGACACTATTCAAGGAGTCTCTGCTACAACGACAGGCATCCAGTACCAACAGTCATGGATCTGTCTCACGTGAGTTCCAATGTCTCTTTCCATCAGTGTGGAGTCCTGTAGCGTATTGGTTAGACCACTCGCCTCGCAAGTGAGTGGACCTGGGTTCAATTCCCAGGCGGGAAGAAACATTAGGGCAGGTGTCCTTACTACTCAAACCTCTAGTTCACTGAGCAGCATCGACTGGTTTGTTGGTTGATTGTCAACAAAAACACGTAGTCGATTCACTTTACAGTGTATTCTGTGAAGGGTTTGGAGATGTGTTAGAGATGCGATAAGGTTCGATATCAAATGCAAGGATTGGTATTGTTATATTAGTGCTGCCCACCGAGTACTGCACTGTCAGAGGTGTCATTATGTCATTATGTCATATCTTTGTAATTATGTAATATCTCGAGCCACCGTGTTCAAACTCAAGTTAACGGCGAATTGTTTTTTTGAGCACTCAGCATGTTCAGCTTGCACTGATACGGCACCATTCACCTCGGATGAACATCTCAAAGCTCTCTAGATATGTGACAGTAGTTCGCTTGAAGGATGTCACTGTGAGCAAATTGTCAGCCGCATTCTCCCACTAAACGCATAGTCGTACACTTCACACTGCCGTATATCCTGTGAAGCACTTTGGGACGTTCCGCCCGATGTGAAAAGCGCCAGATAGATGCAAATTGGTTGTTGTCTGTCCCTCTTCAGGTGAACGTTAAAGATCCCACTCAGCTCTTCTTGGAAAGGCAACAGAATTTCTCCTGTTGTCCTGGGACATTGTTTGCGGGACACCGCTGTGTGCAAAATTGCCTGCTACGTTTGCCTACGAAGTTCACAGTTACCGCACTCAGTGTGAGAAGTGCTGTATCAAACACGAGGATTATTTTCTGTTCTGGAAGGAAGAGAGCCCCAGTTTCCCCGCCTCTCCTCACAAATAAAACAAATTCAACAAAACAAAAGCACACTTATATAGCACCTTTTGCGTCGGGAGGACGTCCCAAAGCGCTGACACGATTCGAATCGTTCCTGCAGTGGTCTCCCAAAGACAAACTACATCCCTGTGACAGTTGGAACACCTCCACTACCATTTTTCATCCCCGCCCATTTGTGCCTCATGAGTTGTTTAACGAGCGCTGTGAGGTTTGGATGCTGGGCGATGCATAAAATGTAAGTCACCGTCCAGGCTGACACTGCTGTACAATGTTGGGGAGGGTTACAGTATCCTAGTCTACAATTTCATGACAACAAGTAGCACTTACGTAGCGCTTTTCATGTGGGGAGGTGTTGGACAGTCAAGGGATTGCACCCAGGCTCCCGTCTGGAGTCGAGACGGGTGGGATTGGGAGGAGGTAAGATGACTGAAGGTGCGGTCGAACAGGAAGGTCTTGAGGTGGTCCTTGAAAGAGAGGCATAGGAGCAGGCACGGAGGCTAGGCTCCAGGATAGAGTACCAGAAAGGCTAAAGGTCAGGCTTTGGAAGGATTTGAAGTTGAGCAAGAGGATGTTGAATTCGATCCGATCCATTGGAGATGATTAAGATGATAATAGCCAAACTCTGGGTTGAGAGGGGAGAGGTTCTCCTTGCGAAGGAACTTTTAACCTCAATATTAACTTGACACCTGAGGAGAATGGTCCTCCATTCAAATCCACCAACCTGGAGCCTTGTTCCTTTTTATCCGACCCCATGGTCATGCTAACTAGGTGACTATCCAAACCAAACCTCCCCCAACTCTTTGATTCGCATATGGAGGCACTTACTCGATAAATGTATTTCGTTTTACATTTGCAGAGATTTTGGTGAACAAAGGCATCAAGCACAAAGAAACATCTGTTTGGCATATTCTCTCTCTCTCTCATACATACACACACACACACATACAACACAACACTCTTCCTTGTTTCTACAGGGATAGCCCAAATCCTCACTTAATGTTTTTTTCCCCTCCCTCCCTCCCTTTTTTTGTCAAAGGTATTTTGTTGATTTGTTTTTGCCACACAAGCACAAATTAATAATAAGAAAAATATTAAAAATAAGAATAACATCCTTGCGTTTGATACAGCGCCTTATCCTGTGGTTGAAACACCCTTCTCTGTTTAAATAGCGCCACAGGATCTGCTTGGTTTAACATCTACCCTTTGAATACTCCAAACCCCCGCGTGGGACATAGTGGGAAAGCACTCTATCCTCTGTGTCGGGAAGTTGTGGGTTCAAGCCGCACATCGGGAACTTCGAACTCAGAACGCTTCGGGACGTCGTCCTGATGTGAAAGGCACTATACACATGTAATGTTGTTGTTGTTGTTCAGGTGGATGTTAAAGGTGGCGCTATAGAATCATAGAATCTTACGGCACAAAAGGAGGCCATTCGGGCCATCTAGTCTGTACCGGCTCTTTGAAAAGACCAACTCAATCCCACTCCCCATAATCGCGCAAACCCGTCCTCCCCAAATAAACGTCTACCTCTCTTTTAAAAGTTATTATCGAATCGGCCTCCAACACCTTTTCAGGCAATGCGTTCCATATATAGATATATATATATATATATATATATATATATACACACACGTAATTTTGTTGTTGTTAAAGACCCAGAGACACTACTCGAAATATTTAACTCTGTCCTCTGAGAAACAAAATCGGTCATTCATTCACTTTGTAGCTATTTGTGGGCCGTTTCTTTGTGCAAATGCACATTTGTCTATGTAACACAGGGTCACTACACTTTAGATTGAAGTTGAGTGAAGCACTTTGAGCCATCCTGACATGAAAATGGTTATTTATTGATTCTTTCTTTTAAAACAAGATCTACAGTGCCAACAATCCAGAGAAGTCGTGTTTGTATAAGTCGCTTAGAAAGGCCTCAGAACTGGGGGGAGAACTGCTGTGAAGTGCAGTTTGTGATATTGATCCTAACGCCAGCCAAAACGGTAATTTTCATGACTGAAGGTGTTACTGCTCTGAATGTGGCTCCCAACTCCCCTCTCTCTACCTCTCCCTCTCTCTCTTCCTCTCCACATCTTTGCTTCTCTCACCCCACCCCATCACCCCCCACCCACCCCCCGCCCACCCCACCACCCCTCACCAGCTCAGAGAAGGAGAAACCCACGTGACAGCGTGAGAAATCAAGGGCAGGTTTTGTAAACATTGTTTTTAGGCTGAGGTGACGAAAATGTGTTTCCTCTGTGTGGTTGAGGCAGGGCCCGTCAATTACTTTCAATGGGAAATAAATTCTTGAAATGAGGAAGGGAGGGGGGATTATGAATGGGTGCAGCGAGGGGTGGGGGAGGAGGGAGGCGATCAGGAGACTAGACTGGGTGGCTCAGAAACACGTTAACCTTACTGTTTCTCAAATTTGTTTTTTTCTGCGCTGTAGCTTTGTCAAAATGGGGAGATGGTTAGATGGGGAATGAAGCGCTCTGAGACGCTACCCTGCGTGGAGGGTGCTATGTAAGTGCAAGTTGTTGTCGTTGTAGACAAGCCGGGGGCTGTTCAGTATCGAGATAAGGCATCACAGAGAGGTGTATAATTGCCATTGAGAAAGTAAAACCCACAACAACAACAACAAAATTACACTTGTGTAGCACCTTTCACATCAGGGGGATGTAACATTGCATTCGAATGCCCCCGTACAGCAGATTAAGAGGACACAGGTTGAGAGTGGTGTAGGGGGCAACTTCAGGACAGACACAGAATCAGAACAGCCTGTATTCACAGAGTGCCTGTCGGGCTGTGTATTCCCAGAACGCTTAACTAGGAAGTATTTCTGTGCGCAATTTGGCTGCCGCGTTTCGCCCACAAATATACAGTCGGCTTTTCTGCTCTCCTAACCCGACCCCCTCCCCTTGCCATCTTTCCCCCCCCTTTCTCCCCTAATCCCACTTCCTTGGCTATTTGTGAGACACTGCTGTGCGCAATTTGGCCGCCGCGTTTCGCCCATAAATACACAGTCAATTTTCCTACTCTTCTTCACGCTGCCCCTCCCCCTCCCCCCACTGCCCTTGTCCCAACCTGACTGTACAGCGCCTTGGGACGTCCTCTCGACGTGAAAGGTGCTATATAAAGGGTAATTAACAAGTGGAGCTGGGGTATGCCAGGAAGGCTGGTTGAGGCCAGGACCCTGGGACAATTTCAGAAACGGTTTGATGCTGTGATGGCAGGGAGCGGGAGGTAGGATGGGTGCATTGTAAGGGTGACCTTGGTGGAGTGAGGGAGAGGGTCATTGACTTTTCCTGGCATCATTGTTCACACGTTTCTTTCTTCACCCTTGTTCCCCCCACCACGACCACCACCACCACCGTTGCACCTGCAGAAGTCAACGAAAACCGGGAGCGAGGTCGGGAGAACCTTTGCCACCATGTTTTCTGACATCAACCTCCGTCAGAAGCTTCTGGATGTGAAGACGGAGGAGGAGTTCAAAGAGGTCCTATTGCTGCAGAGACACCTGTTGACAGTCATCCACACAGAACTGTGCGTCAAGGAGAACCCGAAAGAGGAGCGGGAGAAAACCCCACAGGTAGTGGAGCTGCTTCCTTCACTCTGGCCTTGGATTTGGGCAGTGGCCTAGAACAGGGTCTCCAAATGGTCTAGGTGGCGAAGTTACATATGATTAAAAAGACAAGGGATAGGAGCGTTGTTATTATCTGTGGAGTTCCTGCAGCTCAGTGGTTAGAGTACTCGCCTTTCAAGCGTGAGACCTGTGTTCGAATCCAGGCAGGTCAGGGCGCAACCTTGGAGTAAGTTTCCTTACTCCACATGCCTAATAATAACAGCATTCAAAAAACCCCCACAATAATAAAAATGTGGTCATTTTCAATCCACAACTTTTTTGTGGGACGCTGTTGTGCGCAGTTGGCTGTCGCGTTTCACCCACAAAATATACAGTCAATTCACTACAGTATATTCTGTGAAGCGCTTTGAGATGTCGATAAGACGTGAAACTCGTTATATCAAATGCAAGGATTATTATTATTATTATTATTGTTCTGTCAAATTGAAAACGTCCTGAAGTGAAGTGTAGTGGGTTAGCTCTCTCACCTCGCAGGCGAGAGAACCCAGGTTTGATTCACTGGTGGACCAACACCTTTGGCTAGTTTCCTGCCACACAGCTCTGGTTACCAGCTCTGCTTACCTGGCAGTAAGAACCCGGTTGTCGGTCGATTGGCAGATTGCTTTCCAGGGATCATAATGCTTCAAAAAAAATTCATTCATTCAATCCAGGACTGTTTGCAGGACACTGCTGTGCACAATTGGCTGCCATGTTTCACACACAAAATACACGGTAGATCCACTTTACAGTATGGACTTTACAGCTTTGAGATGCTTTGAGATGCTTAATGACGTGAAACGTCGCTATATCAAATGCAAGAATGATAATTATTCTAATAAACAAAACCAGATGCATAAAGTATTTAATGTATCTGGAAATTAAAATATCCTTTTAAAGTGTTAAAAGTGTAAGTGTTGTTCATACCTTTAGAGGCGATTGACCGATTAAATATTCCTAGGTTGGAAGCCATCAGCCTGGCTCAGTTGGACATGTTTTCGCCTCTGATCAGAATGTTGTGGGTTCAAGCCCCTACATCAGGACCTTGAACTCACATAATCTAAGCTGACATTCCAATACAGTGTTGTGAGAGAGGGGGAGGGGGCTCTAGAAGATGCCGACCTTTGGATGAGACTTGAAACCGAGTTCCTATCTGCCTGTAGATGTAGATTCAGGTAGATGTTGAATTGTTACGTTGCCCACAGCAGCAAATTCAGGAATTTTGGGTGACCAATTTTATCTGGGGGATTTAGAGCCAGGACATCAGGAGAGAGAAACTTCCTTCTTTTTTCAGATACAGTAGTGCCATTGGATATTTAACGTCTACCTGAACAGCCAGACAGGATATCGGTTGAATGTCTGATCTGAAAGAAGGCACCTCCGACAGTGCAGTATTTTTGTTTCCTCACCCCCCAACTCCCAGTGGACTGTGTGAGCTCAAAGCCCTTGACAGGGGATCTTGAATCCACCTGACTGTGAGGCGAGAGCGTTACCCACAGTGTCCATGGTTTGTGTGTTGTCTTAAATTATTCCTCTTTCTTCTCCCTCTATCTGATTTACGGATTCTAACCCACCCACCCCCACCCCTCGCCCACATACTAAGAACTCAGCTGCTCCTTGCAAGTCTGGGTGCTTTCTGTTTCGCATTCCCTTAACTCCAGGTTAAAGATGAGTCAAAGTGCTTTAATATCAACTCATCAAAGCGTCATTAAGGAAGCAATAACTTACCAATTGCATTGGGATACGGTTGAACTACAAAGCTGCTGACTGCCAGTGAGGACGATATCTCTTGTGTACCGTCACTCACGCTTTTCATACCAAATATTTGACTTTGACAAGTATCCCGAGGCTGTTTCCCAAGGTCCTAGCTTAAGCCCTGTTCGGGAGTTTGAGGGTGGGTGGAGGTGGTGGAGAGAGTATGAAATGGGCAGTCAATGACAGGTGGGGAGGTTTACTGGGGTAGCACAATGTTTGCACTTTAAGAAAGGTGAGCTGAAGGAGGAAGCCAAGCGAGCACTTGATTAATCTCTATTTTCAGCACAAACTATGTGTGTGAAGATAAGACTTTGGGGACCCTAGAGTGCGCGTTAAGGTAACTGCTAGAGTCCACCCAGCTAAACCTGCATAGTTTGCCATCGATGTCACTGTCTGGCAAGCTTTCCCACTGCTTGTCTAGCTAGGACCACCCTGCCCCTTAAGGGCTTTGGATTGCAGGGTTAACAGGAGCTGAGTGGGATGACTCCCTACCCCCATGGTCCCTCCTGCCAGATCCTACTGATGAGCCAGGCTGGGCTGCGTTAGCATCAACAGTGCCCTGGAATACTGTGGACGCGCCTGGCTCAGGGACCAGACTAGTGACCGTCACGGAGGGCCAGTTTCCTTACTCCACACGTCCAATAATAATCCGTTCAAAAAAAACAAAATAATCAAAATTGGTCATTTCAATCCACGATGTGTGTGGGGGACACTGCCGTGCGCAATTGTCTACAGCGTTTCGCCCACAAATATACAGTCAATTCACTTTACAGTATATTCTGTGAAGCGCTTTGAGACGTTGATAAGATGTGAAAAGCGCTGCATCAAATGCAAGGATTATTCTTATTATACTCTATCAAATGTAATTTAAAATATATATGTCTGCATGTCACTGGTACGAGTGCATGATACATTTGAGCTCACAGTGAAGGCTGGTCCACAGAAATTTACTGCACAGAGGAAGGCTATTTGGTCCATCATTTCTGGGCCAGCTCTCTTTAAGAGCAATCTGTTTGCTTCCATTTACAGTGCTCCAGTGCAGTTCTGGGAGACACATTTTTAGAGGTGCCATCCTTTGCATGAGATGTTAAGCCCAGACATTCAACCACCCATGCCTGTTCAGGTGGAGTCCTGTAGTGTATTAGTTAAGGCACTCGCCTCGCAGGCGAAAGGATCCGGATTTGATTTCCGGCAGAGTGAAATAATGGGCTAGTTTCCTTATCCACAGGCCTTTATCTACCTAGCAGTAATTAAGAGCTCGGGTTGCAATCCCTCGATTGAGCGATAGCTTCCTGTGGGTAATAATCCCTTCAAAAAAAATTATAATCATTTGGTCACTGAATCTACGACTGTTTGAGGGGACACCGCTGTGTGCAATTGGCAGCTGCACACACAATGTACAGTCAGTTCCCTTTAGTAGAATTGCCTTCCCTTTAGTATATTCTGTGAAGCTTTTTGAGACGTCTCAACAACGTGATAAGGCACCATATCAAGAGCAAATAATATTATTAATGAAAGATCCAGCAGCACTGCTCGAACTGCCCTGAGAAAGGAGCTTGTCCTGGTGTCATTGGCCATTGATTTCTCCCCTGGTCAGGCCTTCAGCTTCTCTGTCCCACTGGTTTGGAACTCCTTCCCACCATCCCTCCACCAGGATCCTTCCCTTCCCTCCCATCAAAGCCCATCACAAGACCTTAATCTTCGACCCAGCCTTCGGTTACCCTCCTACCCCCACCCTCTCTGCCCTCCACACCTCCTGATCCCAACCACCAGCTTGGGTATGATTGCTTGACTGTCCAGCACTTTGGGTTGTAGACCCGACTGGAAAGGTGTCATACACATGTAATTTATTGTTGTTATTGTTGTTCTCCAGCTTGTGGACTTTGTGCGTTTTGGGCGGGGTATGGCTGACGACATGCTTCGCCGACTCCCTTTGTACCTCTCTGATTACACGGACGGTGAGTGTTAACTTTTTTCCTCTGGTCGGCCGGTTGTCTTGACACAAGCGGAAACCCATTTTCCATTGATAGCCTCCCCACCGGGAGGACAGAGTTCTAGATACCTGTGTCATGCTCGGGTCCTGAGCAATCGGAGCCGGGTTCAATTCCCGGGCAGGGTGAAACCTTAGGCAAGTTTCTTTACTCCACACGCATCTGTTTACCTAGCAGTAAGTAGGAACCTACCTGTTAATTGATTGGCAGATCACTTTCAGGGGGCTAATCCCATTAAAAAAATTATAATTGGTTACTCAGTCCATGACTGTTTATGGGACACTGCTGTGTGCAATTGGCTGCTGCGTTTGCCCGCAAAATTCAGTCAGTGCACTTTACAATATATCTTGTGAAGCACTTTGTGACGTCCTCCTGATGTGAATGGCGCTGTATCCAATTTAAGGATTATTACTGTCTGACTGCAGGTATCATCGGGAGCAATAAAGCCGTTCTCAAGATCATCACCACCATCCTGTTTCTCTACTGTATCTGTTTGCTCCCGACGATAGCTTTTGGAACCTTAAATGATGAGAACACCAAAGGGGCAATAGGTAAGATCTTTTTCGTGACCCAAAGTCTCGCTTGTTAACTTCTGAGGGGAGAGTTACAATGTCTGAGCTGCCAACCTTTGTGAAATCCAGACCCTGTCTGTGCCTGTTTAGGTGGATGTTAAAGATCCTATCGTGCTATTTGAAGAGAAGGGAGTTAATATCTCATTCTCTTCAGGACTGTTTGCCGGACATTGCTGTGAGCTAATTGATTGCCAGGTTTGCCTGCAAAAAAAACCCCAGTCACTACACTGTACAATGAAATCCTGTGAAGCAGTTTTCAGATATTTCAGTGCTAAATATACTGTATAATATATAGTCTAATAAACACTGGTTCTTTTCCACTAAATAAACTTAAAACTCACAAGAATAAATGAAAACAGCTCTGGATCCCTCTAAATATATGACATTTCCAGCAATAATATTTTATTAATATTTTATTAATAATAGATATAATGTTTTTCACATTGGGCAGAAAGCTTCACAGGGATTTTTCAGGGAAGATGCAATAACTATGTGTACCTTCTCTCTCTCTCCTCTGCTTTTCTCTCTTTTTTTCTCTCTCTCTATCTCTCTCTCTCACTTACTTTGTCCTTCAGTCTTTCTCTTTCTTGCCCACTCATAGTCCCCCTTGCTTGCCCGCTCGTTCTCTTTCACTCCTGCTGCGTTACAGTTAACGTCTAAAGTAGGTCGTTAGTCAATTGGCTGATCACTTTCTGCGGGTAATTATCAAAATTATTTGGAAAAATAATAATAATTTGATCACTCAATCCGCGACTGTTGATGGGACACAGCTGGACGCAATTATCTGCCACATTTTGCCGACAAAATATACAGTCAATTCACAGTACAATATATTCTGTGAGGTGTTTTGAGACAGCTCAATGGTGTGATGAGGCGCCACATCAAATGCAAGAAATATTATTATTATTATTATTAATTCCCTGCTTTAAAGTTGACTGCTAAAGCAAAGACTACTCTGCTTCTCTTCACTGGGAATTGGCCATAAAGCTGATGACAGTGGTTCTGTGTGAGAGGAATCTAGCATTCCCCGGAGACAATTGAACCTCTGAAATTTCATTTCCAGATGTGCAGAAAACCATTCTTGCCCAATGTATTGGCGGCGTCTGCTACGCGATCTTGGCCGGCCAGCCAATGGGTATAGTATTAACAACAGCACCACTGGCTCTCTACATCCATGGTAAGTGAACTCCCAAGCTAGCTCCAAGTTAGCATGTTTGGCAATGAAATGTCATAGCTCACCCCTCTGTGATGGTCTCTCAAAGAGTATGCAAACTGATTGCCGCGTTCAACAATGACAACGACTTCAATTTGTATAGCGCCCTCCACGCCGGATGGCATCTCAGAACGCTTACACAATAGCGAATCCCAGGGGCGAGCCAGGGGCAGTAGGAGAAAGGTGACCGAAGGCGTGGTTGAAGGGAAAGGTCTTGAGCTGTGACCTGAAACTGGGAAGAGAGGGGGTGAGGCGAAGGGAGTGAGGAAGGGAATTCCAGAGCCTCAGGGAGTAGTGGCTGAAGGCACGGCCATTGAGGCTGGAGCGGATGATACTTGGGACAAGGAGGAGGCCAGACACAGAGGAGTGAAGGCGATGGGAGCTGGTTTGAGGAGAGAGGAGGTCGGAGAGTGGGGTGCAGAGGAGTGGAGGGATTTGAAAACAAGGGCGAGGATCTTGAAATCGATCCTCTCTGGTACAGGGAGCCGGTGAAATCTGGCAAGGACTGGGGTAATGGAGGAGCGAAGTTTGGTGTGGGTGAGAGCGAGTACAGAATACCCAGTCAGCATATTGGGAAGTGCTTTGAGCTGTCATTTTGATGTGGAATGCTTCATGTCACATCCTGTTATTATTATTATTATGGACCGAGGGGAACAGGAGAGCCAGAGACTTATATTGAGTATAAACACTGACACAGATTAGTTGGGTTGAACAGCCTATTTCAGGACTGCTCTGTGTGTTTCTAAGAATAGCAACAGACCCAGTTCTAACCATACTGTGCTACCCTTAAGACTCGTTTTGTTATGGCAACCCTCGACCATCGATCTTCCTCGTCTCCTCTCCCCAGTAATCCGAGACATCTGTGATGACTACGAGCTAAATTTCTACGCCTTCTACGCCTGCGTGGGCCTGTGGAACAGTTTCTTTTGCGTCATCTATGGTCTCGCTAATTTAAGTTTGCTGAAGTCGTTTTTCAAAAGGTAAGCAGTCTTCGTTGTCAAGCTGCCGAGTCGATTGGCGGATCATCGCTTTCACCCGGGTGGGGGGGGCGAACAATCCCTTCAAATAAATAAACGACAATGCAATAATATTTCATTAATATTATTATTTTATTATTCATTATGAAGCGCTTTGAGGGCAACTCAACAGCACAATAAGGTGCAAGGATTATTATTATTATTATTATTATTATTAATGTTTGTCTACTGTTGCTTTAATATCTTGTCTCAGCCTTCCTAACTCGGCCCGTTAACACCCTCCTTGCCTTTGGGGCCAGAAGGTTGTGGGTTCCAGTGCAGTGCTGGGGGGGGGGCTAGCCCCACATTGTTGAAGGCACGGTACTTCACATGAGATGTTGAATTGAACGTCTGTGCCCGTTCAGGTGGACGGTTGAAGATCCTACGGCACAATTGCAAAGGAGAAGGGAGATTCTCCTTCCTGGGCATTCAGACCGACAATCCCCTAGATTTAAAAAGAAATGGTCATTCACTTCATGGCTGTTTGTGGGATGTTGGTGATGTAAATTGGCTGCTGCGTTTTGCCTATTCAAGACGTATCATACGTGTTATCATGTCGTTGTAATGTCTGCTAAAGTGCTTTATGGAATATATTGTAAAGTGGATTGACTGTAGTAGTCTATGTGGTTGTGGATTGAGTAAACAATTTGTTTTGAGGGGATTATTATACAAATTTTGTTGTTGTTGTTGTTATTACACCCAGAAAGCGATCCATCAATCGAATAAGATCCGGGTTCCTACTTACTGCTAGGTAAACAGAGGCATGTGGAGTAGGGAAACTTGCCTCAGATATTGCCCTGCCCGGGAATCGAACCCAGGTCCTCTCGCTTATGTGGCGGGTGCTCTAACCAATACGCCGCAGGACTCCACATGGGGAAAGTTGTTGTTCTTTGGGTTCCGGTTGAATAATGAACTCTGCCTCTCTCACAGGTCAACGGATGAAATCCTGGCTGTCTTCATATCCATTGCCTTTGTGGTGGACGCTTGTAAAGGAATGGCTCAAAGTAAGTCTGCAAGGAGGCTCGATGGGTTTCCGCAATGGACATTTGGGAAGTTCCCTTGTCGTCCATCCCTACACATCTATTCCCCCCCCTCCCCCCTCCAATCCCAAACCCCATCTCTCTCCCCCGCCTCTGTACACCTTTTTACTCTCTGTGTATAATTGTTGGGGTTTACATTGCTTGTGTAGGTTTGTTTGTGCACATGCATGTCTATGCCTGTCTATAATTTTAGCTTGCATGTGTGCATGCGTACGTATGTACTGTATATACTTTTTTGTATGTGTGTGTTTTCACAGTTTTTGAGGAATTTTATCATGAACCTGGCTTGGTGCCGCCGAGTAACTCCAGCTCCGATTTGAACACAAGCTCCTTGTACAACACCTCGACCCTGGACCTGCAGACTGTGAGGTGTGGACGAGAGACGGCTGTGCTCAGCCTGATGTTGATGCTGGGAACCCTCTGGCTTGGCTACACTCTGTATCAGTTCAGGAAAAGGTACTTGACTCTTGACTCCTCCTTGCCTTACCTTCCCACCCTAACCCATGTTGCTTTTCCTTTGATGCAATCCTGCAACGTATTGGTTAGAAAACTTGCCTCACAAGGGAGAGGACCTGGGTTCGATTCCCAGGCAGGATAAAACCTTAGGCAAGTTTCCTTACTCCACAAGCCTCTGTTGACCTTGCAGTGAATAGGAATCTGGTTGGTTAGTCGATTGGCGGATATATAAAAAATAATTTGGGTCACTCAATTGTGGGACACAATTGGCTGCTGCGTTTTGCCTACAAAGCATACAATCAATTCACTTTCCAGTATATTCTGTGAGGAGCTTTGAGACGATGCGATATGACGTGATATGAAATGCAACGATTATTATATAACTTTAACCTCACTCTTCCTCCCCTACCCAACCCGGTTTAGTGATGTAATATTGGGGGTATGGAGGAAAGCACGGGTAAATGGGACTGCGCACACACATGATGGCCCTTCTCCTGCTGTATAACCGACCTGTCCACTCCCTCCTCTCAGCGGACTCTGATACGCTACCCTGCGTGAAGGGCACTGTATAAATGCAAGTTGTTACTGCTCCATTGGCAACGATTGGCAGTCATGGCTTCACCCCTCTGCCCCCACCCTTTCGAACACCATCCCAGAGTCTCTCAGCCTCGAACCCTCCCTTCTTCAGTGGCCATGTCAAAATCCTCTTTGACGGCACGTTCAGTCACCCACCTATCTGCATTCCACCCATCCTTACCCCAGCTCGGGTCCAAATCTAATTATTATTATTAGTATTTTAAAAATCCTTGACTATCAAGTGTCTTGGGATATCTTCCCCACGCGAAAGATGCTATACCAGTGTAATTTATTGTTCATAGAATCATAGAATTATACGGCACAAAAGGAGGCCATTTGACTCATCTAGTCTGTGCCGGCTCTTTGAACAGAGCAACTCAATCCCACTGCCCAACTTTCTCCCCATAACCTAACAGACCTGCTCTTCCTAAATAAAGATCTAGTTCCCCTTTAAAAGCTGTTATGGAATTGGCCTCCACCATCTTTTCAGGCAATGCATTCCAGATTCGAACAACCCGCTGAGTGAAAAAAATTCTCCTCAGCTCCCCTCTGCTTTGTTTTGAAACTATTTAAAATTTGTGACCAAGAGTCACTGATTCACCCACCAGTGGAAACAGTCTTTCCCTATTCACCCTGTCGAAACCTCTCATAATCTTATAAACCTCTATTAGGTCTCCTCTCGATCTTCTTTGTTCTAGAGAGAATAAGCCTAGCCTATCTAGCCTTTCCTCGTAGTTGAAGTCCCTCATTCCTGGTACCATCCTGGTAAATCTCCTCTGCACCCTTTCCAATGCCTTAATATCCTTCCTAAAGTGTGGTGACCAGAATTGTACACAGTACTCCAGCTGAGGCCTAACCAAAGTCTTATAGAGGTTAATCAGCACTTCCTGACTTTTGTTCTTGTACATTTCTCCTTGTTGACTTCGATCCAATCCACTCATGATATTAAAGACCTTGATCGGGTCCCCGCTTGACCTTTATATTCTTTGTAATGATTATCTTTATGTTGCTTGTTCCACACGCCACACAGCCCATTTCTACATGCCAGAGTCCGGGAAACTCTGTCTGACTGTGCCTTGCCGATATCTGTCGTGGTGCTTTCCTTTGTTGGAACCTACATATTTCGAGACATAAAAGGTAGGTTCTCTCGTCTTACCTTGTGAAGCCTGCATCTCACTGTGTCTGGATCACATATTACTAGGGTGTACCAAATAAGAAATAATAATCCTTGGAGGAATCCGGTAGCGAGCTCACGTCAAAAGTGAGAGGTCCCAGGTTCGATTCCCAGACAGGGTGAAAACTTATGCAGGTTTACTCACTACGCATGGTCCCTCAATCCATGACTGTTTGTGGGACGCTGCTTTGCACAATTGGCTGCCGTGTTTCGCCCACAAAATACAGTAAATTTGCTTTAAAAGTATATTCTTTGAAGTGCTGTGAGTGTTGAACGCAGAGTATAGTCTGGGGTGGGACGCTTTGCAATGACACAGGTTTGATTCCCGGCCGGAACAAAACCTTAGGCAAGTTTCCTTACTAGGTAGACCTATGTTTAGCTAGCAGTAAGTAGGAACCTGGTTGTCAGTCGATTGGCAAATCACTTTCCTTCGATAATAATGCCTTCAATAAAGAAGTAATTCAGTCATAAATAATCCATTGGTTTGTATTGTTTCACCCACAAAATATACAGTCAATCCACTTTACAGTATATCCTGTAAAGAGCTTTGAGACATCTCAATGACTTGACTAGGCGCTATATCAAATGCAAATATTATTATTATTATTATTGTTCGGAGGGGTGGGTGGTTTTAAGCCTTGCTGCTACCTGTGTTTACTACCCTGTGATGTTTGACTGCTTTGTCTTCCAGTTGCCACCTTTGGTTATAATCCGTCCCAGAGCCTGTTTAACATGGCTCCCTTTCAGTTGCTGTCGGTGGGGGCAATATTTGGTGGGATGGGGCTAGGCTTCCTTCTCTCGTTGCTCTTCTACCTGGAACAAAACATTGTGATGTCATTGACTAACGCACCCCAGCACAGGTAAAACCACGCAGAGGGATTCTCCTGGGGGGCTACCCTGGGTGAGGTGACATTGTTGTTTTATCCGGTTTCAACCACACGTAGAAATCCATCGCCTTTTTTTAAAAAACTACCCAGACCAGACTGAGAGGGTTGTGCATGTCCCCTGAGATGCCGCGACACATAAAGGTGCTATATAAGTACCTTTAGGTGTTGTTGTTACATGTGTATGCCACTTACAGGTGGAAATTTCTCAATATCTCTCTCTCTCTCTGCCCTGGAGACCAGGACTCTTAATTCCGTAGGATATGAAGGGCAGGCTGGCAAGAGCCAAGAGTATGTGATGGGGTAACTGCTGGAATCGAACCAGCTAAAGCCACGTAGTTTGCCATTGAATTCCAGCACCTCGGGGATATCGAGATCCTGAGGGCATTCGATAGGGTAAACAGGGAAAAACTCTTTCCACTGGTGGGTGTGTCAGTGACCCGAGGTCACAGATTTAAAATAGTTTCTAAAAGAAGCAGAGGGGAGATGAGGAGAAATGTTTTCACTCAGCGAGTTGTTGGAATCTGGAATGCATTGCCTGAAAAGGTGATGGAGGCCGATTCGATAACAGCTTTTAAAAGAGAGGTAGACGTCTATTTGAGGTGGATAGGTTTGCAAGGTTATGGCGAGGGAACTGGGGAGTGTGGATTGATTTGCTCTTCAAAAAGCTGGCACAGACTCGATGGCCTGAATGGCCTTCTATTGTGCCATAAGATTCTAAGAAGATTCTGTATCCTCTCAGTATAAAAGGTGCTATACAAATGCAATTAGTTGCTGAAAGCATTGTCTGGTAATCTTTCCCATCACTTGTCCAACTAGGATCACCATTAGATCTCTTGCTGCCGCCAGGTACGTCAGCTCGGAGCCAGCTCAGCTCCAAGGAGACAAGACTGTGTGAAGTACTTTGAGATGTGAATCCTATTGCAAGGTTTGTTATTCATTCCACCTGGTCTGAGCAAGTGTTGTTTTGGCAGGTTAGTGAAGGGCACGGGCTATCACTGGGACATTTTCCTGGTGGGAATCATCAACATTGTGACCTCCATCTTTGGCTTGCCCTGGGTGCACTCGGCCTTCCCACACTCGCCACTGCACGTCCGAGCGCTGGCCTACATGGAGATGAGAGTGGAGAACGGACATCTGTACGAGACGTGAGTTTAAAGCTGGCAGTGAAGCCAATATTGACTGTTATACCCGGAGTACGTGTGAGTGCATATGTGTGAGTCTTAAAGTGAAGCTTATTTGTGTGTGTGTGGGTGGGTGTCAATGTTATACTGAGGCTGTGTATGTGCGTGTAATGCTGAGGTTGTGTGTGAATGGGTGTTATATGGAGCTCGAGTGTGCATTTCAGTATCAGTGTTATTCTGAGGCTGTGCGAGTGTTATGGTGAGGTTGATAGTTGGGGAGCTGGCAGTTGAGGGTTAGGGTTAACATTGTGGTTGAAACCACCTGGGCTCACTCGCTGCTCTTCTCTCCCATCTCTCAGGATCGTGCGAGTGAGGGAGACCAGGGTGGCGACGCTGGTAGCTCACATTATGGTGGGAGTCTCTCTACTTCTCCTGCCCATCCCTCTCCAGTGGATTCCAAAACCAGTGCTGTATGGGCTGTTCCTCTACGTGTCTCTCACCTCCATTGATGGAAGTCAGTTCTTTGAGAGACTGGCTCTTCTCCTCACAGAACAGGTGAGGGAATGGAGTCGGGGGGCGCGGGGAATTAAACAGCAGAGGTGAAGAAACATGACTGCAGAGTCTAGGCTGATGATCTAGTGCAGTGATGGGGGAGCTCTGTATTGTCGAGTTGTCATCCTTCGGAGTTATTGTGATAATAATTCTTGCATTTTATTTAGCGCCTAATCACATTGTTGAGACATCTCAAAGCTCTTTACAAATGATACTGTGAAGTGAATATATAAAGTATATTTTGTGGGCGAAACACGGCAGCCAATTGGATAGAGCAGACCTCCAGAGCTGCTTGTTCAGGTGGACATTAAAAATAACACGTTAATAATTCTTGTATTTGATATAGCGCTTTTCACGTCTTCTCAAAGCGCTTCACAGAATTTACTGTAGATTGAATTGACTGTATATTTGTGGGCAAAATGTGGCAGCCAAGTGCGCTGTCACAGTATCTTATCTCTGGGTGCAAATTACCCGCTCCTTCCAGGTGCACTCTGAAAGGAGTGATTCTTCTCTTCTTTAATGACTATTAGAGTACGTGTTTGGTCAGAGTGATCTCACAAAATACACCCAACACTCGGCTTTTACTAAAATATTTACAATTATTTATTCAAACCCATATATATATATTCCTGCATTGACACAAAAGTAAGAAACACAGTTCTTAGATGACACTTTGATAATACTATATTAATATAACTTTAACAAGGCCTAATATCCCATATTGTATAAGGTACATCTAACCACTGAGCCTCAACGCTTCGAACACCAGGGGTAAACCAATAGAGTAACTTCACATCTCTTCTAAACTCTTGAGATTCCTGAGTTTTTATCATTAGTAATATTAAAGTCAAATGCTAATTAAAACACCAAAACTCAACAACTGTCCGAAACTCTATTTCCTCTGTTGTGTTTTATACCTCAAATGTACGTGTGTGACTTTTTGTATCCATTCAATTATCCATACTATGACCAAATAATAACAATAATCCTTGCATTTGACATAGCACTTTTCACGTCTTCTAGACGTCTCAAAGCGCTTCACAGAATACACTGTAAAGTGAATTAACTGTATATTTGTGGGCGAAACTCGGCAGCCAATTGCGCACAAGCAGTGTCCCACAAACAGTCGTGGATTGAAATGACCAATTTTATTATTGTGGGGTTTTTTCAACTCCTGATTGACTAAGAATGACCTCCATCAATAAATCCTTTGTACTTTTAACAGTTTGAAAACACAAAACTCTTTAACTCAACTGTTAACTCAACTATCAAAGACTCCCAACAGGACCATAAAAGCCATTAACTCTCAAAATCTAACAAAAAAAGCCATAAACCAAAAGCACTTAACCCACATTTTTATACCTTAGAGAGATAAACAGATTGCTATCTCAATCTAACAGATTCAATAGACTATCTGGCTCTGAACACCTGTGACCTCTCTCCATGAAATCAATTATTCACCTTATTATCCCTTTACAACCTCACAGCGCATAGCAGTGTCCCACAAACAGTTGTGGATTGCATGACTAAATTATTGGATTTTTTGAGGGATTATGGATTATTTGTGGAGTCCTGTACCTTGGTGGTTGGAGCACTCGCCTTACAAGTGGGAGACCTGGGTTCGATTTCTGGCAAGTTTCCTTACTCCACACACCTAATAATCCTAAAAAAAAATTCAGTCCACAACTGTTTGTGGGACACTGCTATAAGCTATTAGCTGCCGCGTTTCTCCCATAAACATACAGTCAATTCACTTTACAGTATACTCTGTGAAGTGCTTTGAGATGTCTAGAAGACGTGAAAAGCGCTATCTAAAATGCAAGGATTATTATTATCAAAGGTATGGTCGAAGAGGAAGGTCTTGAGACAGGCTTCAAAGCAGGCAAGGGAGGGAGCAAGGCAAAAAACAACTGTGGGATGGAGTTCCAAAGGATGGGGGCAGAAAGGCTGAATGCTCAACCACCGATTAGTGGGGCAAGCCGGTTTAAGATGTCTCAATGATATAATGATGTGCTATATCAAATGCAAGGCTTTTTATTGTTGGTATTCAAGGTATCTCAACAATATGTCAAGGCACTGTATCAAAGATGAGTATTATTATTTCTCAAATATAAAAGTGTGTGTAGGGGCATGGGTGGTGATGACAAGACTGGGGATTGGTTCGAAACGGGGAGCTCTCTGCGGTTCTCTTGGGGGAAACCTTGTCCTGACACCCTACCCTGTGTGTTTCTCTGTGTTACAGACATCCTACCCTCCCACCCACTACCTGCGGAGGATTCCCCAGAGGCAGATCCACTTGTTCACAAGCGTGCAGATCATTGAGCTGCTTATACTGTGTGGCTTTGGCATGGCTCCCATACCCTACATGAAGATGATATTCCCTCCCATCATGCTGGCAATGGTGCCTATCAGGTCAGTCCACACCCTAACCCAGAGCCACGCATTGACTGACTCGCCCACAAGTCAATCACCACCGGTGCCAGCCCAACTCAATCACACAATCTTACAGCACAGAAGGAGACCATTCAGCCAGCCCATTGTGCCCGTGACGGCCCTTTGAAAAAGCTATCCAACTCCTTCCACTCTTACCCTATAGTCCTGAAATTCATAGATCCCCCCACTCCTCCTCATTCCCTATCCTGCTCTTTGAGGAGAACAACAACAACAAAATTACTGTTATAGAGCGCCTTTCACGTTGGGAGGATGTCCCAAAGCGCTGAACAGTCAGGTCGGGACCTGGGCAGGGTAAGGGGGAGGGGCGGGAGAGAGTTAGGAGTGGGGGGAGAGAGTTGGGAGGGCAGCAGAAGGCACGGTCAAAGAGGAGGGTCTTGAGACTGGCCTTGAAGGAGGCAAGGGAGGGAGCGAGGTGAAGGGACTTTGGGATGCAGTTCTAGAGTGTGGGGGCAGAGAGGTTGAAAACCCGTCTACCGATGATAGGATGTGGAGCAGCCTGGAGCCCGCTGAACGGAGGGGGTGGGCAGGTTCATAGGGAGTCATTGGATCCTCTGGGGGACGGGGAGCCAATGGAGCCGGGCGAGGGTGGGAGTGATGTGGTCGCGGAGCTTGGTGTGGAAGAGCACATGAGCTGCAGAGTTCTGGATGATCCGCAGCTTGTGAAGGGAAGAACCAGGAAGGCCGATGAGGAGGGAGTTTCCATAGTCAAGCTTTGATGTGACGAATGAGTGGACAAGAATTTTGGCAGGGAAAGTCTCTCAAAGCACTGGCGGTCGCTTACAATTTTGACTCCCAAATGCCTTTCAGCTATTCTGACTTCCTCCACCCCAAATCCCTGGAATTCCATGCTGGAGTCCCTCTGACTCTCTCTGCCTTTTCTCATTCAAGGCATGTTTCATGACCTACCTCACTGTCCAGCTTAGGTGCTGCGCAGCCAGCAGTGTCGAACTTTGAGACGTCCTCCTGATGTCAGAGGGGCTGCGTAAATGCTAACAGTATTGCATCAAACAGCTCATGGAGCTCCTGGGGCTCAGTGGTTAGACCACTTGTCTTGCAAGCTGGGGAGACCTGTGTTCGAATCCAGGCAGGTCAGGGCGAAACCTTGGGAAAGTTTCCTTACTCCACACGCCTAATAATAATCCATCCAAAAAATAAACCACAATAATAAAATTTCAATCCACAACTGTTTGTGGGACACTGCTGTGCGCAATTGGCTGCCGCGATTCGCCCACAAATATACAGTTAATTCACTTTACAGTATATTCTGTGAAGCGCTTTGAGACATTGATAAGATGTGAAAAGCGCTATATCAAATGCAAGGATTATTATCATATTACAAGATATCCTGATTTGGTCACTGAATCCACGACTATCTGTGACCCAGCACTGTGCACAATTGACTACTGTGTATTCATCCACAAAATACACTCAATCTTCTCACAGTATATTCTGTAAACAACAACTTTCACCTATGCTGTCGTCCATGCTGGGTAGCATCTCAGAGCGCTTAAGAGTGGCAGAGGTTGACTCCAAGCCATTGGGGGCGTGTGGGGGGAGAGAGGGTGGGGGAGGTGCACGGTTGAAACAGAAGACTTTTCAGGTGGGACTTGAAAAAGGGGAGAGAAGGGGCAAGGCGGAGGGATTGAATTTCGGAGCGTAGTAGCTGGAAGTGTGACCTTCAATGTTGGGGTGGAGGGTGAGAGGGATGAGCAGAGGTCTGGTGCCAGTCGAGCTGAGCTGCCAGGTGTTATATTGGGGAGTGAGGAGGTTAGTGAAGTAGTGAGGTGCCAGAGAGTGAGTGAGTGGATTTGCACATGAGTCTGAGGATCTTGAATTCAAAGGACTTTTGAGACATCTCAACGATGTGATATGGCGCTACATCCAATACAAGCATCAAGCGTACCATATCCAAACACAAGCAGCTGTATTACTATCACAAAAACAGAAATGGCTGAGAACACTCAGCATCTATGGAGAAAGGAAAATTAGTCAACGTTTTGGGTCCACAACCCTTCGTCAAGTTCCCAGCGATTTCTGTTTTTGTTTCAGATTTCCAGCATCTGCGGTATTTTGTGTTTTTGTGTAAAACACAAAATAGTATTATCAGTATTATTATTATTGTTGAGTGATGGATTTTAATTTTTCTCCTTCTTTGTGAAAACATAGGTGCTATTTACTTCCAAAGATAATTGAGGCCAAGTATCTAGACGCAATGGATTCTGAGCAATAGAGATGGTTGGAAACTGAGCACAAGAGATGACTGGAGACTGCTGAGAATCATGGTGGGGATGTGTGGGGCTGTGTTTTGGGGGCTTGGAGCTGCTGTATGTCACCTCCTGAGATACTGAGGGCAGAAGTGTCAGAGAGCATCAAAATGAATGGACCAGAGGATTGACCGAGCTTCACTCAACTTGGTCATGAACCTTTTTTATACATAATACATATATATGTGTGTGTCTCTCTCAAATGGACAGGTTATACATCGGAAAGTATCCAGAAACACTGCCAATTGCTTTTATGTTAGAGCCTCCCTCCTCTCAATCCCTTTCCTATCTCGACGTCACTTGACAAGAGTTCACATTATTTGGCAATCAGTCTTTGGGATGCCTCGGCTCAAGATTTTAGGCTACCTCCATTTCTGAAGTTGGCTTGGTTAAGTCATTCTTTGTCTCTCCCTGTTTGTGTCACTCCCGCCGCTCCATTAACACATTTTCTTCTCTGCTTGGTTCTTCTGTACTCGGTCGATTCCCAATGTTTGTAAATGCCATGGTTTGGATCTTCAGAAACAGGAAATCTCAATTATCATATGCACCATGGACTGTGAATATCGCTTGTTAAGCCTGGGTGTGTGTGATTGTACAATATATCTGTGTACAGCCATATGGGTTTGTATATATGTTTTGAGTACACCTATTTGTCCTGTCTGTTGGTCTGTATACATGTGTATTTGGCTGTCTATATATGTATACATGTACATATATATATATCTGTGGGTAATGTATATTTTGTGTGTACATTTGTGGGTCCACATATGTAGGTCTGTACCTGTGTACATGTATGTGTATAAATACATATGTATGACTGGTTGAGGTTGGAGCTATTGAATTGAGCTGGGCTGTGAATTACTGGCAATGTGGAGCACAGGGATGATCATATCTGCAGCTGAAGCATTGAAGACATCACAGTTGGCATTTTTTGTATCCCATTCCCCCTCAAAACCTCCTGGTGCCTCGTCTCCCGACTTTCCATTCTCAGCTCACAAAGCACAGACGTTCCTGTCCCTTTGTCTCGTATGTGGGAAGAGGGTCATTCCTCAATTGCTCCGTCTCCTCCAACCGCTCTGAAGCTCCAAACAGTATCGTGGCAGAGCCCTGAAATTCCACCTCGTCTTAGCCGATGAGACCATTTTGGTCTCTGTACTTAAAGAGACACGGAGGCGTGGAAAAAATCTCAACACCAGGCTTGATTCAGGAAACCGTTTCTTTTAATGTGTAAAAACTGACCACCAAGTTAAGTCTGGAAGTACTTTTTTTCATGATTGCGTACCCCCTTAAATTATTTGGGCAACGGACTAAGACTAGGAGGAATTTAAGGCTTCTGGTTTACTGTGGATCGAACGCATTGGTCGAGCCATTGTCGGCCTCATTTTTTTTAGTTTATTATTGTATTTTGCTTTGCGTAGTAATCGACTTCCCTTTAAAGCGAATAACAAATACAACGTGAAACAAACGTCCCATCAGAGACTGGAAATTAAAACCAAAAGTTCCAAAATAAACATTTAGTTGTCTTTTTTTCTCTTTGCTACTTTTAATAACAACCTTTGTACTTGATTATAGCACTTCATCATGTTGAGACATCCCAAATAGTTTCACAGGAAAAACTGTAAAATGAATTGACTATATTTTGTGGGCGAAACACGGTAGCCAATTGTGTACAGCATTGTCCCACAAACAGACTCATATACATTGAGAGATCAATTAAAAAAAACTTAAATAGATTAATACGCCCGGAAAGTGATCTGACAATCCACTAACTACCAGGTTCCTACTTCCTGCAGGTTCCTACCTCCGCCAATACCTCACCCCAACAGCTGTCGAAACCCTGGTCCATGCCTTTGTCACCTCTCGGTAGGATTATTCAAATGCCCCCCTCGTCGGTCTCCCCTCCGCTACCATTCATAAAATCTAGTTTATCCAGAATTCTGCCGCCCGCATTCTTACGCGTACAAACTTCTACCGGGGTCTGGCCTCCTCCGTGTCCCCAAATCCTCTGCTCCATCCTCGGTGGCCGTGCCTTCAGCCACTACGCCCCAAGGCTCTGGAACTCCCTTCCTCACTCCCTTCGCCTCGCTCCATCTCTTCCTACTTTCAGTTCTCGGTTAAAGACCTTTCTTTTTGACCCCTTTTCCGTTATTGGGAAGCACTCGAGACGCTGTCTGGCATGGAGGGCGCTATATCATATAGAATCATAGAATGTTGCGGCACAGAAGGAGGCCATTCGGCCCATCGAGTCTGTGCCGGCTCTGTGACCGAGCAAGTCACTTTTGTTAACCCCAAACACCAGCTTTCTCCCCATAACCCTGCAAACCCGTCTTCCCCAGATACCTATCTAGTTCTCTCTTAAAAGCTGCTATCGAATCGGACCTCACTACCCTTTCAGGCAGATTATTCCAAATTCGAACAACTCGCTGAGTAAAAACATTTCTTCTAACCTCCCTTCTGCTTCTTTTGGTAGATATCTTAAGACTGTGACCACGGGTCACAGACACACCTACCAGTGGAAACAGCTTTTCCCTATCTAGCCTGTCGAAACCTTTCATGATCTTGAAGACCTCTATCAGGTCCCCGCGTAACCTTCTCTGCTCTAATGGGAAAAGTCCTAACTTCTCCAGTCTGTCCTCATAGCTAAGGTTCCCCATTCCTGGTATCATTCTCGTGAATCTCCTCTGCACCCTTTCCAGTGTCTTAATGTCCTTCCTGAAGTAAGGTGTCCAGCACTGGACGCAGTACTCCAGCTGAGGCCTAACCAGTGTTTTGTATAGATTAACCATAACCTCCCTACTCTTATACTCTTATGCCCCTACTAATAAAGCTGAGTACACCAAATGCCTTTTTTACTGCCTTATCTACCTGCCCTGCTACCTTTAATGATTCGCTTACTTGAACACCCAGATCTCTCTATACGTTCATCCCCCTTAAGATTGAGCTACCAAGTCTATATTGCCTCCTATCATTTTTCCTACCTGAGGGTATCACCTCACACTTAGTCACGTTAAAATCCATCTGCCACATGTCAGCCCATTCCACCAATCTGTGTATGTCTGCTTGCAGTTGGTTACAGTCCTCCTCACTATTTACTATCCTACATAACTTTGTATCATCTGCAAACTTGGAAATAGTGCTCTCTATGCCCAAGTCCAGATCATTAATATATATTAGAAAGAGCAGTGGTCCCAATACCGATTCCTGGGGGACACCGCTGCACACCTCCTTCCATTTCGAGAAACACTCATTAACCACCACCCTCTGCTTTCTGTCACTCAGCCAGTTCTTAATCCAAACTGCCACTGTCTCCTTAATACCGTGGGCCCCTCATTTTCATTATTAATCTCTTATGCGGTACTGTGTCAAAAGCCTTTTTGAAATCCATGTAAATAACGTCCACCGCATCTCGCTCATCAACCCTCGCAGTCGCCTCTTCAAAAAATTCTATTAGGTTTGTTAGGCAAGATTTGCCTTTAACAAATCCATGATAGCTGTCTCTAATTACCTCGTGTTCCTCTAAATAGAGATTTATTCTGTCCAAGATTATGGTCTCCAGTAGTTTTCCTATTACCGAAGTAATGCTGACTGGCCTGTAATTTCCGGGTTTGTCTTTCTCCCCTTTTTGTAGAGAGGGTAACATTAGCCACTCTCCAGTCTCTTGGCACCACTCCTGTGTCCAATGAAGATTGAAATATAATGGCCAGAGCCTCCGCTATTTGAACCCGTATCTCCCACAGCAACCTTGGGTGAAACCCATCTGGTCCCGGTGACTTATCAATTTTGAGCCCAGTCAATCTTTTCAGAACTTCCTCTCTGTCTCTAGTAATCTGGTCTATTTCCTCTACCCTCTCATCCAATACTGCGGCATTTGGGGCATCTATTTCTGTTGTGAAGACAGATGCAAAGTACTCGTTCAGTACATCAGCCATGCCCTCTGCCTCCACAACAAGATTGCAACCTCCTGTTTTTATCTAAGGTCCTTGAAAGAGTGGTTGCCTCCCAGCTCCGCTCTTTCCTCTCAATTCACTCACTCCTTGAACCCCTCCAATCAGGCCTCCTCCAATGTCTTTCCTCCCACCTCAACCTTCAAGGCACAGTCCTTGACTGGTTCCATTCCTACCTGACCCACCGCCTACATTTTGTATCTTCCAATGGTTTCTCCTCAAACCCCCGCACAGTTTCTCACGGCGTCCCCCAGGGCTCTGTCCTCAGCCCCCTCCTTTTCACGCTTTACACGCTCCCTCTGGGCGATGTCATCCGCAAACATGGGGTAAATTTCCACATGTATACGGACGACACCCAGTTGTACCTTTCTGCCTCATCCCTCAACCCCCAGACCATCGATGTTGTGACAGCATGTCTGTCCGACATTGAGTCCTGGACGAGGGACAACTTCCTCCAATTGAACGTGAGCAAGACCGAGGCCCCCCTGATTGGCTCAAGCCAGCGCCTCCGCACATCGGGCGCTGCCAGCCTCAACATCCAAGGCTGTACTCTCCACCTCACAAAGCCAGTCAGGAACCTCGGCATCACGTTCGACCATAAACTCTCCTTCCTCCCCCACATCCGTGCCTTGACCGACACCGCTTATTTCCACCTGCGCAACATTGCCAGGCTCCGCAACTACCTCACCCCCCCACGCTGCCGAAACACTCGTGCACGCATACATCACCTCACGGTTGGACTACGGAAACTCTCTCCTCGTCGGCCTCCCCAGTTCCTCCATTCACAGGCTGCAGGTCATCCAAAACTCTGCAGCCCGTGTACTATCACGCACCTGCCTCCGCGACCACATAACCCCCACCCTCGCCCGTCTCCACTGACTCCCCATCCTCCAGAGGATCGAGTTCAAGATCCTCGTCCTCACTTTCAAGGCCTTACACGGCCTTGCCCTGCCCTACTTAACCGATTTACTTTCCCCCTATAAGCCCACCCGGACCCTCCGTTCAACAGGACTTGGCCTGCTCCAAGCCCCCCGCCCGAACCGCCCCACCATCGGAGGCCGGGCCTTCAGTTTCTCTGCTCCCACCCTGTGGAATTCGATACCCCAATCCCTCTGCCTTGTTTCTTCCCTTTCCTCTTTCAAGGCCGGTTTGAAGACTTTCCTCTTCGACCGTGCCTTTTGTTCCCCCCCGAATTTTTCGACCTCCCCTACGTGTTTCACCCCTACCCGAACACTCTCCTCCCAGCTCGGGTCACACGCCTCCTGTGCAGCGCCTTGGGACGTCCTCCCGACGTGATAGGTGCTTTATAAGTTTAAGTTGTTGTTGTCGTCATTGTCTTTGATTGACCCCATATAAGCCCAAGTTGTTGTTGTAAAAGGTGTGCAGAGTAAGGAAACTTGCCCAATTGTTCTCTGAATTGTGCTCTAAATATTTTACTAGATTCCACTCCCCCACCCACTTTAGTTAAAATTATTTTGCTAAATATTTCAACAGTAAGAAGGGAGGGAGTCGGGAAGAGAGCTATTTATCTGCAGTATTTCTTAAATAAGGAAAGGATATTTTATAAATTGCACTTATCTCTCAGATTCGCTGCCGATCCTCCAGCTCGACAGCACCACCTTCAGGCAAACATATAATAATAATCCTTGCATTTGATGCAGCGCTTTTCATATCTTATCAACGTCCCAAAGCGCTTCACGGAATATACTGTAAAGTGAATTGACTGTATATATTTGTGGGTGAATCGTGGCATCCAATTGCGCACAGCAGTGTCCCCCACAAACAGTCGTGGATTGAAATGACCAATTTTATTATTGTGGTTTTTTTGGAGGGATTATTATTAGGCGTGTGGAGTAAGGAAACTTGCCCAAGGTTTCGCCCTGACTGACCTGCCTGGATTCGAACACAGGTCTCCCCAACTTGGTCTCCCCAGCCAGCAAGACAAGTGCTCTAACCACTGAGCCACAGGAGCTCCTAAATGGTGGTATTGCTGCCATTGTTTCAATCAACAGCAAAATAATATTTCTATTGTGCCTTTCACTTCAGGAGGTCGTCTTGAGGCGCTGGTCAATCAACCACGTAATCGTGATTGGTGCCTTTAGTAACCGCATGATTGACTGTAAAGTGCTGTGTCTTGTGTTTTGTGTGCAAATGTGATTTGCGCACAGAAACGTTGCACAAACAGGGAATGACGAATTTTATTTGGGGAGATTTAAAGGGGGTGAAGCAGAAGGGTAGAGGCAGAGAATTCCAGATGTTTGGGGCATAGAGGCTATAAAGGCGACCATATAACCCCCACCCTCGCCCGTCTCCACTGGCTCCCCATCCTCCAGAGGATCGAGTTCAAGATCCTCGTCCTCACCTTCAAGGCCTTGCACTGCCTTGCCCCGCCCTATTTAACCAATCTGCTTTCCCCCTACAAGCCCACCCGGACCCTCCGTTCAACAGGACTTGGCCTGCTCCAAGCCCCCCGCCCGAACCGCCCCACCATCGGAGGCCGGGCCTTCAGTTTCTCCGCTCCCACCCTATGGAATACCATCCCCCAATCCCTCCGTCTCGTTTCTTCCCTTTCCTCTTTCAAGGCCAGTTTGAAGACTTTCATCTTCGATCGTGCCTTTTGTTCCACCCCGAATTTTTCGACCTCCACTTCGTGTCTCACCCCTTCCCAAACACTCCCCTCCCAGCTCGGGTCACACGCCTCCTGTGCAGCGCCTTGGGACGTCCTCCCGATGTGAAAGGCGCTCTATAAATGTAATTTGTTGTTGTTGTTGTTGAAAGCTTGGCCACCAATAATAATAATATGAGTGGCATGTAGGCAACTTGGGTTAATCAAAATAATCAGTAATAATGATTCTTGCATTTGCATAGGATATTATATAGCATACAAGGAGGCCATTTGGCCTATCCTGCCTGTGCTGGCTCTTTGGAAGAGCTAGCCAATCAGTCCCTCTCTCCCGCTCTTCCCTCATACCCCTGAAATGTTTTTCCTTTTTCAAATACTTATTTACCTCCCAGCACCTTCGCACATCCTCCTGCTGTTTGTGGGACATTGCTGTGTGGAATTAGCTGCTGTAATTCACAAATAAAATACACAGTCAATCCATCAAATGTACAATACATTTGGTGAAGCAATTTCAGTGATGTGATGGGGGCACTATATCAAATGCAAGGAGTATCATTATTATTAATACTCATTACAATTGGTAATGTCTCCCATTTGCAAATACATTTAATGACCTAGAAGCAGACTTTCCCCAGAGGGGAAGGATTTTGGTGATGAATAAATTACAGTGTGCTATGTCAAACCATGGTTTCATTTAATTTTGCTTCCTCCACACCAACCTCTGATTCTTTTAAAACAAATTATATATTCCATAGTTATGCTTACAAGATATTCTGAGATATCACGTCCTTCAGCTCAGCTCATTCAGTAGCACTATCACCTCTGAGTCAGAAGAACATTGTGGGTTTAAGCCACATGACAGGATTTGCAGCTTATATAGTCTAAGGTGATTCTCCAATATAGTGCTGAGGTCTGGTGCATTATCGGAGATGTGTCCTTCAGATGAGATGTTAAACCGAGGCCCACCTGTGCCTGTTTAGGTCCACATTAAAGACCATGGTGCTATTGTGAAAGGAGATCTCCTAGCTGACAACCCCTGGATAAAATAGGCCATTCACTTTCTGGCTGTTACAAGAGCATCGATGTGGACAAATTTGTTGGTGCTTTTGCCCACAGGACACACAGCCATTACGCTTTGGGTTGTCAGTAGTAGCCTTTACTCTTCAAAGTCAGAAGGTTGTGGGTTCAAAGCCTAAGTCGGGTTATGGAACCATGTTGTCTGGGCTGACCCTCCAATGCAGTGCTGTGGGTTTTGTTGCCTGGTCAGAGGTGCCATCCTTTGGATGAGACGTTAAACTGAGAAGGGAGTTTCGTTCTCCTCGTGTCCTGGCCAACAATCCCCCAGATAAAATTGGGCATTCACTTCATGGCTGTTTGTGGGGCGCTGTTGTGTGCAAACTGGCAGCCATTTTATGCCCACAAATGGACAATATATCCTGTGAGATGTCTCACCGACGTAATAAAGTGTTGTTTCAAATGCAAGGATTATTATTAGTTAGTATTATTAATAAACTCCCTTGAAGCCCTCTGAGCTTGTGTTGGCGACATGGTTAAGCTTTATAGTTATTATTATCCTGATTGTGTCTGTGAAAGCTCTTTGAGACCTCTACACACATGGAGGGGTTACAAATATGCGCACTGCTGGGTTTGTTGTTGTTCTATTTATAAAGAAGACGCAGCAGAAATAATGGAAAAGAACTCGGAGGAGAACATGCTTTCCCCCAATCTTTGGGAAGCCAAGAGAATCTAAAGAAAATATTTTAATCTGGGAAACCACTCTTTGTGCGTACGCGCGCGCGTGCGTGTGTAAGAGAGGAGACACAAGCAGAAGAGAGAATAAAAAGGGGAATGAAAGAGAGGAGAGAGAGAGAGAGAGAGAGATTGAGAGATTGAGAGAGAAAGGTGAGAGGTAGAAGAGGAAGCGGAAAAGAAAGAAAGTGGGGAGAGAGAGTCTGACGGGCGACAAAGAGTGGAGAGAAAGAGAGCCATTAGATACTTAATCAGCCTCCCATTTAATATTGCCTCGCATTTAAGATACACCGATCTCAATGTCAAAATGAAAGGTTCCATTCAAGGTGGTTGTTAAAGATCCAATGGCGGGCGCTATTTGTGTAAAAGAAATGAGTTATCTCCCGATTGTTATCTCAGCTCTGGTTGGTTGGGAGGTCGGGGATAGGTGGGCAAAACCATCCTGGATTGGCTCGGGATTGGGAAGGGTCGCTGTTCAATCAAACCTCGGGAAGTACCTGGAATCCAGGTGGGAAAAATAAGAGTTGTCAGTGGCTTGGGAAGCGAGGAGCGGTTCAGGCACGGTGCCGTGTGGTCCGGCTGTCCACCCTCAGGGTTGTTCTTGCACGATCGAGGTCTGGGCCAGTCAGCGCTGCTCTCGGGGCCTGGCAACCGAGACCAGGAGTCCGCGGACCACCTCTTCCCGGATTGTTGTTTGGCAAAGGCGGTTTGGAAAAACAAGATGGGAGTGGATACTCTCGCGGTTCGAAAACGTATGGATGTGGTGCACACGAGCGGTTCCTGACTGTTTTGAAGGGAACGTCGACCCCCACCACCCCCCACCCCCAAAAAAAAAACACATGTGTGCAACCTGTGTGCAGTGAAGAAATGTACCGTAAATAACGATTGTTCCTTTTTGTATCGGGGAGAAGAGAGAAGACGGAAAAGAAAATATTGTACTTTGTATTTATTTGGGGATTTCTGTTGTACCAAATATATTTAGGTGGTGGGAGCTTGTTATGTTAGGAGATGAAGAGTCTAAAGACACTTATATGAAATGATAATCCTTACCTTTGATATAGTGCTCCATGAGGCATCTCAAAGTGCTTCACAGAATATACTTTGAGGTGAAGCGATTGTGTATTTGGTAAGCACAACACGGCAGCCAATTGTGCACAGCAGTGTCCACTGTCAGGGTCAGTTAGGGCTGAGTGACCAAATTATTTATTATTATATTTATTGAAGGAATTATTACTCCTGGAAAGTGATCCACTAATTGATCTAACAGAGGCGTGCGGAGTAAGGAAATCTGCCTAAGGTTTCACCCAGTCCTGGACCTCTCCCTCGCTTGTGAGCTGAGTGCTCGTAACCAATACACTACAGGACTCCTCAAAACAACCTCTGGACAGATGGGACCTGGGTTTATCATCTGGCTCTAAAATTGGCCACTCAGACAAAGCAGAGCATCATTGGAGAGTTAGCCGAGGCTGAGTGAACTCAATGTCCCAACTGAGAGTTTAGCCTTCTCGGTCCTTCTGACTGAGAAGTGAGAGTGAATGCTGCCTACCGAGCCAGGCTGGCATGTGTAAAATGTAAGGGCTGTTATTATTCTGCTGAAAGCTAGTGAGAATTATTTGTGAGTGTTGAGGTCACAGTGAGGGTTTGTTGAAGGCGACATCAATGGGAGATGACTGTAAAGTATTCTTTGCGATGAGTTTCGGCGAGACTGATTGCTTCTACGTCAACTCTCCCAGACATACTCCACATGAAACTGAACAGAATCCGTGTATTACACAGCCCCTTGCTGATTCCAATCCTCTGAACAACAATTTAGTGCAAGTTTCCAAAATGTTACCTGGAATAATTTCACCCACACGGAATTTTTAACTCAGGATTGTGAGTAATAGCCTGGCTCAGTCGGTAGCGCTCTCAGTTCTGTCTGAGTCAGAAGGTTGTGGGTTCAAACTCCCACAACGAGACTTTGAGCTCACAGTGTGAGCTCAGTGCAGTGCTAGCGGAGGGGGTATAGTGCTGTATTATTGGAGATGTCATCTCAGAAGATGAGACATTAAACCAAACTCCTGGTCTGTGCTCTGTATCGGTGGACGTTAAAGATTCCCACGGCGATATCAGACAATAGAAGCGAGTTTCTCCCTTATAAATGTTATTGGATTAACTTTGTCATTACGTACTCTTGACACGTATGGCAATTACGTTTGCGTTTAGACTCACATCACATCAATGGATCTTATGACGCATCGAGACATCTGAACAATGTGACAAGGCAGTTGTATCAATAAAGACTATTAAAATAATACTAAACCTTGCATTTGAAATAGCGCATTTCACGTATTCTAGATGTCTCACTGAAAAGTGAGTTGACTGTATATTTGTGGGCGAAACGTGGCAGCCAATTGGCACAGTAGTGTCTCACAAACAGTCATGGATTGAAAGTGACCAATTTATTATTGTATTATTTGAGGGATTATTATCAGGCATATGGAATTAGGAAACTTTCCCAAGGTTTTGCCCTGCCTGGAATTGAAACCCAGGTCTCTCTCGCTTGCTTCGCTTCCAATGAGCTGGGGGGACACCACATTATATCACATTATAACACCCATCAACACGTTATCAAAGTGCTTCACAGGATTTTACTACAAAGTGCAATGTGTGTATTTTGTGGGCAAATTTGGTATCCAATCCGACAAACAGCCATAAAGTAAGTGACCGATTTTATCTGGGGGATTGTTGGCCAGGACATCAGGAGAGAGAAAGGGGATAGATGTGCACCCGTCAGGAAGGTGGAAGGCAAGCTAGATGGATGGTTGGTCATTTTTTGTCTAGCGTTTCTTATGTTCTTCTTATTAAACTATTTTCTATTCCAATAGCCCACACCATCTACAACATCTAACTAAACAGGGAATAGATGGGGAGCTGAGTTTACCATCTAATTCAAAGAACGACACCTCTTGACAATGCAGTGCTCTGCCCAGCACTATGCTGAAGCATCAGACTCAACTAGATGATGGAGTTCTGTAATTCAGTGGTTAGAATATTCACCTCGCAAGCGAGAGACCTGGGTTCAATTCCCGGTCAGGTCGAAACCTTGGGCACGTTTCCTCCACATGCCTAAAAATAGTCCTGCACCAAAAATACAATTTTAAATTGGTCATTTTCAATCCGCGATTGTTTGTGGGGGACGCTGCTGTGCGCAATTGGCTGCCGCGTTTCGCCCCAAAAATATACAGTCAATTCACTTTACAGTATATTCTGTGAAGCTGCTTTGAGACACAGTCTAGAAGATGTGATAAGGTGTTATATCAAATGCAAGGATTATTATTATTAGTAGTATATGGTCTCTAAGTCCTTAACCTGGGATCTTAAATCTACAATCCTCTAACTCAGAAGTTGAGCCAGGCTGACACACAAATATATATAGAGTATATAGCAGACACTATATATAAAATGACTTTTGTCCCTCTCTCTCTCTCTCTCTCTCTCATTTTGATCTGGTTTGACTTAAACCTTCTATAGGGCAGCGTCTTCTCACACACAATGTTGAGGTTCCCCTGATTGGTCTGCTCCCAACATTGTGTGTGTAATAAACCCCCACCCTGGAGCTAAAATGCGCCTGGTACCAACCACTTCACAAGAAATGTGCGATAATATATCCCTGAAGGCTGGAAGGGGACATGTCCATGCCAGGCTGTCTTGACAAGCTGGAATCCTGTATACACACACACACAGTGTGCTGTCTGTATACACACACACACACTGTCCTGTGCTAGGTTTGGTCACAGATCCTGAGAGCAGAGGGACGTCTGAATAATGCGTTTTGTTTCGCTGGTTGGGAATGTTTCTAACCAGCTAAACTCCACATGCTGTCAGCTAAGCAACCCGGGGACTCGCTGCTGTTTAGTGTATGTATCTCTCTCTCTCTCTCTCGCTCTCTGAACTGCATTATCTCCCTATGCTTGTGTTTCTCGCTCTGTCTTTCTGCCTGTCTCTCCCCCAGTGTCGCTGTGTCTCTGTGAGTCTCTCTGATTATCCCTGTTTGCCTTGGTCTCAGTGCATGTGTATGGCTGTCTCTTATCTGTGTCTGTATCTCTCTCTCTCTCCCACTCTCTGCCCCAGTCAATCTCTCTCTCAGTGTCTCTCTCTACCTATAAGTCTTTGTCTCTCTGTCTGACTGTGTCTGTCTGTCTTGTGTCTCTTTGTATTGTGTCTCTGTCTGTGTGTGTGTGTCTCTCTGTCTGTGTGTGTGTGTCTCTGTCTGTGTGTCTCTCTGTGTCTCTCTATCTGTGTATCTCTCTTGTTGTCTGTATATCTCCCTGTCTCTCTCTGCCCGTGTCTCTCTGTATCTCTCTTTGGTGCCTGTGTGTGGAGGGCTTCGAATCAAGTGAACATGCAAGCTTCCCTTCCCTATCCGCTGGACAGCAGAGCCTGAAGGACATCCATCCATTCCTGGCTCCCAGCAGCTTCTCCCAAATAATCTCATTCCAGCCTAGTACAGAGCAGCCCACCCCAGTACAGCCCAGCACAAAGGAGCCCACCCCAGTACAGAGCAGAGCAGCTGAGAGAGACTTCTTGTGAAATTAAGCTTGACCTGTTGTGTTTGCACTTTGAATTGGTTTGGAGGAGAGGTGGGGGACGGTCCCTTTCTCATCCCTCAGCTATGGTCCTGTACACCACCCTCATCATGTCCGGCTCCCGCTCTCTGGGCGGCTGGGAGAGGCTACAACACCACTCTCCACCCTTCCTCACCAGCAGCGCTGGGATCTCATCTCCATCTCCAACCCCAATTTCAACCCTAACCCCAACTCCTGGCCACATTCTGGGCAACTCCAGCCTCACCAACTCGAGCGAGTGCGGAGAGGAGATCTTGCTGTACGGGGACGTGGAGAAGGTTGTGATTGGCTTGGTGCTGTCGGTCATTATCGTGTGGACAATCGCCGGCAACGGGCTGGTCATAGTGTCCGTGTGCAGCGTCAAGAAGCTCCGGCAGCCCTCCAACTACCTAGTGCTGTCACTGGCGGCCGCCGATCTGTCGGTGGCGTTGGCCGTCATGCCCTTCGTCACCGTCACCGACCTGCTGGGCGGAGAGTGGCTGTTCGGAGAGGTCTTCTGTAACGTGTTCATTGCAATGGACGTCATGTGCTGCACTGCCTCCATCATGACGCTGTGTGTCATCAGCGTGGACAGGTGAGCAAAGAGCTTCGCAGTGTGTGTGGGGCAGATATCAGGTCTGGCCCTCTGTCTCTTGTGCCACTTTTCCTCCCATGTTTATACAAAGCGTCTCGATGACATGATAAGGCGCTAGTATGTGGAGCTCCTTACAAGTGTGAGACCTGTGTTCGAATCCAGGCAGGTCAGGGCGAAACCTCGGGCAAGTTTCCTTACTCTCCACACGCCTAATAATAATCCCTCCAAAAAAAACTACAATAATAAAATTGGTCATTTCAATCCACGACTGTTTGTGGGGAACGCTGCTGTGCGCAATTGGCTGCCGCGATTCGCCCCACAAATATACAGTCAAATTCACTTTACAGTATGTTCTGTGAAGCTCTTTGAGACGTCAATAAGATGTGAAAAGTGCTATATCAAAATGCAAAGATTAGATTGTATCAAATGCAAAGATTATGATACTGTATGTCTGCTTCCTGCCACTGTGTGGACAAGTGACGATGTTCCTTGCACTCGTTGTGGACATGGGGGCTGTGTAGGTATCAGTTTGTGTCCTCTCTTTACTCCTCTTTTCTCTGTGTTTATGTCACCTTCTTGTCTCTAGTTGTGCGTGTAATCAGCTGAGGCTGCCCGGTGGGCCAATTGGGATAGAATAATAATAATCCTTGCATTTCACCCTTTTCAGGTTTTCTACCCGTCTCAAAGCGCCTCACAGAATACACTGTGAAGTGAATTGACTGTATGTATTTGTGGGCGAAACGCGGCAGCCAATTGCGCACAGCAGCGTCTCCCACAAACAGTCGTGAATTGAAATAACCAATTTTTTTTAAGGGATTATTAATAGGTACGTGGAGTAAACAAACTTGCCCAAGGTTTGGCCCTGCCTGAAATCGAACACAGGTCTCTCGCTTGCAAGGCGAGTGATCTAACCACTGAGTTACAGGTCTGGGCGGATGTGGAGTCAATGAAGATATGGGGATGTGGGCACAGGGTTGATGTGGGGACAGGGTGGGTACGAGGACAGTGGGTGTGAAGAATGTGGGGACAGTGTGGGTATAGGTCTGTCTCTCTCTCTCTTTGTACTTTTCCTCTGTGTATATGTGTCTACTTCCTGCCTCTAACAGTTTATGTGTGAATGGATTGCGTATATAATAATAATAATAATAATCCTTGCATTTGATATAACACTTTTCACATCTTCTGGACGCCTCAATGCGCTTCACAGAATATACTATAAAGTGAAATGACTGTATATATGTGGGAGAATGAGGCAGCCAATCGCACACAGCAGTGTCCCCACAAACAGTTGTGGATTGAAATGGTCAATTTTTTTTTGAGGGATTATTATTAGAGGTTATTATTAGAGAATTCAAATCCTCGTCCTCACTTTCAAGGCCATTCACGGCCTTGCCCCCGCCTATCTCTCCGACCTACTGTCTCCCTATCAGCCTGCCCACATCCTCCGTTCAGCAGACTCAGCGTCCAACCATCGGTGGCCGGGCTTTCAGCCTCTCTGCTCCCACACTGTGGAACTCCATCCCGCAGCCCCTCCGTCTCGCTTCCTCCCTTTCCTCCTTCAAGGCCTCAAGACCTTCCGCTTAGACTGCGCCTTCGGCTGCTCCATTAACTCTTCCCCCTCTCCTTCCCCCTACCCCGACCCTCCCCCCCCCCGCCCACTCGGGTCCTGACCAGATGGTTCAGCGCTTTGGGACGTCCTCCCGAAGTGAAGGGCGCTATATAAGTGCAATTTTGTTGTTCTTGTTGTTTGGTTGCAGACGTATATGGGGACAATATGGATAACAGGTCTCTCTTTACTATTTTACTCCATGTTTCCATGCTTCCGTCCTGCCTCCAACTGTGTGTGTGTGTGTGTGTGAGATCCGGTGAGTCTAGTTTATGGGCCATTCGTGTTTCTGCATCTGTCTCAAAACCCTCTACTTCGACCTTCGGTCACCCACTCTACTTACCATCCACCCCTCCTGATCCAAGTCCAGCTCGGGTCCAAATCCCTAACTGTCCAGTGCCTTGGGACATCCTCTAGACATAAAAAGGCGCTATACAAATATAATTTGTTGTTGCTGTTGTTGTTACATTGCAATTTCAAGAGGGAATTAGGGAACTGTTGGGTGAATAATTCAGTTGAGTTAAACAAGATATCCCCTCACACCTCTTATTCAGAAATTATTAAAAAAAAAGAAAAATAGCGATTTTAGTCAGGGTCTTTCTCCAGGCCTTTGTTTTATGATATTGAGTTTCTCCCTCAGCTTGAAAGGGCAGAACAACAACAACATTACATTGATAGAGCACCTTTCACTGGGAGGGACAATCACTTGAGGCAGGGAATCCTCCCACTCAGGTCCTGTTAACCCTGCAAATAAAAGCCTTACCTACTCAAAAGTCCTCCCTGCCACTCTCCCCAGCTCAACTAATTCATCTGCTTTCTCATCTGCAATGAATTCTGTACCCACATTACCCCAGTCCTTGTCAAATTCCAGAGCCTCACTGTCACAGAACGGATTGATTTCTAGATCCTCACTCTAGTTTTTAAATCACTCCACGCTCTTGAATACCCCCCACCACCCCCCACCATCTCACCAACTGTCTTTCTCCTTACACTCGTATCCCCTGCTTTTATTTGACTGGCTCTGGCCTCCTCCTTTTTCCTCGGACCCTTGCCCCCATTCCCATTTTCAAGTTGGCCTGAAGACTTTCCTCTTTGACCGTGCCTACGCTCACCTTCCTTCTCCCCCTGGCTCAGCATCGGGCATTTGCAGTGTGGTCCTAGCTGGACAAGCAATGGGAAAACTTGTCAGACATCGAGATCAATGGCAAGCCAATGCGGTTTTCGCAGGGTAGATTCCAGGAGTTACTCCAACGTACGTACCTTCTGGGGTCCCAAAGCCTTGGCTCTTGCCAACCTGCGCGTAATACTATCTGGAATTAGGTAAATACTCTCCGGGGAGAGAGTGCGCATTCCATTCCAGCAATCTATCTCTGAGATTTCCATGCGTAGCTGGGATGGAATGGAATTCTCAGTGTGGTTTGGATACTCTTGAAGCACGGTGAAAGGTTTCCATACATGTTAGACATCCCGGCTGACCAATATTTTTTTCTCTCCAATGAATAATCCCTCCCTCCCTCCCTCCCTCCCTCCCTCCCTCCCTCCCTCCCTCCCTCCCTCCCTCCCTCCCTCCCTCCCTCCCTCCCTCCCTCCCTCCCTCCCTCCCTCCCTCCCTCCCTCCCTCCCTCCCTCCCTCCCTCCCTCCCTCCCTCCCTCCCTCCCTCCCTCCCTCCCTCCCTCCCTCCCTCTCTGTTTCCGAGCAATGCTGGAAATTGCTCTCTGATTGTAATCTCAATCAATTCATGTCTTGCCCCACCGCTGGAGGAGAGGGGGCTCAGTTCAATAGCTTATTCCGAAGATGACTTTTCCAACCTCCTTCTGATTCCTTTTGTGATTGCCTTTGGCCTATGCTCCCTAATGAAATGATGTGAGCCAAGAGTAGCTGAACGCAGTAATGAACCTCAGACAAAGGTTAATATGCCTTGTGCAGGACACACACTGAGTTTACCAGCTGTGAGAAAAGAGAAGTGGTGGCCAGCGATGGCACATTGATTGGAATCAGTCTATTGAAACTTTACAACATGTTTGTTAAGTGCCAGTCAGCAACATGTTTCCCACAGGCAAGCTTAACAACAACAGCAACAAATCACTTCTATATAGCACATAAACACAGAAGTCACTGGTTCCCTGATGCAGAGGAGATCAACCACAGATTGAGTGATCGCTTTACTGAACATTTCTATTCCGTCTGCCAGTATAACCCCGAGCTTGCCATTTTTAAATTCTCCCTCCCACTCCCACTGTGAGAGATCTTTCTATCCATGGCCTCCTACACTGTTCGAAACTCAACCCAAGCTTGAAGAACAGCATTTCAACCATGTCCTGGACATCCTATAGCCAGCTGGCCTCAGCATTCATTTCAACCACTTCAAACCCTTTCTGACGCTTTGGGACATCCTCCTGATGTGTGAAAGGCACTATACAAATGTAATTTTGTTGTTGTTTGTAACCACAGCTCCCAACTTTAGCCTCACTCCCCACCCCCCCACCCACCCCACCTTCCATGCCCACCCACCTTCTGTAACAATTAACATATCCTCTAGTTCCTTGACAGATCTGTTTATTTTATTTTCCCCCCTTTTATCGACATCCCTAATCTCATCATCTTCTGTCCTCTACCTTTGACTTTCCTGTCCGACCCTTCTCTTTGTGCTTCCTTCCAACATCCCCCAGTTCTGACGATAGGTTATTGACCTGAAATGTTGACTCATTTTCCTCTCTCCATGGATGCTGCCTCACCTGCCTCGTGTTCTCAGTGTCTTCTGTGTTTATACCAGATTTCCAATGCCTTTTGTTTACTTCTATATAACTCTTTCACATTAAGAGGACGTCCCAAGGCATTGGACACTTAAGGGTTTGCATTCATGCTGGGGATTGAAAACCAGAGGGTAGGAGGGTGTCCAAAGGCAAAGTCTAGGAGGAAGGTCTTGAATTGGGCTTTGGGAATTGAACCTGGGTCCTCTTGCTTGTGAGGTGAGTGCTCTAACCACTACACTACAGGACTTCATGACTTCCTCAACTTCCTCTCTCTGGGGGATATCAAAGTGCTTGCGACAGATGTGAATGCAGAGTTCAATGGGGGTGTATAAGAGAGAATTGGAATTTGGAGTTAGGGTGGGGGGATTTTTAGAGGAGCAAAGACTGACTTAAAAAATAAATAGGCTGAATGTCCGACTGTGTGGTACGGATCATAGAACGGGTTGTTTCATGATCCTCAGATTCACCTACAAAAACACTTTACGTCTGAACATCTTTCAAACCTGCTCACACCACACGCCTCTCCCTACCCCCTTCACTGAGCTGGCTCTGACCTACTGCACCTCCCTTGTCCCCTCTGCTCCACTATCAGTGGCCTTGCTTTCGGCCCCTATGCCCGAAACCCCTGAGGTTCTGGAACTCCCTGCCTCAATCCCTCTGCCCTCCCTTCCCCATCCTTAGATCGCAGCTGAAGATCTTCCTCTTTGAGCAAGTCTATGGTCACCTGCTCTCTCTCTCTCTCTGGCTAGGTATGAAGCTTGCCGAGACACTGCCCTGCGCGAGAGGCACTGTACAAATGCAAGCTGTTGAGATAGTTGATCTGTGGGCAGAGTTTGGTCTACTGGGGGCTTTAATATGGTGACCTAATCCTCCTCTACCCACCACCCACCTACCACCACCACCACTAAACCTACTCCTCTCTCCTTTGCAAACATTGCAAGAAGGAGCAAAAATTTCAAAAATAAATTCAGGGTATAAGGGGAAGCCTTTTTTAATATTTGAGAGGGAGTTACCCCTCTCAAATATTAAAAAAGGCTTCCCCTTATACCCTGAATTTACCAGTTACCCCTTAAATCCAAACCCTAATGGAGCTGCTCTGGATGGACAAGCAGCTTGCCAGAATGTGGGAGCGTGTGAATTCCATTCCGGACATGGGGACATTTCTATGTGTGGATGGCATGCGATAGATATGTTATTTAATCCACAACATGCAATGTAGATTCACTCAATTCCTCAATGCGAAATTTACAAGTCAACTTCTTTCAAATCAACCTCTTTCACGCTCTCTTTCGAATCTGCAAGTCACTCTTCCTGAAATCATCTTATCCTTGCACCATCCATAATCCATAATCCATAATGCCAAGTGTGGCATTAAATAGGTGCGTCCTGCGACAATAGGTGCAATTCTCACTGTAGTTTGGACACTCTTAAGAATAGTGAGGGGCTTCCATGGATTAGATGTTGTGTGATACAATGAGTCAAGCTGGAGGTCAGGTTGGTAGGGATATAAAAGCCTGGGAGATGGGTTGGTTTACAGAAATATTCAGTGAGTGGGAGACATGTTGTTCAAGGTTATGAACAGCAAATTGTGGTCCAATTCTTGTCTGCCTGAAAGGAAACAGATGGCGAACAAGATGATGGTGAATGAGCTTTCAGCAGAATTAAATCTCAACAAAAAAAATCGAGAGAGGCAAGGAAATGTGGAATTCACGGCCAGCGACAAAGGAGGCTGATGTCTGTAAAACTCTTGAAAAGGGAATTAGGTAGAGGCTTGAAATGGAACGTTGAAGGGCATTGGAGCTAGAGAATATGATGATTTATAGTACAGTAATAATCTTTGGATTTGATACAGTGCCTTATCAAGTGATTGAGACAACTCTAAGTGCTTCATAGGATATACCGTAAAGTGGATTGACTATTTTGTGGGCAAAACAAGGCAACCAATTGTGCACAGCAGTGTCCAACAAACAGTCGTAGATTGAGTGACCAAATTTTTTTTAATTGGGCGGGATTTCTACCCTTGGGAAATGATCTGCTAATCGATTACCACTGGATTCCTATTTAGTGCTAGGGAAGCACAGGCTTGTGGAGTAATAATAATAATAATAATAATAATAATAATCCTTGCATTTGATATAGCGCTTTTCACATCTTATCGCAGTCTCAAAGCGCTTCACAGAATATACTGTAAAGTGAATTGACTGTATATTTGTGGGAGAAACGCGCAAATCCAACAGCAAATCCAGAAATTTATTATTGGTTTTTCTGCGGGATTATTATTAGGCATGTGTGTGGAGTAAGGAAACTAGCCCAAGGTTTCATCCTGCCGGGAATTGAACCCAGGTCTCTCGCTTGCAAGATGAGCGCTCGCTATTATATTGCGTATAATGGTTTAATAGTGTTCAAACCCCAGGAGTTCCCAAGCTAGGCTGATGCTCCAGTAAAAGTGCTGGGTCCCGTTTGTGCCTGTTCAATTTGGCTGTGAAAGATCCCATGGCACTATTCGAAAAAAGAAGGGAGTTTCTCTCCCTGACCGACAATCCACCTTATAAAGATTGGTCTTTATATATAGTCTTTATAAAGATTATAACATCTTGACTGTTTGTGGGCTGTTACAATAAGTCAATATCAAAATCCAAGCTCTGTTGCATTTTAGTTTAAGTGGTTAAAAAAAACACACCCTTTCATTGGATATCATGCCTCATCACGTTGAAACATTTAAAAGTACTTCACCAAGTTTTTCTGTAAAGTGTAGTGATTGTGTAGTTTGTAAGAAACCAGCAGCCCAGCTGCACACAGCAACGACCCACAGTCAGATCAAGGTCTTCAACCTATCGATGACCCTATCACACCCATCCACAGCCAGCTCCATTTGCTTATCATCCCCTAGGATAGATCAACATCCTTATCATCACTTTCAAGGCCCTCCACGGTCTTGTTCTTCTCTACCTTTGTGGGCCAGCTAGCTCCACATCGACCTGTCTGCTTCTTCCACCCTGGTCTCCTCCACGGATTCCACTCCATTCCCCCCCCCCGCCCCCCCCCCACTCCCCTCCCCAACCCTCACCTGCTCCATGAACGCCTTCCCTGCTCACTCCACTATCAGCGGTTGAGCCTTCAGTCTTTGTGTTCCCTTCTTTTGGAATTCCATCGCACAGTTCCTTTTGCCTCCTCTGCCTCCCTGCCTCCTTCAAGGCAAGTCTCAAAACCTTCCTTTTTGACTGCGCCTTCGATGACCCTCCTACACCACCCTCCCTGCCTCCAACCCCTCCTGACCCCAACCCCCAGCTCGAGTGCAAATCCTTGACTGTTCAGTGCCTTATGTCCTCCCAACAAAAATAACAACAAATCAATTACATTTGTAGAGTGTCTTTCACGTCGGGAGGAGGTCCCAAGGCACTGAACAGTCAGGGGTCAGAACCCGAGCGTGTGTGGTGGGGGCAGGGTTGGGATGAGGTAGGACAGAAAGGTAGGAGGGCGACTGAAGGTATGGTCGAAGAGGAAGGTCTTGAGACTGATGAAAGGCTCTAGATAAATGCAATTTGTTGTTGATAAGATGCTTGGACTCACAATCCTGATGACTGTGAGGTGAAAATGTTATTGATCAACATGAGCAGCTTGTCCTTGCTAGATACAAGCTGGGCTTGATGTGCAAAACGGTTTCTGATATGGCTAGATGATTGTCCACTAAACTGACATAGTAAACTGGAACAACACCAGAATTGACAATGACAATTTGTAGCTTTGGGGAGAGTGCATCGCACCATAGAGCGTGTAGTCTTATAGCGTGGTGGTGAGAGCACTCAACTCACAAGAGAGACGTCCGGGGTTTTATTCCCGAACTGGGCGAAATGGCAAGTTTCCTTACTCCGCACGCCAATGTACTGGCAATAAGTGGGAACTTGGTTGTTAGTCGATTGGTGGATCGTTTTTGCGCAATGCGGAACGATTTAAGAGGAGACATGATGCACTCACAAGTGGGAGGGGAACGGAGCCGTGTGTGAAATACAAACACAGGCACCGACTTGTAAGATGGAATGGCTTGTGTCTGTGCTGTAATTGTGTAGGATGCTACACCCCGTGTAAACCTGGCTCTCTGGTCCCTGGTCCCTGGATGATCAAGACTATACTGGGGGAAGACTGGCGCCTCCACTATAACAGCAACAACAACAACTTTGATTTATACAGCGCCCTCCCCGCCGGACGGCGTCTCAGAGCGCATATAGTTTGTCAGAGGCACCGTTCCTTTGGATGAGAAGTCACAGTCTGTGGCTAGTTCCGGTGAACATTAAAGATCCCGCTGCGCTTACTCGAAAAGGGAAGCGAGTTTCTTTCTCTCGGGTGTCCTGGCCAACAATCCCCTGAGTGAAATAGGTCATTCACGTCACGGCTGCGTGCAACTGGCTGCCGGGTATGTCTGCAAAATACACGGTCACTTCACAGTGGGTCCCGAGAGGCTGTTCTGGATGTTGCGATCAGATTGCATAGGATTTATCTTCAAATCCAACAATGTTTAAATATAAAAAAGAAGGAAATAGGATTTATTTATCAGTCGATGACCAACTAATCCGTTTCGATGCCATTGAATCCCACTTCTGACCTGTTACCCTTTCTTATTCCTTTTGATTTTGGTGAACCGGGAGTGTGACACATGCAGTGAAACACATCACTGAAACACATAAGAGTATCCAAACCCAAGTGAGAATTCCATGTATCCCACCTACACATGGAAATCCCAGAGACAGGTTGTTGGAAGGGAATGCACACTCTCTCTCTGGAGAGACACATCCAACCTAGCTAATTCTTGATCTTCACTGGTTTCTATTTATGGTATTATTATTATTATTTTATTACAGTTTAAATCACATGGCAGAGGTAGTTTCGAAGATACAGTATGGAAAGCATTTGTTTTCAGTGATGGTCAGCCAGATCAATAACAATACATCATTACATATGAATGGGTATTATACTTTTCTCAATACTGTATATTAAGAAATGTAACTCTCATGCCTTGTGTCTCTTGTCTGTGTGTGTGTCTTTCTGTTTCTCACACACACTATGTGTGTGTCTCTCTCTCTCTCTCTCTGTCTTTCACACTCATACTCTCTGGAGCACGTTTGGTTTGCTTTGAACATTGATGTATTTAAAGAATACATTTTTGGGGGTGAATGAGACAAATCAAATATTTTTATACCATCCATTCCTCCCTCATATGTATTTTTCCATTAATGGTTACTTTTACCTCGCAACTACCGCTTCTGACTCCACGCGTTAAACAACTGATAGCTATCTCTGTATCTTTATGCGCACAGAGAGTCTTATAAAAGGACAAAACACAAAACACTACAGATGCTGGGAATCTGAAACAAACACATAAGTTGCTGGGGAAACTCAGCAGGTCAGGCAGCATCCATGGAGAAAGGAAAAAGAGTCAACGTTTCGGGTCCACAATCCTTCGTCAGCGTTCTGAACTATATGATTACGTCTTAAGTAGGAGTGACAAGTTAAATCAGAGTCGAGGTTATCGGGATTTTACTGTAAATTACCTATTAATAATAAACTCAAACGTGCCTTATATCTACTGCTTTAGCAATTGAATCACACCACACCACACAAAAATAAAATCTCCCAATAGCTTGTTTGTGAATACAGTGAAACTCACATAAGTCTGATCTGCGCAAATCATATCATCCCATAAATCGTACATCTGCCCTTGAAGCCCCGTTCAAGAGGTTATATTCTATATGCGTTTAACATGTCACTTTTCTAGATGACTGTTTACCTCCTCCGCATGCCTAATAATAATCCCTAAAGAAAAACTCTTAACAAATTGGTCATTTCAATCCACGACTGTTTGCGGGACACGGCTGTGCGCAATTGGTTGCCGCGTTTTGCCCACAAATATACAGTCAATTCACTTTACTGCTCTCCCACTGTGGAACTCCATCTCACAGTCCCCTTGCCTCGCTCTCTCCCTCGCCTCCTTCAAGACAGGTCTCAATATCCTCCTCTTCGACCGTGCCTTCTGCTGCCCCCCCAACTTTCTCCCTCCCCTCCTAACTCTCTCCCGCCCCTCACCCCTGCCCTGCCCATTCCCTTGCTCAGGTCCCCTCCTGATGGTTCAGTGCCTTGGGACGTCCTCCTGACGTGAAAGGCGCTCTATAAATGCAATTTTGTTGCTGTTTGTGTGGTCTGCGACACCCTCACATTCTCTCTTGTTGTCTCTGTATGTTTCTCTGGCTTTCATACACTCACAATCTTGTCGGTATGTGTGTGGCTCTCTCTCTGTCTACCCACACACTCGATCCCCCACCCCATTCGCTAATGTAATATTCAGTGTCTGTGAAAAGAGCAACACAAGTGTGATTTTGTTGTTGACTTCACTTTTCTGTGGTATGACAACCGTGATAAAATCTCCTTAATATATCTACAGTTATATGTGCATGTGTGTTTTCTATGTGCTGTGTGTTTGTACTTGCGTTTACACATTAAATCATCCATCTTAAACCAGAAAACCATGCTGTATATCTCTCTCTTTCTCAATGCTCTGTGAAGCATTGTGAGATGTCTGTTTGAGGGGGATGGGGATGGGGTGGGAGGAGGGGTGCGTGTAAATGTAAGTCATGAAGAGTTGTGAGCCATCTCTTTGGAAAAAAACAGGAGAAAAACACTGTTTTTTTACATTATACCGTGGAGTTCTGTAGCGTAGTGGTTAGAGCACTCGCCTCACAAATGAGAGGATCTGGGTTCGATTCTCAGGGAGGGTGAAATGTTGGATAAGTTTCCTTACTCCACACACACTACCTCTGTTTACCAACCAGTAATTTGTTTGTCAATTGGCAGATCGCTCTCCGAGGGTAATAATTCCTTCAAAACGATAATAATTTATTTGCTCAATTCACGACTGTGTGTGGGACTCTGCTGTGCGCAATTGGCCTCCATATTTATCCACAAAATACAAACACTACACTTTGCGGTATAAAGTGAGGCACTTTCAGATGTCACAAAAACGTGGTAAAGTGATATATCAAATGCAAGTCTTTTTTCTTATGCTTATTATTGTTATTTGAGCTTTCTAAAATAGCTACTATTTGCAGGAGGTTGAGATTTTGTTCTCCTGGTGTGTCGTCAACCATTTCTGAATAATATTATTAACAGTCCCAGTTGCACAGATGATTATACTGTTAACAACAATAACAAAAAATATATTGTTATTGATAAAATGATGAATGCGTGTTGTCTGCTCATGCTTTTCAGATATTTGGGGATAACTCGCCCTCTGACGTACCCTGTGAGGCAGAACGGACGCTCGATGGCTAAAATGGTGCTGACAGTTTGGCTGCTGTCAGCCTCGATCACTCTGCCGCCCTTGTTTGGCTGGGCTAAGAACGTCACGGTGGAGCGAGTGTGTCTCATCAGCCAAGACTTTGGCTACACCGTCTACTCCACAGGGGTGGCTTTCTACATCCCCATGACCGTCATGCTGGTCATGTACCACAGGATTTACAGGGCGGCCAAAATCAGCGCCGAGAGGCACAAGTTCGCCTGCGTCCCCCGGCGCTGCAAGCGGGAGAGCGTCTACAGCACGGACAAGGACTTCCGAGCACGGCATCCCGGGAAGCGGTCGAAGGCCGTGGAGGAGTGCGCGACCTTGTCCAGGTTCCTCAGGCACGACAGGAGAAACATGTCCATCTTCAAGAGGGAGCAGAAGGCGGCCAGGACGTTGGGCATCATCGTGGGCGCCTTCACCTTCTGCTGGCTCCCTTTCTTCCTGCTCTCCACTGCCCGTCCCTTCATCTGTGGCATCGAGTGTAGCTGCATGCCGCTGAGGCTGGAGAGGACACTGCTGTGGCTGGGCTACACCAACTCCCTCGTCAACCCCATCATCTACGCCTTCTTCAACCGGGACCTGAGGACTACTTTCTGGAACCTGCTCCGCTGCCAGTATCGCAACATCAACCGCCGGCTGTCGGCCGCCAGCATGCACGAGGCTCTCAAAGCCACCGAGAGGCGCCAGGGCATTTTATAACCCGCAACCTCATCTCTCACCGGGCTGACTCGCCCCAGCCGGGCCGGCTGACAGCACCATTGCCAAAGGAACTGAACCTCAGAGGAGACTTTGCCCACTAGAATACACAGCCAATGACGCTATATTCTGTGCAGAGCTTTGAGACATATCGACGACAGGATAAAGGCGCTGTATCTAATGCAGGGATTATTATTATGAACTGTGCTGCTGCGCTTAAGATTTAAATGTCCAAATATGTTTCTGCAAAGAAAATAATTGGGCGAAAAAATTGCAACACTCAATAATTAACCAAACTATGACAATCGTTGCTTTGGATACGGTGCCTTTCAGGTCGGGAGGATGTCTCAAAACGCTGTATAGGATTTTACTGTTAAGTGTAGCGACTGTGCGTTTTATAGGTGAACGAACGTCTCATCGTGTCCGTCGGCACCCGATTTGCGGGTGGGGTCCACAGGGAGGAGAAAGGGCCCTGAAGGCGCTGTCTAAGAGCTAGGTCCTCATACGTATCTGGAATGAGGCGAGGGAGGGAGCAAGGCGGAGAGACTCCGGGACGCCTGAAAGTACTTACCGTAAATTTGTCTGAAAGGCTCTACAATAAATTTGCTACTGAGGGATCCCAATAGCCTTGAAGCGAAGTGAGGACACCGGGAGAGAGGAACTCCTATCGCTTCTTTCAAATAATATCAGAGATCTTTAACATCCACCTGAACGTCCACAGACGGAACCTCAGTTTTAACATCTGATTCAGCCCTCCCAACATTGCACCCCACTGGAACGACAGCCTGGAACTCAGAGATCAAAATCCCCCCAACTTGGGAGCTTGAACCCGCAACGTTTCAGACTCGGAGACGAGAGCGCTACAGACTCAGCCAGGCTGACAGTAACATTAACTCATCCTCAAAGAGATGTAATGAGCCGGAAAGAAAAAAAAATAACAGGACTGATCACAGCCTGGGAGATCTCAGCATCATTCCTGTCCTGGCGCAGAAGCAAAACTAAGCACAGTTGGAAAGAATTCTTCGCTCGCTCTTGGTTGATAAATGGGACTGAACTGAATGACTTTGCACTGGGATGTGACGAGGAACCAAAAGACAGCAGACAAAAACAACTTGCATTTAAATAGAGGCGAGTGACCGGGAAAGGGTCAGTTTTGGAGTGAAAACACGTGTAAAACAGCCTGCCAGATTGTTGCATTTTATGTTGTAAGACACCAAGCCAGGGTGCCTTGTATTTAAAATATATATATGTGTGTGTCTGTGAGTGTGTCTACGTATTTACAGGAAATTGGTCAAATGCCACAAAAGATCTGGCGTTTGTCTTATGGACAAGGTTCAAGATAACATTTCCAGAATTCCATCCTCGGAGTCCCTCTGACCTGCTTTCTCTCTCCTTCCTCTTATAAGGCATGTCTCAAGACATAGCTTTTTTGACCATGTTTTCGGTCACTTCCCCCCACCACCACCATGCTCCCATCCCCAGCTCAAGCCCCATGTCAGGTCTTTGAGCTAACATTGCAGGCTCCAATTCATGCTGGAACACGCCCTGCTTACCTAATTCTGGAGAGTTTTAGACACAGGTTGGCAAGAGTCAAGGCTTGGGGAGTACAGAATGGGTAACCGCTGAAGCCTAAGCAGACGTGCAGGAGAGGGGAATAGAGGGATGTAGGGGAGGGGGACAGGGATTAAGAGGCAAATAGAGGTGAGATCTCATAATAATAATAATGATAATAATCCTTACATTTATAGAGCGCTTTCCACATCTTATTGACGTCTCAAAGCGCTTCACAAAATACAACAACGTCCCAAGGCAGGGACCAAAGCATGGGGGGAGGGAGAAGACATGAGGGAAGAAAGGGGAGAAAAGAGGTAGGGACCAAAGCTGGGGGAAGGGGTCGGGGTAGGGGGAAGGAGAGCAGAAAAAACAACTATATATTTGTACATATGGAGTGGAAACAGCTCCACACGCCTAATAATAATCCCTCCAAAAAACCACACAATAATAAAAATTGGTCATTTTCAATCCACGACTGTTTGTGGGACATTGCTGTGCGCAATTGGCTGCCGTGTTTCGCCCACAAATATACAATTAATTAATTTTACAGTATATTCTGTGAAGCGCTTTGAGACGTCAATAAGATGTGAAAAGCGTTATATCAAATGCAAGAATTATTATTACATTATTATTATTACAATTTAATTTTGTTGTTGTTGTTATAAATCCAAGATGTATTGTAAATTCCTGCAACTTTTATGACTGGCTACATTTAGGCAATTTTCGGCCTAAAGTTCGTTGAAAATTCTTTAAAAATATTTTTAAAAAGCTTGGCATCTAAGTGTATTCCCAGAACAGTGATGGTATCAACTCTGATTTAAAAATATCACAACAAATAAGGCAATGTTAGTATTCCTTCAGGAATCTGCATCAGAAAATATAATAATCAGTGTGTTTAATATAGCAAGTGACCACCTTGTCAAAATGTATCAATGTGCTTCACAGCATTTGCTGTAACGTTTAGTGACTGTATGTTTTCTAGGGAAATTTCCAAGGCCCAGCCACGACTGGAAGAACCTGTTTTATTTTTCCGGATTGTTGCCAGGACACCAGGAGAGAGAAACTCCCTTCTCTTTTCAAACAGCCCAGTGGGATCTTTCATATCCACCTCAACTGGCCATCGCTGGGACCTCAGTTTAACCTCTCAGCCAAAGGATGGCACCTTTTTGGATGAGTATGAAAGGCAATACTATGTAATAAAAGAGAGTTTGAGTTTCTATAGAGATATTAGGGTTGAGACTCACCTCACAGTGCTCAATGCCATATGTATTAACTGCTTTATTTGTAGGTAACTTATATGCCTTGTTTGACACTTACCGCACTCTGACATTATCCACAGATATGGGGTCAACTTCTACATGTATGTGGATGACATCCAACTCTATCTTTCCGCCTCTACCCTTGACTCCAGGACCACTGCTGTCCTGACAGACTGCCTGTCAGACATCAAGTCCTGGATGAGAGCTAACTTTCTACAGTTGAATGTCACCCAGACCGAGGCCATCTGGATTGGCTTGAGCCAGCGCCTTCACACATCAGGCACTGGCAGCATCAACCTCCATGAGTGCTCGATGTCCGCCCCACCATTGGCGGGCGAGCCTTCAGCCACTCTGCCCCTAACCTCTAGAATTCTATCCTGCAATCCCTCCACCTCGCCTCCTCCCTAGTCTCCTTCAAGTCCCACCTCAAGACCCTCCTCTTCGACAGTCCCATCGGGTCACCCCAAATCCCCTTCTTTCCCTTCACCCTCTCCAATCCCGATCCCAGCTCTGGTCTGAAACATTGACTGTCCAGTGTCTTGGGGCGTCCTCCCAACATGAAAGGCACAATACAAATGTAAGTTTGTTTTTGTTGTTGTAAGTCCTGGTCTTCGGATGAGACTTTAAATCAAGGTCCTGTCTGCCTGTTCAGGTGGACTATAGAATTCAATTGTATTATTCGAATAGAGAAGGTAGTTTCTCCAAGTGTCCTAGCCTATAATAAAAAGGAGTCACTTTTTTCATGGCTGTTTGTGAGACTTTGTGGTATGCAATTGTGCTGCCATATTTCTCTACAAGTACAGTCACTTCATTGCACAATAAATCCTGTGAAATGCTTTGAGAAGTGCCTCTGATGTGATAAAACGCTCTACCAAATGTAAGGATTATAGGTGAATACAGCCTTCAGTTTGCACGCATCGAAATCCTAACAACAGTTGCAAATGTGGGATTATTCTTTAAAAAATTAGCATCGACCCTGAACAACAGGCAAAGAGGAGATCAGATTTAACACCTCACCCAAAGTCCAGGTTTGACAATGATCTGCAACCCTCCCCACCTCTCCCCCATTCATTGCTGTCTTGGACATAGAAAATTGTGTTTCAATCTAAATGGATTGTACCCTCAGAATGAGCTGGACTGAAGCAAGTTTCAAATCCTAATAGCTGTCAGCCTGTCTCAGTTAGCCTGTTCAGGTGAACATTAAAGATCCCGTGGTGTCACTCGAAAAGTGAAGAGAGTTTCTCTCTCCTGGTGTCCTGGCCAACAATCCCCCCAAATAAAATCGATGATTCACTTCATGGCTGTTTGCGGGACATTGTGTGCAAATTGGCTGCCGCGTTTGGCTTCAAAATGCACAAGTCATTGCAATTACAGTTAAAAATTTTTTCCTGTAAAGTGCTTTGAGATGGTCTCCTGACATTATACATCAATCAAATGTAAGGATTATTATTAGAATAATATTACTGTACTAGGCAATGGATTGGCCGTGTTCATGGTTGCAAAGTAACCATCGCCTAGAGAAGCTATTTGGCTTTTTCATGTTATTGTCTGAAGTATTAATCCTCCCGATGTGAACAACAACAACAGCAGCAAATTTACATTTGTATAAAAGGCGCTCTATCAATGTAATTTTGTTGCTGTTGTTGTTGTTAATGAACACGGGTAGTAAAATTCTATCCTGCTGATATCTAAACACATTGATCTCTTAGATGTGTGCACCCCCCCCCCCCACCCACCCACCCTCTGTAAATACTGTGACCCAGGAATGGAGACCTGTAGTGCAGCAGTTAGAGCACTAGCCTTTCAAGCGAGAGAACCTGGGTTTGATTCCTGGCAGAGCAAAACGTTTCCTTATTCCACACGTCTCTCTCTTTATCTAGCAGGAAAGTAGGAACCCAGTTCTAATCCCTTTTTAAAAAGATTTGGTCACTCAATCCATGACTGTTTGTGGGACACTGCTATGCATGATTGGCTGCCATGTTTTGCCCACAAAGTGGATTAACTGTACATAAGAGAAACCCCCTTCTCTTTTCGATTAGCAACCCAAGATCTTTAACGTTCACCTGAACAGGCAAACCTTCCGGCCCATTGCACTCATTGAGTCATCAATGGGAAAAACCAAACCCTGAGAAAGCAGGTTACAGCACTCAACAAACACAAACATAGCTAAATTGGAATGACATTCACATTTGATATGACGACTTTCACATTGGGACGCCATCTCAACTAATTTGCCGTGAAGGGGAGTGACTGTGCATTTGTGAATGATCTGTGTACAGCAGCGTCTCACTGACAGCGATGAAGCTAAGACCCACTTTGTTTGGGGGATTGTCGTCCACGACACTGGGAGAGAGCAACTCCCATCTCCTTCTCACAAAGTGCCATGGGATCGTCAACATCCACTCAAACAGGCACAGGCCATCCCTCGGTTTAACAACATCCAATGGACGGCATCTGTGTCAATGCAGCCTTCCCCCCCGGCTACACATTGGGATGTCAGCTTTGACTATGCAAGTTCCAAATCGTGACGTGGGTGGGTTGAATCCATGTGGCACCTATTACGTTCTGTTAGATCATTGATTTAAGAAGTGTTTCTTTGAGGCTTTCAGGACAAATAGTCCTTGTGCATGTGAAGAAATGAGAATAAATGCATTGTGGCAAGCTGCGGTGTGATGAAGTAATCAAATGAGCTCTGAATTCTAAGCACCAAGTGAAATGGCTTGTGAATCGAATTAATCAACCCACTGCATAACTAAAGCTAATTGGGAATGTACTTCATTTGCTCGTCAAGCTTTGCCTCCTTTATTAAATTCCAAATTCAGGTTCATTGTTCCTCTGACTCCAGCGATATTGAATCAGTATTTAAATCCTATTAGTGGCTATTGTTAACTTGGGTCTGTATGTAAGGATGCAGTGGGAAGCTCGCCAGTCTTTGCTGTGGTAAACTACACTGGTTCACAACTCCAGCTGTTGCCCTCAATGCACACTCGAGAGATACCCAGGATTTTCGATGTGGCCAATTTGTGTTGAGTATTTTCTGGGATGAGGTGAGTCCCTCTCAGGGGAGAGAGAGAGAGAGAGAGAGAGAAACAGAAGCCATACATCAGCAGACCAGTGCCAGTTGAGTGAAGGCAACAGGTGGAGGATGCAATCATAGAATTATGATTGTGGAGTCCAGAGTACTCGCCTCGCAAGTGAGAGGACTTGGGTTCAATTCCCAGCAGGGCAAAACCTTGGGCAAGTTTCCTTACACCACCTGCCTGATAATAATCCCTCAAGAGTGATAAGAAATCACAATAAGAATGTCCCATCACAACTGTTCATGGGACATTGGCCGCTGCGTTTCGCCCACAATTATTAAGTCAATTCACTTTACAGAATTTTTTGTGAAGCACTTTAAGATGTCTAGAAAACCTGATATGCACTGTATGAAATCATCTTAAATCTGTGTCCTCTGGTTACTGACCCACCCACCAGAGGAAACAGTTTCTCCCTATTTACGCTATAAAACTCCTCATAATTTTGAACACCTCTATTAAATCTCCCCTCAAGCTTCTCTGTTCTAAGGAGAATAATCCCAGTTTATCTAGACTTTCCACATAACTGAAGTCCCTAATCCCTAGTATCTTTCTGGTAAATTTCCTCTGCACCTTCTCCGAGGCCTTAATATCCTTCCTAAAGTGTTGTAGACAGAATTGGACACAATAGTTATAATAGTCCTTGTATTTGATATTGCGCCTTTGCAACTTAGCACAACATTGAGATGTCTCGAAGTGCTTCACAGAATATACTACAAAATATAAACAAAACACAAAATACTACGAATGTTGGAAATCTGAAACAAGAACAGAAGTTGCTGGGGAAACTCAGCGGGTCAGGCAGCATCCATGGAGAAAGGAAAAAGAGTCAACGTTTCGGGTCCACAACCCTTCGTCAGCACAGACGAAGGATAGGTCAGGACAGGTTCTGACGGAAGGTTGTAGACCCAAAACGTCGACTCGTTTTCCTTTCTCCATGGATGCTGCCTGACCTGCTGAGTTTTCCCAGCAACTTCTGTTTTTGTTTCATTCTATAAAATGAATTGACTGTATATTTTGCATCAGCCAATTGCGGGCGACAAATAGTTGTGGATTGAATGACCCGACCCTTTTATTAGGGGGATTTTTATCCCTGAAAGGCAATCTGCCAATTGACTAACATTCCCGGTTCCTACTTACTGTAAACAGATGTGTATGGAGCAAGGAAACTTGCCCAAGGCATCGTCTTGCCTGGGAATTGAACCCTGGTCCTTTCGCTTGCGAGGCGGATGTTCTACAGGACTCCACAACACCTCACCTGAATGCGATGTGAGTGGGAGGAGAAGGGCATTTCTCCCAGTGGGAGGGAAGGAGGGCAGGATGGAGGGAAACAGGGGAGATAGCCACAAACCTGATGCCTCCGTGGGAATGAAAGAGAATCTAGAGGACAGCTCCGTACTTTCCTCCGCGTGCGATTAGCACACATCTGACTGGGTTAATATCTACAAGCTGTTAACTTGGTAAGATGTGAGCTAATGGAAAGCAATAGAGAGCATGGGATGTCTGAAGCAGGATTAGTGAGAGGCTGTGATTGTCCGTGAAGCATGGTATTTACACGGAAGATTTGTTTCTAAGGAACTTCCTGCTACACGGGGGATAATGGCAAACTCTGACTGTTTTCAGTCATATCCTATTACATGGTGCCTGACCGCACCTCTGTGAATAATCTCTTTACCAGAGGAGACCTATATATAGCAGAGAGCAAAGCACCCAGAGGTTTGCTTCAACCCAGAGTTAGCTCTGCACTGAAGGCTCCTTCCTTAGTTTTGAGTAGGCAACAAATCCTCGTGTCTGATAATTATAATAATACTTGCATTTTATTTAGTGCCTAATCACGTTTCGCCCACAAATATACACTCAATTCTCCTACTCTTCTTCATCCTGTCCCAACCACTCCCCACCTCCTCTTGTCCCTACCTGACTGTACAGTGCCTTGGGACATCCTCTCGAGGTGAAAGGTGCTATATAAATGTAAGCTTTGATTGATTGATTGATTGATTGATGTTGTTGAGATGCCTCAAAATGCTTCACAGGTTATACTGTAAAGTGTATTCACCGAATATTTTCTGGGCAAAACTTGACTGCTGATTGCCCAGAGCAATACCATACAGTAATATCCTGTGAAGTGCTTTGAGAGGCATGAAAGGCACTCCGTCAAGTGTAAGCTTCCAAAATAAGATTGAATTGAAGACTTTGCCATGGTGTCACACATTCTAAAATTTATAAGGCTAAATGATCTTGATTTAAGTGGAATTTTGCGGTCTCATAAGTGCATTTTATAACTAACCTAATTTGTCTCTGAGGGACGAGCTGTGGGGCCTGTAGAGAGAGGTAAAGAGATTGACTGTAATGTGGACAAGAATATTGGATACATTTCCTTTTTACTTCAGAGAACGACCGCCACGACAGCACTCAATAGTGATTCCCAGAACCGTGTACTTTGTTGTTGTATTAATAATGATTTCTGTTTATAGTAATATAATAATCGTGCATTTCATATATTGTAGTGCGTTTTCACGTCAATGAGACGTCTCAAAGCGCTTCACATAATATACTGTAAAGTGAGTTGACCGTGTATTTTGTGGTCAAAGCACAGCAGCTAATTGTGCACAGCAGTCTCACACAAATAGTTATGGAATTTGTTTTTTAAGAGAGAGATAATTACCCCCAGAAAGTGTTCTGTGGAATAAGAAAACTTGCCTACAGTTTTGCCCCAGAAATCAAGCCCGGGTCATCACACTTACGTGTGAGATGTGGGCCCCAACCAACATGCTGGATTCAACTTGTAGGGACAACAGGAGGCGAGTGGGAAGAATTCCAGCTTCCAGCTGTCCCCTAGAAATCCAAGATCTCTCAAGAACTTTACAATAATTGTGTGCACCACTTTGAGATGTCTCAATGACATGATACGGCAAATGCTACAACAAGTGCACTGATTACTATTATCTAGAGAGTTCCATTGAGATCTCTCTCTACTCTCATTTTGAACGTTCACTCCATGTCCCAAAGGTTACTACCTCGCACTTTACAATGTTAAATAGGATTGATATACAACAGGACATTAATATTGCTCAGTATGAATAAAGCAAAGATGCTGAATCCAATTACATCCCAGGTTTTGAGTTGCATTGAACTGAATATTTAAGGAGGGTTATTAAAGATTAATGCAACGCCATGAGGTTGGACACTTCTATCCATATTTATCATCCATTTCATTTACTTCAACTTCCTTACGTATATCCCTGCATCATCCCAACGCAGCCAGAGTCTTTACCTGTTGTCTGTCATCTCGAGACTCAATTCTCCTTGCTGGCCACCCAACCTCCATAAAATCCACCTGATACAGAGCTCCACTAACCCCATTCTTCTGCTCTTTCCTGATGTGTCGTGCTGGTGCTTGCTCAACCACTGGAGCTCTCTACTTGATGCTCATTCCCTGCTCTCTCCCCCATTGCATTTGTGCTGGCGCTTGCTCCCCCACTGGATCTCCTTGATGGACTGTTGGCTTCGAGCCTGCCGCCTATGACGGTCTCTAGTATGGTGCCTGAGTCAGACAGGTCCACAGTGTATCAGGCACTACCGATGAAATAACAGCCAACCAAGGTCATTAGCAGGACCCCACTGGGTCAGGGAGTCATCCCACTCAATTTCTGTTAACCGTATCTCTCTGCATGCATGTTCTCTCTGATTTGCCTTCAAATGCACCCTTTGGCCCCTGGGGCTTGATTCCCTCCCCCCAAGTCACCCACATATATTGTGGGGTTTTTTGCAACAATCTATGATGTGTTATTTCTTCAGGTTTAGTTTTTGTCAATAAATGAAAATAATGTAGAGGTTTTCTAGTAAAATATCACCAACTCCCCACAATGTCCCGTGAATTTTTTCTGCAATCTTTGGCAAATATTTCTCCAATTTTCCATTGGCCTTGGTCATGTGTTTGATTCCAGCGGTTACCCAACGCACACTCTGGGGTCCCCAAGCATTGGTTCTTGCCAATCTGCACCTAATATGTTCCAGAATTCAGTAAACAGGATGTATCCCTGTTTACTGAAGAGAGAGAGAGTGCACATTCCACTTCAACAATCTATCTCTAGGATTTCCATGTGTAGATGGGATGCATGGAATTCTCAATTTGATTTGGATACTCTTAAGCATGGTGCTGGGTTTCCATATATGTCAGACATTCAGTTGACCAAATAAAATGTTCTCTCATCCCATATCCCCATCTTCTTGTGTTTCTAAACCAAAGGGAACACTAATGCAGTCACAACGCAAAGAAATTTGAATGTGTCAAAATGCCATCACGAGCTGCTAGTTGTTGCCAGCACAGATGACAACTTAATTGTGAAAATGGAGATCAGATGTAAAACGCTCTCTTAAAGAGAGAAATTCACTCAGCTGAGCCACTTGGATGCAAATAGCTGCTCGCTATCAGTAAGATAATATTCTCTCACCAGATACCTTCTAGTGCAGGTCAGACAGCAACTAAGAACCAACGGACCTTAGATCAGTGGTTCCCAAGTATTTGTTTTGCTGCGACCCTAAATTGGCCACTAACAGGACCTCCCGACCCTCACAACTGCGCGACTGAAGCGAAGCTCAGCCAAGACGATATCTCCGTCTCTTTTGTGGACTCAGCGCAACTCGTTAGTATGGTCTTTCATACAAGTTGGTCGGCGGTGTCACCTCGGGCACTTTTCAGCAGTAAAAAAGTATTTTCATTATTAAACAAAGCAAACAAAATGTTTTGTGATGAACCTTCGCGACCCTACTGAGGACCATACGACCCTTATTTGGGTCGGGACCCTAGGTTGGGAACTACTGCCGTAGATATTTAAGGCACAAGTGAAGGCTATTCGGTCCGTAGTATTTGTGCTGGCTCTTTGAACGAACAACACATACTTTTAAACACACAGAAGCACTCCTCGCATCTCCGGCAATATCTTGCCCCAAAAGCCACTGAAACCCTGGTCAATACCTTTCCCACCTCTCGGCTGGACTATTCCAATGCTCTCCTCACCGGTCTCCCCTCCACCACAATCCATAAAATCCAACTCATTCAAAACTCTGCTGCCTGCATACTCACCCACACCAAACTTCGCTCCCCCATTACCCCAGTCCTTGCCAGACTTCATTGGCTCCCTGTCCTGGAGAGGATCGATTTCTGACTGGACAGATCCTGGATACGGCTCAATGCGTGATAATAGATTATTTTTCCTTTACTGTTCAACGTGAATGGTCCTTTCTCATTGTCAGGTATATTTACTTATTGGGGGTGGGTGAGGGGGAAGGGGGGAGGGAAGTTGGGGGTGTGGGCATAAAGGGAAGGGTTACGAATGCATATTTCTGTGTAAATTATTGAAAAGGCCTCTGATCTTCTATTTGAAATAAAGTCCATCAGCAACTTTAAGAAAGCACAGTAGAGAGCATTTTATAAAACATGTCCCCATTTTGGTTAAAGCGAAATGAAGCCCATTAATAATGAATCAGCTGATGTAGTCGCCCCCACAACAACAGCCCATGCAAAAACAATGAGCTCCCTCTGTAGAATTTGGCCTCTTACATCCTGTAAACCAAAGCTGGACAAGTAGCATGAAGCTTTCCAGCTGTGCACGCTAGGTGGCTTTATCTGGTCAGACTGCAGGGGAACGCATACTCTGGGTTCCCCAAGCCTCGGCTCTTATCATCCTTCTGGAAATACCTTCTGGAATTAGGTAAACAGGCTGTGTCCCTCCAGGGAGAGAGAGCGCATTCCATTCCAACAGTCTACCTCTGTGATTTCCATGTGTAGGTGGGATGGATTGAATTCTCAGATTGATTTGGATGCTCTTAAGCTTGGTCATGGGTTTTTGCATGTGTCACAGAATTAGCGAGCAGCGCCTTGGGAAGTCCTCCTGATGTGAAAGGCACTCTTTAAATGTAACTTTGTTTTTGTTGATGTTGTTGATTAACCGGGATTGACCAATGGAGTCCTATAGCTCAGTGGTTAGAGCACTCACCTCACAAGTGGGAGACCTGGGTTCTATTCCTGGGCAGGGTGTAAAATTGGGCAAGTTTCCTGACTTCCACTCACTAGCGGTAAGTAGGAAAATAATAATTGGGTAATTCAATGCACGACTGTTTGTGGGACATTGCTGTGCACAATTGACTGCCATGTTTTGCTCACAAAATTAAGTGCCATTTAATGGATTGACTTCAGATAATTTTGGATCCTGGTTAATTCAGGCAAAATGCCCTGCCCTGAAATCCAAATTAAATGCCCTCCGCATAAACTGCTGTTGCTAGGACGAGGACAAAATGTATGAGAGTTGTGACCCTTCTCTTCACCTATGTCTTTTTGCTCTGGTCTGACTTGTGTGGAAACCCATCCATACGCTTAATACAGTAAAAGCCCATTTATCCGGCACCCGATCAGCCGCAAATTCTGTTTAACCGGCATCGCAAAAAACAAGCCCGCATTCAATTAATCGGAATTTATCCGGAAAAATACATTGAAATTATTCATTTTCTTTTTGGGCCGAATATCCGGCACGGGCTTTAACCGGCATTGGCCAGGTCCCGAGGGTGGCGGATAAATGGGCTTTTTACTGTAGTTTGCCATATGTACAGTACTTCAAATGGGAATTTCTCTGTCTCTGGAACAGAATGTGTGCTCTCTCAACCTGGAAGGATGCACACTCCTGTTTAGCTAATAATTCCAGAGGTGTAGGCTGGCAAAAACTGAGGCTTGGGGGACCCTGAGTGTGCATTTGGGTAACTGATAAGAGTTTAACCGACTAAAACTGCACAGCTTGCCATAGATATTGCCACCGGGTAAGCTTCCCACTGTTTATCCAGCTAGGTCGACCAAAGCTACAAGCTTTGGTCGACCCAGGAGCTGGGTGGAAATAATTCCTGTCAGCGACTGGTATGCCCAGGTCCTGTTGAAGAGTGTAGCTGTGCTGTGATCAGCCATGCCCCGGAATAATGCAGGCCTGTCTATCTAAGGAACCAGACTAGAGACGAACACAGAGAGATGGCTTGATTCTGACATTCCACAGCCAGGCTTGTTACCTTGGAGCCTAATCAGCCCTGAAGAGACCTCATTTACCTGCCTTCCAGGAGCATAGGCATTGGTTGGTCATTTCCAACAGGCTTCACACTAGCCTTGCCTCCTTCAATGCCCATCTCAAGGCCCTCCTCTTCGACTGTGAATGGGTAGGATAGGTTTGAGAAGGTTTAATATGAAGACTTCAACAAGACAGACACTCACACACAAGAGTCACTGAACCAGAATTATGTTTATTAGATGTACAAAACACTGAGATAACCAGACATGACGCCCACACTGAGTGTGAAAGGCCCCCAGTGTGGATATAGAAACATGGAGAATAGACCATCACACACAGTGTCTGGAATTAACCCAGGCCCTGCCCTCAGCTCTTACCCTGTCACTGCAGTTACACTGTGCCAGCCCTTCACTCTGTGTATATAATTCCCTCTTTCTTTCTCTCTGTCACACTGCGTCTTCTTTCTGTCCCTTTCTCTAACTCTTTATGCCTCTTCATGTCGAGCAATTGGCTTCCGTGTTTCGCCCACAAATTTAGTTAATTGACTTGACAGTATATCCTGTGAAGCACGTTGAGATGTCTGGTAGACGGGAAAAGTGCTACATCAAATCCAGTATTATTATTATAATGTGTGTGTGTGTATCTCTACAAGTGTGTCTCAGCCTCTATATGTATGTGTACCTGCATGTTTCTCTATGTGTGTGTGTGAATCTCTCTATATGTTTATGCCTCTATCTGTATCTACCCTCTATTATAATAATAATATTCCTTGAATTTGATATAGCGCTTTTCAAATCTTCTAGACGTCTCAAAGCGCTTCACAGAATATTCTGTAAAGTCAAAGTAATATATCGTTGCATTGGGTTCCCCCATGGTGTGACTGTGTCACCATTGTATAAAATCGTGTACCTTCTCACCTCTCTCACAGGTGTGAGTGACTGAAGTTCACACTGACATCGCAGGCAGACTCCTGTATTAGGATCTCAATCCCTGGTGCGGAGGAATGGAAGAGCGGAGAGGGGAGGAGAGGAGGCCATTCAGTGCAGATGTAAGACTCTGTAACATAAATACAGACACAGTCAGAACAAGGCCCTAAATTACACATTGTCCCAAAGAGTTTTACAGCACAGAAGAAGCCATTCCACCCATCACTCTCTGATTCATTATCAATATAATATTATGGAACATAAATCTCCTGTTCAGCCCCACTGTACTGTCCTTCCTCTCTAAGCCTTTCACTCTGCAACTCATCCCTACCTCTTCGACCTCCTCACTCTCCAAGCCACCATCCAAGGACTCTCCTTGACTGGCACCAGGCTTCTGCTTGTCCCTTGCACCCTCTACCCCACCATCAGAGATCACGCTTTGAGTCACTGTGCCCCGAATCTCTGGAACACTATCCTTAAAATCCTCCACCGTGCCCCCTCTCTCCCCTTTTTTCAAATCCCGCTTGAAAACCTTTCTCTTCAACCTTCCTTTTCGCCTGGAGTGAAGTAGATAGGTATGACAGGAGATTGGATAGACTTGTGATTTATTCCCCCAAATAGGACGAAGACATGAACAGAAGATTTGATTGAGGTGTGCAATGAAGAGAACTGACCGGTTAAACAGTGTGACTGTTACCTGTGGTGGATGGATCTTTCATCCACAAAATACACAGTCAATTCACTTTATAGTAAATCTTATGAGGTGCTTTGAGACGTCTTGATTAATTAATATTATTCTTATGTGTAATTATTATTTTGTCTTTACATGCGCTAACCTGGTGAAAGGGGAGTACAGGAAATAAGAAATGGATATACATGTGACTGGCGTGTCTCGGTACAAAGCGGTGATCGTACATCGACAGTATGTTTGGGAGGGACGTAGTGAGATGGATAGCAGGACGACACTTTCTTATTTGGACCAAACGTGATCCAAACATGGCTGATGATTCTTCGCGATCTCAATAAGAATCAAGAGACGGATAAAACACTTCTAAACACAAGTGTGAATAATTGAAGTAGAAAGAGATATGGAAGGGAGAGGGAGGAAAGATATTATGTAACCTGGTTAATCAAGGGTTGCTGTCTCCATGTGCTCATACTGGGGCAATATGATATGTCACCACAGTTTGGGGCGAAGGACAGAAATATAAATAAATGTATTTACAAATATAAATAAATGTAATTTTTGATCGATTGATCGATTGAGCGATTGATCGATTGATCGATTGATCGATTGATCGATTGATCGATTGATTGAAATACCAAAGAGTGATGCTTGAAACTTCTGCAGGAGCAGAGAGAATAGAAGATTGTTCCTTGCATTTGATACAGCGCTTCTCTCATCTTCTAGACATATCACAGGGCTTCATAGAATATACTGTAAAGTGAATTGGCTGTATATTTGTGGGTGAAACATGGCAGCCAATTGCGCACAGCAGTCTCCCATAAACAGTCGTGGATTGAAATGTCACGTTTTTTGTTTTTTTTTAGGGATTATTTTTAGGCATGTGGAGTAAGGAAACTTGCCCAAGGTTTCACCCTGCCTGGAATTGAACCCAGGTCTCTTGCTTGTAAGGCGAGTGGTCTAACCTCTGAGCTACAGGACTCCACAATGTTTGGAATACAGATGATGCAAGTATAAAATTGATTCAGGGAAGAGTGACTTGCAGATTTTGAAAGAGATTGATTTGTATAATTCGAATAAAAGTACTAGTGAATCTACATTGTGTTTTGGATTAAATAACATTACAAATAGAACCGCAACTTGGGTCCTTCAAGCAGGAAGAGTATCTGAAATGCTTCAGAAATATTGAAGAGCATATGGAGCATACTGTTCATTTCTATTATGGTTGAGAGAACAGGATGTTTAATATCAGGCAGATTACGTAAAGATTATGTCAACCCGGTCTTAATCTGGCCAATGTAATGATATAAATATCATTATTTATTATATAAGTATATTAATAATATAAACAACTGTGAATTATTATATCAATTTTGATAATTATAATAAGCATGTATTGTTATCAACAAAAATATTTATTACCAATACGCAGATTTTTTCACCCCACCAAAATTGGGGGAGGTGCATTCGGTTAATGCGGAAGTGGATCTTGGCGCCAGTTTCGCCAACTCCTGCCATGAAGGTAAGAAAAAACTACATTACAAAATGAAAAAAGAGAGTATTTGGGGTTTGGGGCAAGTTATTTGTACCTATTGTGTAAAGATATAACATAAACGACCGACCGGTAACCAAAAAGTGGCTTAAGGTAGAAATTCGAGCGTTATAATAAATGCCGGGACCACGTGGAGAGAATGGAAAGGTAGGGGTTAGGAATGAAAAAGAATGATACATGGGGTGTTGAAGCTCCAAGCTTATTATTGAGCACATCTAAGCTTCTGAAATACTATCCTGTGCTTTACAAATGCAAGTGGTTGTTTGTCGTCAAGATCAGAATTTTCAAACCCAGATTTGTACTGAGTCACGGGCATGACACCAGCAGAGGAGCCGGTTGGTTTGGGGGCCTGTCATCGCACTGGGCCCTGTTAATAAACAGTCGACTTTCCCGTTCTCCTTACCTCTACCCCGACCGCTCCCCTTGACATTTTTTTCCCCCCCTTTCTCCCCTAATCCCACTTCCATGACTGTTTGTGGGACTCTGCTGTGCGCAATTTGGCTACCGCATTTCGCCCACAAATATACATTCAATTTTCCTACTCTTCTTCCCCTGCCTCTCCCCCTCCCCACTGCTCTTGTCCCTACCTAACTGTACAGCGCCTTGGGATGTCCTCTTGACGTGAAAGGCGCTATATAAATGTTTGATTGATTGATTGATTTGATTGGATTGATTTATATCAAAATAAAATAATAATAACCCTTGCATTTGATATAGTACCACGGTTTCAAGATACAAGAATATACTGTAAAGTGTATTCATTGTAGATTTTGAGGACGAAATGCGGTAGAGAATTGCACAGCAGTACCCCACAAACAATAACAACAACAAATTATATTTGTATAGCACCTTTCAATTCAGGAGGCTTACCCAAGGTACTGAACTATTCCTGAATTGAGTGACCGAAGTATTATCAGTTTTTAATTTTTTTGATAGGATTATCGTCCTGGAAAGTGATCTGCCAATCGACTATCAACTGAGTTCCTTTACAGCTAGGTGAACAAAGGCGTGTGGAGTAAGGAATCTTGCTTAACCTTCTGCCCTGCCTGGGAATCAAAAACAGATTCTCTCGCTTGTGAGGTGAGTGCTCTAATCAGTATACTACAATAAATCCCTGTGAAGCTCGTTGAGATGTTTCCTCGTTACTGGCGCAAGGATTATTATAAGTAATAAAATAAAAATACTTTAAGGTCATTCCTTACCTGTGAATGTGAATCACTGTCTCATACCCTAGAGTCTAACACCTGGCCTCCACCCTCATCCCATTTTCCAGCACTTTCTCCTGTTTCAACCACCTCAACTTTTCTCTACCTCAGCTTTTGTCTGCCAACATCCAAACCACTATCCATTTAATACTGAACAATCCCAGGCAGAGCGAGTCATTGCTTGGATGTGAGGTAGGTAAGACAGTTTGAAGTTTAAGACAGCTAGGTTCCTGACTGGCTTGGTGAGTTTGAGTGTGCAACCATGGAGGTTGATGCAGCCAGCGCCTGATGCAAGGAGGCACTGGCCTTGGTCTTGTTGACATTCAACTGCCGAAATGTTAGCTCTCATCCAGGACTTGATTTCTGACAGGCAGTCTGTCAGGAGTCAAGAGTAGAGGCAGAAGGATAGAATTGGGTGTCATCCACATACATGTGGATGTTCACCCCATGTCTGCGGATGATGTCAGCAAGAGCATGTAGATGTTGAAAAGTAGGGGACAGAGTAAGGACAGAGCCCTGGGGGATGCCACAGGTGACAGTGCGGGGGCTGGAAAAGAAACCGTTGGTGGCGACAAAGTGAAGGCGATGAGAGAGGTAGGAGTCGAACCAGGCAAGGGCAGGTCCGCGGAGATTAAGGAAGGAGGAGAGGTGGTGTAGGAGGATGAAATGGTCGACAGTGTCAAACGTGGCAGAGAAGTTGAGAAAGACAAGGAGGCAGAGAGAGTCCTGGTCACAGATGTTAAGAATGTAGCTAGAGACTTTGACCAGGGCTGTTTCGGTGCAGAAGCCAGATTGAAGGGGTTTGAGGAGGGAGTGGTGGGAGAAGAAGCTGGGAAGCAACGACTCTTTTCAGGGCCTTCGAGAGGAATGGGAGGTTGGAGGTGGGATGATAGTTAGAGAGTAGGGATAGGACGAGAGAAGATTTTTTTAAGATTGGGTCAGATTGGGGGATAGCAGTTTTTAGAGGAGTGGGAATGGTACCGGTGGTTGGGAGATGTTGATAGGGGGGCTAGGAGATGGATCTGGGAGATGAGGAGGGAGGTGGGGATGGGGTCAAGAGAATGTGCTGGGTTTCATTTGATGGAGGAGAGCAGAGAAGACAGGCGGAGAGATAGGATGGAAGGTATGTAATGGGGGGTGGGAGGGAGATGGATCCTGGCGGAGAGGAAGTAGGGAGGTAGTGGAGGATGGGGTAGTGAATGGATCCCCTCGATTTTAGATTTGAGGGAATCCAGCATCTCCTCACAGTTAGAGTTGGAGGATAGGATGGGTGAGGGATGAGAGGGTAGGCAGAGGAGGCGGTTGGTGGTGCAGAAATGGAGCCTGGAGTTGTTCTTGGCCTCCAAGATTAGTTCCCAGTAGTAGGAGGGCAGAGTGGAGGCCTTGGTAAGGTCTTGCCAAATTTGCTGGTGGATCATTAAGATTGATTTAGTCCAGGCTCGTTCTGCGGCTCGCACTTGTGCCTTAAGGGTTCGGAGGTGGCTGGTGTACCAGGGGGATTTATGGGAATAGGAGGCAATTCGGGAGATGAGTGAGGGCGAGAGAGTCAAGGATGGAGGAGAGGGAACTGTGGAGGAAGGATAGAGAGGAGGACAGGTCGTTTCGAGAGGGCCAGAGGGGAAGGACGATTCAAGGGTGGCAGAGAGAGAGTGGGGGGAGATCGTTTTCCATAGGCGGTAGGTAATTTTGGAGCGGGAAGGGGTATGGAGGTATTGAGGGAAATGAAATGGTGGTCCGAGATGGTTTTGTGATGTCTGAGGCGGTGGTCAAAAGGGTCATTACAAGGGACAAAAACAACAACTTAATTTATTTATTTACTTAGCCCCCTTTATGCTGGGTTGTAACTCGGATCGTAAAAGAGGGAGATGCACATGGAGAGAACAGACAAATTGCCCCATTGCAACTCTTATGCTTGGGTTATCCCGTTGAGTGGGCTCCAGCCTTGCCCCAGTGTCTGCCGCCCGACACGCCCTACCATCAGCAGACAGGGTTTTAGCCTCTCTGCCCTCACACTCTGGAATTCCATTTTACAGTCCTTTCATCTCGCTCCCTCCCTCGTCTCAAGATCGTCCTCTTCATCCGTGCCTTCTGCTGCCCTTCCAACCCTCTCCCTCCCCTCCTAACTCTCTCCCACCTTTCCCCCCTAACCTGCCCCTCTCCCTTCCTCGGGTCCCGACCTGACTGTTCAGTGTCTTGGGACGTCCTCCTGATGTGAAAGGCGCTCTCTAAATGTAATTGGGAGGGGAGGATGGTGGGGAGAGGAGGGGGTGGGTGGGGGCGGGGAGTTGCATTCAGGAAGAGAACAGCCCTTACATATTTACAGTTCAAGTAATTTTTTTATTGGTGCGCAAGGTTGGACCTGCACACCAAATTAACCAAATTAGACTGAAACATCCCGCTTTGGGAATGAGGGTTGGTATCCCTGCCGCCAACCCCTAATTCCCCTAAACTCTTTTAGGCTTGTGAAATGATAATGTGGATCTGATCCATGACTCATAAACACCCTAACAAGCCAGATGACTGGATCACATCTCCGGCAGGGCAAGTTCAGCCTGAGTCTAGTGACCAAGCGTTCAAGTATTCTCTGCTTTTCTTTGTGAGGCCAGATGAAACTCCTTAGATTGGAAGTACAGTGCCGCCACACCCTTCCCAACCAACAAAACCTATCAAAGGAACTCAATGCCCCAGATCTTCCATTTTAATTTACACAGTGGTAAAACGGAGGAATCTCATAACAAGAAAACAAGAAAGAGAAATCAGTAGAAACTTGCTTCTCTTCCCTAAAATATCATTAATGTTCAGGTACAGATAGACTACAGTTTAACAACGCAGATGAAGGATGGCACCTCCATAGACCCAAAGAAATTTACAGCACCAAAGAAGCCATTCAGTAATTGTGTCGGGGGGTTTTGAGACAAACTTTCAACAAGGGGTGGGAGGGAACAAGTCAGAGGGACTCTGGGCTGGAATTCCAGAGAGTGAGGATAGATAGGCTGAAAACCTATCCATTGATGGTTGGGGCGGATGGGGTGGGGGACATGATAGGGACAGTACGTGGGAGTTGGGTGACAACAATGATAATAATCCTTCTATCTGATATAGCAATTTATTATATTGTTGAGATGTCTCAAAGTGCTTTACAGTGGATTGTAAAGTTGATTGACTGTGTATTGGCAACAGTCAATTTCGCACAGCAAAGTCCCCAAAACAGTCGTGGTTTGAGAAAAGCCAATTTTTTTTATCGTGGAGGGATTATTGGCCCAGAAAGTCATCTGCCAATCAATTAACAGCTGGATTCCTACTTATTACTAGGTAAGCAGAGGAGCCTGGAACTAAAGAAACTTGCCTAAGATTTTGCCCTTCCTGGGGCAAGTCCTTTCTTTTGCAGGCGAGTGCTCTAACTCCTAAACTATGGGACTCTACAGTACTGAGGGAGCTGGGTCATAGTACTGAGGAATTAGGTGGTCGAACTTGCTTTTCAGAGGGTCCATCCTTTTTGTTAGAAACTTCCAATCCAACTCCCATCTGTGCATGTCCCCAGTTACCGAAAGCTCTCATGTAGGGATGGGGAAGGGGAGTAAGAGAGAAGGGAGTTCTCTCAGTATCCTGGTTCATTAATTCTCCAGATTAATCACTCCACGCAATAAAAAAAATCACTCGCTTGGCGACACCTCCCTGTGAAGTTCGTCAAGATGTTTTCAAATTACAGGTACCATTGGCGAATAGTAAGGCTCATTATAAATACTTAATGGGTTCCTTACCTTTGTTACCCGTCAGTTTGGTTCACTGCCTTACATCCCAGACTCTGGCATTGGGTCTCGTACCACTCCCCAGCTCTGTACTCCTGCTATAGAGTCTCACCACCTCAGCTTTATTCTGGTAATATCCAACCCCCTGACTATTTAACCCTCTGAAGCTCATTTCCACTCACATCTGGTCGAAATAGTTTTCAGAATCACAATGAGGAAATCAGTATGACGTTATTTCTCATGAATTTCCTCTTTTGATGTTCCTCTTTCGATGTTCTCAGCAACTATGTCTAAATACCACTCAATGTCCACTCCCCCTTTCTTTTCCAAGTTCCTGGAATGAGTCCTTGCTTCCCAGCTTTGCTCCTACCTCTTCCACTACTTCCTCTACTAACCCCTCCAATGGAGTTATCCATGAATTTGTAGCATCCAGACTCGACTACACCAAATGGTTCAGATCCTACATTTTTGAACAGTCTTCATTTTGTCACCACAAACAACTTTTCCTCCAGTCCCCCTGCTATTTTATGAGCCGCTCCTTAGGACTCTGTTCTTGGTTCCCTCCCGTTCAATATCTACATGCTCCCTCTTGGTGACATTAACTACCTCTTGTTGAGTGCTGTCGCTCAGAGTTTAGAGCACTTTCCTCGCAAGCTAGAAACATGGGTCTGATGCCTGGCAAGGCAAAATGTTGGACAAATGTCCTTACTCCACATGCCTCTGTTTACCTAACGATAAGTAAGAACCTGGTTGTAAGCCAATTGAAGGACTGCTTTTCTGGGAGGTAATAATTCCTTTAAAAAAAATCGATCACCCAATCCATGACCATTTGTAGGGCATTGCTACATACAATTGGTTGCCAAACTTGATCTGTAAAATATAGCTAATTTACTTTGCAATATATACATCTCAAGATGAGACATCTCAAACATTTGGTAAGGCACCTTGGGATATCCTCCCGACGTGAAAGGCCTCTATAAATGTAATTTGGTTGTTGTTGTAAGACGCTATATCAAATGCAAGGATTATTATTATCATCTGCAGACATGGGCTCAACTTTCACAAGTACCTGGATAACAGTTAACTCTATCTTGCTGCCTCCTTGACTCGAGGACCGCTGCAGTCCTGATGGAATATCCAGTAGCTGAGTGGTTAGAGCACTCGCCTCAAGAGCAAGAGATGTGGGTTTGATTCCTGGCAGGGCAATTCCCTGGGCGAGTTTCCTTACTCCACACATATGATAATATACCCACAAAAAACAATAATTAAAATTGATCACTTCAATCCATGACTATTTGTGGGACACTGCTATGTGGAATTGGCTGCTACATTTCCCCCACAAATATAGTCAATTCAATTTACAGTATATTCTGTGAAGCCCTTTGAGGCATTTAGAAGACGTGAAAAGCGCTATACCAAATGCAAGGATTATTACCATGAAATTCTGGGTGAGAGTTAATTCTCCACAGTTGTACGTCAACAGGATTGACACCCTATTGATTAGCTACCATCAATGTCTCCACAACTCGCTATGCATGGACGCACACTCCATCTTACTCAGCCCGTCCAGAACCGTATGTCTTGTCTGACTCTCAACTATCCTTTCTCCATCTGTGCCATGAGTTGTTCTGCCTTCCCCCATCTCTCCAACATAGCTCAGCAGGCCGCTGAGACTCTTATCTCCCTGTTTGTTGGCCTTCCCAACTCTTCCCTTCACAAGCTGCAGATTATTCAGAACCCAAGGCTCCGTGACCCCATCACTCCCATCCTTGCCCGGCTCCACTGGCTCCCCATCCCCTAGAAGAGGATAGATTCAAGTCCTTAACCTTACCTTCTTCAGTGTCTTGCTCCTCCCTACCTCTGTGACTTACTAACTCCACACTCACCTCACAGCAAGAGGACACAGGTTCAATTACCAGGTGGGGCCAAACCTTAGCAAGTTTCCTTACTCAACACTCCTCTGAGCACCTAGCAGTACTTAAGAATCTGGTTGTTATTTGTAAAAAAAATCATAAATTGGTCACTCACTGCATAACTCTTTGTAGGACAAATGATTGCTGTGTGCAAATGTTTCGCCTACAATGTATAGTCAATTTACTTTATATTCTGTGAAGCACTTTGAGATGCCTCGAAGATATGATAAGGCGCCTATATCACATCTTTATCCAGATCGAATATAAGGATTATTATGATTATACCCAAACCTCACTGACTATGCTGTGAACACTCCGTATTAAGCTGGTTACTTGAGGTGTAAATTTCCCTATTTTATTCCAGATAGAAATCGATTCATTACTGAACAGCAACTTGCCGGCCGTGCCTTAATAGGACACAGAAGTGAAGAAGATTATGAGCATGGAGGTGGAAGATCTAGAAATGAAGAACGAGTGTATTGACATGGACGAGGAGGATATCGACATGGAGGAGGAAGATGTCGACATGGAGGTGGAAGATGTCGACATGGAGGAGGAGGATGTGGACAAAATAATAATCCTTACAATTGATCAGGGCTGTAGTCGAGTCCTCCTCATCCAAGTCCGAGTCCCTGGTGTCCGAGTCCGAATCCGAGTCGCTGCCATTTTTTAATGTCCGAGTCCTCAATGTCCGAGTCCGAGTCCATGCCACTTTTTAATGTTCAAGTCCGAGTCCAAGTCCTCAATGTCAGAGTCAGAGTCAGAGTCCTCCATGTAAAAATTCACGCCCGTCACCAACTTATACATGCTAGAATTTCAGTCTTATACCTTTTTTGATGTATATTGCTTGCTACGTTTTGTTTGCAAGGGTTGGTTTCTTACTTCATGGATTTATGCAATAAATTGACTCATTATCCCGAAGTTCAAGTGCTCAATAGTTTGGTTCAAGAACAAATTAAAATTCTATTTTTAGTCCATGAAGTACAAGGAATATTGACTTCTCAAGTTGTCAGTCACTTGTCTGATAAAGCCATTGCACTGATATTCACTGAAATGAAGATTCACAAAATGCTAAGACAGTGATATCTGTTCATTAATTTGAGGAAGGTAACGCGGTCGGGCATGAAAAACAAGTGTCTAGAAAGTTGATGTTAATCCTTTCCAAACATGCAGTTAAGCAGTAGTTCCGCAGTAACCTGTGCCTTATTAAATTTGTCTTTTGGAGTGCTTCAAATTGATAAGTTTGCCTAACTAAAAACTTCTAGCTCAAACGTCTGACTGCAATTTAGAGACTGCAGTTTAAAGCTGACTTGGAACTAGAAACGTGGCTGGCTTGTGGTATACGCTTTTATTCAAACTGGTGGACGAGAATTCAGTGAATTCCTCTTACGAGTCCCCTAAATTTGTGTGTTTTCTAATTCCGTTCACCTTTCCTTTCACTTCACAGCGCTCGTGCTCTACTTTTTATGCGTATCTCTATGGGGCTAGAATTTTGTCCCCGTACATATTTCTACCACAAAGACCTAAGATCTAGCCCTAGTAAGGCCAATTTCAGCATGTAGCGGTATTTTATATGTGAGACTTCCACCAGTGTTGGAGGAGAGCGGCAACTCCTCCAACCAGATGGATTTTTCTGTAGACTGAGGCCTACCCAACATAGTTCAGAAAATAGTCTTTATTAGATTAAATCTAATAAATATTAGGCGATATAAGCGTAGTACGGTAGCCCTTGTACAGTTAGTACACAAGACAATGTACAAAAAAATACTCACAGTCTCAGCAGAAATTAGTGTTACTAATCACACAATGGAACTGAAACACGTGGCCATCCAGGGCATTGGATTTAAACGGGTCACTTTTTCATTGGTAGAAGATTTAAATGTGATAGATAGGAAGTAGTATCCCACGTGGGATACTGCGTCACAGTTCATTCACACGCAACTTTCCCTGTGAGATTTCCGGTAAGTCGGCCAGTATAGTTATTTGCGCAAACTGCAGAAAATCCTGCAGCTCGGCTCATACCTGCCGGATTCGCGGCGGTCTCGAGCCCGAGACCTCGAGTCCCTGCTGTCGAGTTCAAGTCCGAGTCCTGCACAGCCGAGTCCGAGTCCAAGTCCTTGAAATGAGGACTCGAGACCGATCTCGAGTCCGAGTCCAGGACTCGAGTCCTACAGCCCTGCATTTGATATAGCGCTTTCCACATCTTATCAATGTCCCAAAGTGCTTCACTGAATATACCGCACCCTTAAATGCAAACCCGGCTGCTCGAGCGCAGGTGACAGAAAACCGGCCTCACGGTTCACCACCAACTGTGGCTCGAGCATCTCCACAGCTATCGCCGTTCTTTGTGTCAAGCGAAAACGGCTTACTATTCAACATCTTCCTGGAGGCAAACAACAATCCCAAAGTCCTCTTTTCCACCACCTCCTCCGTGCACCCACTCAGGCCTCCTCAATCTTCAATCTTCAAATGCAAAGTGCGAGGAGGTCATGGACTTCTTTTCCTCCAAAATCCACAATATCCGCCAGGATCCTCACCCTTGTTTTCAAATCCCTCCACTCCTCTGCATCCCCCTACATCTCTGATCTCCTTTCTCCTCAAACCAGCACCCGCTGCCTTCGCTCTACCGGGTCTGGCCTCCTCCATGTCTCCCCGAATCCGCCGCTCCACCCTCGGTGGCCGTGCCTTCAGCCACCATGCCCCAAGGCTCTGGAACTCCCTTCCTCACTCCCTTTGCCTCGCCCCCTCTCTTCCCAGTTTCAGGTCACAGCTGAAGACCTTTCTCTTCGACCGGGCCTTTGGTCACCTTTCTACCCCTGCTCCTGGCTCGGTCTCGGGATCCACTAGTATTGTGAAGCTCTCTGAGAGGCTGCCCGGCATGGAGGGCATATATAAATCGAAGTTGTAGTTGAAACTTGCCTAAGGTTTCGCTCTGACCTGCCTGGATTCGAACATAGCTTGGTCTCTCCAGCTTGCAAGACGAGTGCTCTAACCACTAAGCCACAGGGGCTCCACTGGACGACATGGAGGAGGAGGATATGAACATGGACAAGGAGAATGAGGACATAAACAAGAAGGATATAGAGAATGATATGGACATGGAGTAGGATATAATAATAAGCAATTGACAGCAAACAAATTTGATTCACAAGTACCTGCTGGTGGCTAATTTAGGTTGGAGCAAAAAAAGGTTGGGAACCACTGCTCTAGACCCTCCTCTTCAGTGCCATCGGTCACCCCTTCCTTCTCTTCCCCCAAATCTCCCTGAACTTGACCCCAGCTTGTGTTTGAAATACTGACCATTGTTTTGGGGGCTTCCTCCCAATGTGAAAGATGCTATACAAATGTAATTTTGTTGTTTGTATGGTGGCTTTTCTCTGTGCATAGAGCATAGATTTTCATAGATGAGAATTATGAGAATTATGAGAATCAGGGCAGAATGTCAGCTTCTGTAAAATAAAAGACATTATATATAACACACAAAGAAACTGCTGATCACAACTGTTGCAAGAGTAGAAAGAGGATATGGAAAGGGGTAGTGCTTCAGAAAGCAGAAGCAAAATAACAAACTGTTTAGTATTCATTTTGATACATACTGGAGTTAAACCCACTAAAACTGGATAGCTAGCCATTGATATCACTATCTGGCTAGCTTTCCTGGTAGGATTGCCCTACCCATTAGAGTTTTGGCTTGTAAGGTTAACGGGAGCTGAGTGGGATGATTCCCTGATCCGAGTGACTAATTTGATCTTCCAAGTCCTGCCAATGAGCTGGGCTGTGCTGTCATCAGCAGTGCCCTGGAATACTCCAGACCCACCTGGCTCAGGAACTGGGCTAGAGACCATCACAGAGATTCTGACAATCCGCAGTCAAACATATCACCCGCCACCCCACCCACTAAAAAACAAACCGCCAAAAACGCAGCCCCCAAAACACAAAGCGATAAGCCAATTGAATAACAAGTGGGTCTGACTTATTGCTAGGTAAACTGAAGTGTGTGGAGTATATGGACATAATAATAATAATAATCCTTGCATTTGAAATAGAGTACATTTGAAATACATCTTATACATCTTATCGACGTCTCAAAGCGCTTCACAGAATATACTGTAAAGTGGATTGACTGTATATGTGTGGGCGAAACGTGGCAGCCAATTGCGCACAGCAGTGTGCCACAAACAGTTGTGAATTGAAAATGACCGATTTATTATTATTTTTTGGACGGATTATTATTAGGATTGTGGAGTAAGGAAACTTGCCCAAGGTTTCGCCTTAGGTTAGTTCTTTTACTCACTCCCATGTATATTAATGAGAAGATCACGATCTTAGCTTAAGTCTGACCTTGATGGAGGTGGAGGATATGGAGGAGGATAAGAACATAGAGGGGCAGGATATGAAGGAGAATATGAATGATGATGATGATGATTGTCACACTTTGTTGCAGTGTTCATTGCCTGGAGCTCTGTGGTCTCGGTCTGAAGCAGCCCCCACTAGGAGCTTGGTGTGTGTGTGGAAGGGCATCCATTATTACCTTATGATTCTGAATGTCAGTTTCCGTAAAATAAAAGTCATTATATACAACACGCAGAGAAACTGCCGATCACAAATGTCACAAGAATAGAAAGAGGATGTGGAAAGGGATGGTGCTTCAGAAAACAGAAGTAAAATAACGGACTGTTCAGTATCCATTTTGATAAATACTAGAGTTAAACCCACTAAAACTGGGTAGTTGGCCATTGATATCACTGTCTGGCTTGCTTTCCTGCTACTTGTCCAGGTAGGATTACTCTACCCATTAGAGCTTTGGCTTGTAGGGTTAATAGCAGCTGAGTTGGATGATTCCCTGATCCTAGTGACTAATTTGCTCTTCCAAGTCCTGCCGATGAGCCAGGCTGGGCAGTGCCCTGGAATACTCCGGACCCGCCTCGCTCAGGAACTGGACTAGAGACCATCACAGAGATTCTGACAATCCGCAGTCAAACATATCACCCACCACCCCACCCACTAAAAAACAAACCCCCAAAACACAACACCCCCAAACACCCCGCTCCAAAAAAGGTTTCATTCTGTGAACCTTCGCTACTGTGAACTAAGAATATCAGCATTCTTAAAATGAATTAAAGTAATTAATTAAAACACAGAGAAATTGCTGATTAGGTCTTTTGCAAGGATAGGTAGGGGATGGTTCTTCAGAAAGCAGAAACGGATCATTAACGTAGAAAGGTAAAAGCCTTTCCCCACCTCCGCAACATCGCCCGGCTCCGCCACTACCTCCCCACTCAGGCCACTGAGACTCTCATCCACACATTCATCACATCTAGGCTTGCCTATACTAACTCCATGTTTGTTGATCTTCCCACCTCTTCCCTGCATAAGCTGCAGATCATTCAGTCTCTGCTCCTGCACCAGGCTCCTGTACCCCATCACCCCACCACCCTCGCCCAGCTGCATTGGCTCCCCATCCCCCAGAGGATAGCGATAAAAATCCTTGTCCAGCACCTTGGGATGTCCTCCTGACATGAAAGGTGCTATACAAGTATAATTTTGTTGTTGTTGTTGTGTTGTGCTCGCCTTCAAAGTCCTCCACCTTGCTCCTTGCCTTGCTCCTATCTATCCTTGTGACCTGCTAACTCCACAACAGACCTGTCTAATCTCTCTGCTCAGTAGACTCTGACCTGCAGCATGTCCCCCAACCAGCCTACTCTACCATTGGCGGTGGGGCTTTCAGTCTCTCTATACCTACCGGGCCTTCAGTTTTTCTGCTCCGACCCTATGGAATTCCATCCCCCAATCCCTCCGTCTCGTTTCTTCCCTTTCCTCTTTCAAGGCCGGTTTGAAGACTTTCCTCTTCGACCGTGCCTTTTGTTCCACCCTGAATTCTTCGACCTCCCCTACTTGTTTCACCCCTTCCCGTACACTCCCCTCCCAGCTCGGGTCACACGCCTCCTGTGCAGCACCTTGGGACGTCCCACCGACGTGAAAGGCGCTTTATAAGTGTAATTTGTTGTTGTTGTTGTTGTTTGGAACTCCATCTAACAGTCAAGGGACTTGCCACTTCGCTTGCCTCTTTCAAAGCTCATACCAAGACTTTCCTCTTCAATCGTGCCTTATGTCACCCTATCCTCCCTGCCCACCACTTTACCAGCTCAGGTCCAAATGTCTGACTATCCAGCACTTTCAGACGTTCTCCCAACGCAAAATGTGCTATGCAAAGGTCATTTGTTGTTGTTGTGTATCTCTCTGTGCATATTGATGATGGGCCCTGATAGGCAGGAGGTGGGGGATACTGCTGGTGTTCAGTGGTTCTCTAGGCCTTCAGATAAAACCTTAGCTGTCCAGCATCTTGGGATGGACTCCCGATGTGAAAGGCACTATACAAATGTAATTTGATTGTTGTTGTTGTGCAGATGTAATGCTAAGTATTATCATTCGGCCCTTCTGGCCTGCACTGATGTTCCCCACTAAGTGGGCCTACCAATTTTTGTTAACAAAAACATCAATAAATTTAGGGTTTCTTGCAACAATCTACAGCAAAACCTTGTTTATCCAGTATGCAACCCACCATCATCCTCAACCAACCGGTATCTCCCAACACAATTCACCATTCCAGCATCCGGATCTCATACCGTAGCCATCCGGGACACTCGCGGGAATGGTCACTTTTCACATGCGCACTTATTAAACTTATCGAACACTGGAATGCTTTTTTACCGATCATTTTACTGAGTGTACTGGAATGCTTTATTGGTAAGTATCCATGCTATATTCTGTTATTATTTAGTCTATTATTAATATGGTATGTTTTAAAATAAGTTAATTATTTTTATTTTTGGCAACTTGCTGCTCGAATAACCGGAAGATTTGATTAATCGGCACTGGTCAGGTCCCGAGGGTGCCGGATAACAAAGATTTTACTGTATTATGTGTTATTTCATCATGTTTAGTTTTATCAATAAAGTGGATCAGTCAATCCAATTTACAATATAAGCAAACAATAATAATTTGGTCACTCAATCTTTTCTAAATTGGTCGCTTGAATCCATGACTGCTCGTGGGTTACTGCTGTGCATAATTGGCTGCCATATTTCACTCACAAATATACAGTCAATTCAATTTACAGTATATTTTGTGAAGCACTTTTAGACATCTAGAAGACGTGAAAAGTGATATATCACATGCAACAATTATGATTCATTCTTATTATATCCTGTGAAGCACTTTGAGATTTCTGAATGATGTGATAAGGCATTGTATCAAATGCAATTATTATAAAGCAAAAAATGTAGGTTGGTAGTAAAATGTCAATAGCAACAAATAACTTCCTCCAAATTTCTCTGCAATTTATTATTGGCCCTCGTCAGTCAGTCAGTCAGTCAGTCAGTCAGTCAGTCTCAATCACTAACTACAACAACAATAATATTACACTTGTATAGCGCCTTTCATGTCAGGAGGATGTCACAAGGCGGAGGGACTGTGGGATGGAAGTCCAGAGGTTGGGGATAGAGTAGTGGGGTGGATGGATGGGGGGACGTGGAGCAGGCCAGAGCCTGCTGAGCAGAGAGGGTGGGCTTGGTAACTTTTATACGGTTGAATGTCAACATGACTGAGGCAGCGGGATCTTTTACATCCACCTGAACAGGGATAGATGAAACCTCAGTTTACTATCTCATCTGAACAGCACCTCTGACAAATGCAGGCTAGATTATGCAAACTCAGAGGGAGAGTGCTACCCACTGAGCCAGCCTGAAGCCTGTGCAATGAACACATTATTCCCCTTGCTGTAATCCACATATTCAGTTCATCACACACAGAAGAATTTCTGTTTTCCATAAACACACTGAGTGACAAAATTATTATTGTTTTCTCTTGAGCGATCATTCATGGCCTTGCCTCCCTAGCCAACCTGGCTCATCCACAGAACTTGGGAGGGGCAATCCGATCATTGAGGGTAGGAATTCTTCCCACTCAGCTCCTGTTTAACCTGGCGAGCCAAAGTCCTAACTGGTCATCCTAGCTAGGCATGCAGCAGGGAAACTTGCCAGAGAGTTCTTTCAATGACAAGCTGTACAGTTTTAGCAGATTAGACTCCAGCCTAAATGGGACACAGGACACAGAAATGATGCGCTACATAATGGGGATGGGGTGGGAGGGGGGGTGAGCCTGTGGATTATCAAAGAAATATCAAAGGGTGTTTGGGGAGGGAGGGAAGTGGCATGTGGAAGAAGGTTATACAAATAGAAAGAAAAACACCTAAGCAGACTCATTGGGCTTGTTTCTTTACTATAAGGTTGTAAGATTCTGTGACTGTATGTCATTTACCGAAAAATGAACCAATTATCTTATTCATGAATGTGCCCCAAAGAACGAATGAACGTTGAATTCACTTTTTCTTGTGTTCTGTGTGTGAAGGATGTCCTCTGGTGGCCAATTCAACATTACACCAAACACCTCCGCTTGTGTACATCTCAAAGCTCTATCCATCTGGAGATCAATCAGCTGATTCCAAGCCAAAGGAAACACATGGGGCCATATTACAATTGGCAGCTTGGCTCAGTCATTTTATTATTTTATTGTAAAGTGTAGTAACTGTGTATTTTGTAGGCGAATGCGACAGACAATTTGTACACAGGAATGTTCCACAAAGGGCCATGAGGGGAATGATCCATTTTATCTGTCGGCTTGTACCCCAGGAGAAACTCCTTTCTCTTCCACAGGACCTTTAATATCCTCTTAAACTGGCACTGATGGGATGGTGGTTTAACATCTTATCCGAACGATGGCACCACTGATACAGCATCACCTCCCCCAGTACTGCCCTGTAGCGGGAGCTTAAAGTGCCACCATGGAGGTTGAACTATCACTTCTGGTCCAAAAGGTTGTGTGTCGGAGGGTCCACATCAAGGCTTTGAACTCACAGCTGACCCTCCAGTGAGACACCCGAGGAGCACTGAACTGTTGGAGTTGGCCTAACTTTGAATGAGTCATTAAACTGAGCTCACATCAGCTTGTTTATATTCCTGTGAGATTACTCTGCCCCCACCCTCTGAAACTCTATTCCACAGTCCCTCCGCCTTGCCCCATTCCTTGCCTCCTTTACGTCCCACCTCAAGGTCTTCCACTTTGATCGTGCTTTTAATTAACCTCCTTCTCCCTGGGAACTCCATCCTTCCCAATCCCTACCCCGCAGCTCAGGTCCAGAATAGTGTGTGTCCAGAGTCTTGGGACGTTGTCGTGATGTGAAAAGCGCTTTACAAATGTAATTTTGTTGCTATTGTTGTGCTTCTATCCGAAAAGAGATTCTAAATGGGATTGAAAAAACAAACATAGAATAATACTTCAGGATGCACTGTGGAACAAGAGGCAAGAGGTTTAGAGTTGCCAAGGGCAGTTTCAAGAAACAGTAGAAAGGAACTTTTTCTTTACTCTGTTGACAATTAACAACTGGAATAGGGTTTCCAGGAAAGATGTTTAAGGCCGGTATACTGGGACCCATTTAAACAACAGATTGAGGCTGTGCTGACAGATAAGTTGGGGGGCCAGGATTGGAGAGAGTGGAGGGCAGAGGGGGACGGAGGGTGATCGAAGGTATGATCGAAGAGGAGGGTCTTGTGAAGGTTCTTGAAACAGTCAATGGAGGGGGCGAGGCAGAGGGACAGTGGGATGAAGCTCAAGAAGTCGAGGGCAGAGTGGCTGAAGGCTCGTCCAGCAATAGTTGGGTGGGCGAGGTGGTGAACATGAAGAAGGCCAGAGCCAGCTGAATGGAAATAGCATGAGATAGTTAGGAAGTTAGTTGCCTAAGGTAGGGTAGAGCAAGGCCATGGAGGGCTCTGAAGGTGAGGACCAGGAGTTTGAACTGTATCTTCTGTGTGATGGGAGGCAGTGAATGAGTCCAGAGGAGAGAAAAGGCGAGGAGGGCGATAAGAGTGGAGAACCGAGGACATGTATTAAGGGGTGGGGAGTAGAGTTTGGGGCACTTTGGTGGGGAGGGGATTGACTCGGGTTGGTGGCTGCAGCCAGAACGCACACACCTAGACCTGTAGAGGGTGCATTGTGGCAAAATGTGGCAGCATTGGCAAGAGAGTGATTGGACAAGGGGTGTGGGTGACAGCCAGAATAGCTTTCAATCTAATAATACTGTAATAATAATAATCCTTGCATTTGATATATCCCTAATAAAAAATTGGTCATTTCAATCCATGACTGTTTGTGGGGACACAGCTGTATGCAATTGGCTGCTGTGTTTCGCCCACGAATACACAGTCAATTCACTTTGCAATATATTCTGTAAAGCGCTTTGAGACGTCTAGAAGACGTGAAAAGCACTATATCAAATGCAAGGATTATTATTATTATTATTATGTGAATCATCCCGTGCCACTACTAGAAAAGAGATTCTCTCTCCCGGTGCAATGGCGAACTCTGTGATTTTAGCTGAAGAGACTCCAGCAGATACCGCAACATATCCTCTGGGGTCCCCCAACCTTGGCACTTGCTAACCTTCTTCCACATAATATACAGTCAATTTACTTCACAGTAAATTCTATGAAGAGCTTTGAGAAATTTTGAAGAATTGATAGAGCACTGTATCAGATGCAAGGTTTATCATTAATGCTGTAAACAACAATAATAACAATTCTTGCATTTGATATAACGTTTTTCACGCCTTCGAGATGTCTCAACAACAACATCTTCGATTTATATAAGCGCTTCAGAACATATACTGTAAAGTTACAGTTCACCGCACTTGCCTAGTTCCAATCCTACCTCACAAACTGCCAGCAGTACATCTCCACAAATGTTTTTTCCTCCTGCTCTTACCCAATTACCTGTAGGGTACCCCAGGGATCCATCCTTGGTCCCCTCCTCTTCTCATCTATACGCTCCCTCTTGGGGACGTCATCCGCAGATATGGGGCACACTTCCACATGTATGCAGATGATACCCAACTCTATTTCCCCACTTCACTTTGTGACGCCCCCCAGTCCCCTGATGTTCTGTCAGCCTGTCAGACATCAGGAGCTGGATGAGCGCAAATTTCTTGCAGCTGAATGTTGACAAGACGGAGGCCATACTCCTTGGATCTCGTCAACATTTCCATTCACATGGCTCTCACCTCCTCCTCCTTCCTGGTCTCCCCCTGAAACTCTCCGAACCTGTGCGCAACCTTGGCATTATGTTCGACTCCCAACTGTCCTTCCTCCCCCACATCCGGTCCGTTACCAGCACGACCTTATTCCTGCTCCGATGGATTGCCTGTCTCAGCCAATACCTCACCACAAAAGCCGCTGAAACTCTGGTCTATGCCTTCGTCACCTCATGGCTGGACTATTTAAATGCCTTCCTTGCTGGTCTCCCCTCCTCCACAATCCACAAAATCCAGCTGATTCAAAACTCTGCCGCCCACATATTCACCTGCACCAAACTTTGCTCCCCTATTACTGCAGTCCTTGCCAGACTTCACTGGCTCCCTAACCCCGAGAGGATCGACTTCAAGATCCTCACCCTTGTTTTCAAACCTCTCCACTCCTCTGCACCCCCCTACCTCTCTGATCTCCTCTCCACCCAAACCAGCTCCCGCTGCCTTCGCTCCCCTGGATCTGGCCTCCTCCATGTGCCCCCCGAATCCTCTGCTCTACCCTCGGCAGCTGTGCCTTCAGCCACTATGGCCCGAGGCTCTGGAACTCCCTTCCTCACTACCTTCGCCTCGTCCCCCTCTCTTCCCGGTTTCAGGTAACAGCTGAAGATCTTTCTCTTCGACCGCGCTTTTGGTCGCCTTTCTCCCCCTGCCCCTGGCTCGGTCCTGGGATCTGTTATTGTGAAGTGCTCTGAGACACCGTCCGGCATGGAGGGCGCTGTATAAATCAAAGTTGTTGTTGTTATATATGTGGGCGATACTAAAGTGTAATGAATGTTATTGCAACTGAAAGTATTTTATACAAAGGGCATTGGGAAATCTGTAGGAATGAGGTTGACTGGGCTGAATAGTTTTCTGTATCGAAAACAACCTGTGATATTGTGAAACGAGAGTAACCTGTGGAACCTGCCTGAGTTACTAATGACTTAGCAACTGTGAGTCTCGACTTGTGGATCCCACAACACTACTAGAAAAGCCAAAGGAGCTTCTCTCTCCCAGTGAAATGACAAACTATGTGGTTTTAGTTGATTAGACTCCAGCAGTTACCCCCAATGGATTCTCTGAGATCCCCAAGCCCTGACTCTCGCTAACCTTGTGCCTCATACTCTCCTGAACTGAGTTAGTAGGCATCCATTCCAATACATAGGAATTTCCATGTGTAGATGCTGTAGATGGGTTTGGATACTGTGAATCACAGCGATGGGTTTTCAGGTGTGTCAGATATGACAAAAAAATCACTGTTTGATCATGAAAAACATTCCAGCTGCTATACAAATGTAAAATATTTTAATTATTTATTTGATTTTGCATTTACATGGCACCCATTACTCGGGATAATGTCCATGAACACTTACAAATTTCTAGTCACAAAAATTTAAGATATAAATATTAATGTGGTATTCCAGACATTTTCAAGTCACGAATAATTTTTGAAATGGTTATTGCAAAACACCGAACTCTTCCATTTACTTCCTCACCCATGAATCCTCTCTGATGCATTCCCACCAGGGTCCCATCTTGGCTAAAGATTGGCGATCCAGATGAACCGTGGAAAAAGTTTGACATGTACATGATCACATCTGAATTAGATTTGTCGATCTGGGGGATTATTTCATTAAAAGACACTTGTTTAGGTTTGCCTCCTGGGTGCCCAAACGAAAGCACCGACCCACTCACGGGGGCATCCCCAGCACAAAGCTTCAGAGGTACAGGCAATGAACGCTCCCCAGAATCTAATGCTAATAAAGCGTAATCAGCCTTATCATTATAATAAGTGTGGCTATCTATTATGATCCGAAAACTATTTGTTTGTTGAACATCTTGATTTACATGGATGGGAATTTGATTTTCATAGTAGTCAAATGTAACATAAAGCTCGTTGTGTTGTTTTTGGTGGATCACATGAAAACAGGTTAGTATGTGGTGATAAGTGATGAGAAAACAGCTGCCCAATTTTATGATTTCACCTCCTTCTTTGGAGTATATCAGTCCGATGGCATTTTCTCTGGAGCAATGATCGTAAGGCCTGACTAAATATTAATTCATGATGTGCATATAATATCCAATTGAAATTTTCTCAACTTTAATAGAAAAGTTGTCGAAACACAGGTATAAAAAGTGCTCTTGTTCTACTGCCTCTCACATCTACATTATTTAGGTAAAAATAATCAAATGTTTTCACCCTTCGCCTCGCCCCCTCTCTTCCCGGTTTCAGGGCACAGCTGAAGATCTTTCTCTTCGACTGCGCTTTTGGTCGTCTTTCTTCCCCCTGCCCCTGGCTCGGTCCTGGGATCTGTTATTGTGAAGTGCTCTGAGACACCGTCCGGCATGGAGGGAGCTGTATAAATCAAAGTGGTTGTTGTTATATATGTGGGCGATACTAAAGTTTAATGAATGTTATTGCAACTGAAAGTATTTTATACAAAGGGCATTGGGAAATCTGTAGGAATGAGGTTGACTGGGCTGAATAGTTTTCTGTATCGAAAACAACCTGTGATATTGTGAAACGAGAGTAACCTGTGGAACCTGCCTGAGTTACTAATAACTTAGCAACTGTGAGTCTCGACTTGTGGATCCCACAACACTACTAGAAAAGCCAAAGGAGCTTCTCTCTCCCAGTGAAATGACAAACTATGTGGTTTTAGTTGATTAGACTCCAGCAGTTACCCCCAATGGATTCTCTGAGATCCCCAAGCCCTGACTCTCGCTAACCTTGTGCCTCATACTCTCCTGAACTGAGTTAGTAGGCATCCATTCCAATACATAGGAATTTCCATGTGTAGATGCTGTAGATGGGTTTGGATACTGTGAATCACAGCGATGGGTTTTCAGGTGTGTCAGATATGACAAAAAAATCACTGTTTGATCATGAAAAACATTCCAGCTGCTATACAAATGTAAAATATTTTAATTATTTATTTGATGTTGCATTTACATGGCACCCATTACTCGGAATAATGTCCATGAACACTTACAAATTTCTAGTCACAAAAATTTAAGATACAAATATTAATGTGGTATTCCAGACATTTTCAAGTCACGAATAATTTTTGAAATGGTTATTGCAAAACACCGAACTCTTCCATTTACTTCCTCACCCATGAATCCTCTCTGATGCATTCCCACCAGGGTCCCATCTTGGCTAAAGATTGGCGATCCAGATGAACCGTGGAAAAAGTTTGACATGTACATGATCACATCTGAATTAGATTTGTCGATCTGGGGGATTATTTCATTAAAAGACACTTGTTTAGGTTTGCCTCCTGGGTGCCCAAACGAAAGCACCGACCCACTCACGGGGGCATCCCCAGCACAAAGCTTCAGAGGTACAGGCAATGAACGCTCCCCAGAATCTAATGCTAATAAAGCGTAATCAGCCTTATCATTATAATAAGTGTGGCTATCTATTATGATCCGAAAACTATAATATCCAATTGAAATTTTCTCAACTTTAATAGAATAGTTGTCGAAACACAGGTATAAAAAGTGCTCTCGTTCTATTGCCTCTCTCACATCTACATTATTTAGGTAAAAATAATCAAATATTTTCACCCATCAGCTCATTATATTTCCAGGTAATATAGGAATATTCCCATGATGAAATATTCCCATGAAATATTCCCATGAAATATTCCCATGATGAAATATTCCCATGAAATATTCCCATGAAATATTCCCATGATGAAATATTCCCATGGTGGATGAAATCTGGAATGAAAGAGAGAAAATTACACCTTAGGTAATTAGCTTAATGCACTCCTATCTCTCATTCAGAATCTTAAATCAATAATAATCCTTGCATAAACCACAACAACTTGCATTTACATAGAGTCCTCCACCCTGGGTGATTTCCCAGAGACCTCTCCCTAGCTCGGCAACCGGCTGGAGCCGGTTGCCGAGCTAGGGAGAGGGATAGGTGACCATAGGCAAGGGCAAAGAGAAAGGTCTTTAGGTCAACCTGAAAATGGGGAAAGCGGGGGCAAGATGAAGGGAATGAGGGAGGAAATTCCTTAGCTTTGGGGCGTAGTGGCTGAAGGCAAAGCTACTGACAGTGGAAAGGTAGATTTGAGGGACAAGTAGGAGGTCGGAGCCAGTAGAACAGAGGCAGCAGCTACTGCTGTGAGGATAGAGGAGGTTAGAGAGATGGTGGGATGGGGGTTGCCAAAGCATGGAGGTATTTAACTGGAGAATGAGGATCTGGAAGTTGATTTGCTTTGAAACAGGGAACCAGTGGAGTTTGACTGGAGTAATCAGGGTGTGGAGTTTGGTGTGGGTGAGAATGCAAGTGTCAGAGATTTGGATGAGTTGAATTTTGTGAAAATTTGAAGAGGGGAGACCAATGAGGAGATTGTTAGAGTAATCCAGCCGAGAGGTGACGAAGGCATGGGCAAGGGTTTTGGTAGCTTGTGGAGTGAGGTATTTTCGGAGATGGTCAATGTGGTGGCAGTGGAGGAAAGCGGTCCTGGTCAGTGACTGGATGTGGGTGAAGAAGGATAACTGGAGATAGAACCTGACGCCAAAGTTGTGCATGGGGGTCAAAGAGTTTTAAGGACAGTAGGGAAGTTGAGAATGTCCTAACCGCAGGAAAGAGGACATCAGTGGGATCCAAAGAGTATGGCTTCTGTCTTATTGACGTTGAACTGCGATCAGTTTATCAGACTCATCCAGGTCTTGCTGCCTGTCAGACAAGCTGACAGAACACCAGAGGACTGGGGTTTGCAGCTAGTAGAGAGTTTAGTATCATCCGCATACATGACATCACTAAGAGGGAGGTAATCGAAAGTGAATCTATGTTGTGGTTACACTGTATGAATAGGGAAATAACATCTGACTTTGACTTCACAGATATCAGTCTCACACTGAATCATTGAAGTCCGCGAGCCACACTTCACAGGTAAGGAACAACTCTAAAGTACTTTTTACTATTTATAATAATAATAATCCTTGCATTTGATATAGCGCTTTTCACGTCTTCGAGATGTCCCAAAGCGCTTCAGAGAATATACTGTAACGTGAATTCACTGTGGACGTCCTCCCGACGTGAAAGGCACTCTATAAATGTAATTTGTTGTTGTTGTTGTTGTTGCGTATGTGTGGGGAAAACTAAAGCTGTGTTATTGTGTTATTATGTTATTGCAAGTGAAATACTTTATTTGTAAATGTTGCTGGGGGAATAGTAGGGTTAGGTTGACTTCATTAAATTGAAAACTATATGATGTTGAATATATCCTGTGCAACCTGTTTTTGGAGGGGCGGACTTAAAACAGGCTTGTAAGGCGAGTGCACGTAGGCGGTGGTGGTGGCGGGTGAGGGGGGTGGGGTGGGGGGAGGAGGGTTGAGCTGAGGCGGAAGTTTTAACCATGTTTGGTATTTCTGTCCTGAACCCTTCCCCCACCATTTATGAAGTTCGTCCGACTTGTTCCCGCCCTCCACCTTCCAGTCACATCAAGCTCTGATCACGCTTTCATTCATTTCTCCCCTCCTCGCCCAGCTCTCTCGGCTCCCACCCCCAGCTCAGTTGCCAGCCGGCAGTCTCGAGGGCATTGAGCGTATCCTTCCGACGTGAAAAATGTGATGTGTTACTGTGGTTATGTTTTTGGAAAGGAAACACAAACTATTGCTTATGTGGCCCACAAAGCTTTCTCAAATGGGGCAGCCAGACATCGGCTGCCAAAAGGTTGGACCACCCCGATCTAAAGTAATACTATAATAATAATAATCCTTGCATTTGATATACTGCTTTTCGTGTCTACAAAGCACTTCACAGAATACCATAGGCAAGTTTTGTTATTCCACAGAACGGTTTCTAGGGGTAATAATCTCTTTTTTAAAAATTCCACAACTATTTGCGGGAAACTACAGTGCTTTGACTTTAAAATACACGGTCAATTCACTTTACAGTAATGATAATAATAATAATATACCTTGAATTTGATATAGCGCTTTTCACGTCTTCTAGTTCTTCTTGTTCAGGTGGACATTAAAGAGCCTATGGTTCTTCTCAAAACGTTTCTCCTTCGCTGTCTTGACCTCCAATCTCCAGATAAAATTACTCCTAATAATTATAATAATAATAATAATAATCCTTGCATTTGATATGGTGCTTTTCGTGTCTTGTAGACGTCTCAAAGCACTTCACAGAATACCATAGGCAAGTTCCTTACTCCACACATATGATAATATACCCACAAAAAACTATATTTTCTGAACTATGTTGGGTAGGCCTCAGTCTACAGAAAAATCCATCTGGTTGGAGGAGTTGCCGCTCTCCTCCAACACAGGTGGAAGTCTCACATATAAAATACCGCTACATGCTGAAAATGGCCTTACTAGGGCTAGATCTTAGGTCTTTGTGGTAGAAATATGTACGGGGACAAAAATCTAGCCCCATAGAGTTACGCATAAAAAGTAGAGCACGAGCGCTGTGAAGCGAAAGGAAAGGTGAACGGAAGTAGAAAACACACAAATTTAGGGGACTCGTAAGAGGAATTCACTGAATTGTCGTCCACCAATTTGAATAAAAGCGTATACCACAAGCCAGCCACGTTTCTAGTTCCAAGTCAGCTTTAAACTGCAAAGTCTCTAAATTGCAGTCAGACGTTTGAGCTAGAAGTTTTTAGTTAGGCAAACTTATCAATTTGAAGCACTCCAAAAGACAAATTTAATAAGGCACAGGTTACTGCGGAACTACTGCTTAACTGCATGTTTGGAAAGGATTTACATCAACTTTCTAGACACTTGTTTTTCATGCCCGACCGCGTTACCTTCCTCAAATTAATGAACAGATATCACTGTCTTAGGGAACGCGATATGGGATTTTTCCGGATATGGATATATCGGTTTGCTCATACCTGCTTAAACCGATCTATCGAGTTTTTATACTGCGCATGCGCGTGCATTCGAAGTGCGCGTGCATTGATGGCACGCGCGCATTTATGGTGCGCGCTCAGTCGCGGTGCGCGCGCATTGACGGTGCGTCCGCACTGACGATGCGCGCGCAGTCGCGGTGCACGCACATTTCGAAATGCGTGCTCTTGGTCCAGAAAGTTTGTAATGTTGGTGTCAAGGTCTGTTGAATTATACGATGTTGTTTGCTCCCTACCTCCCCCTCTCCTTCTCTCCCTCCTCTCCTCTCTCCTTCTCTCCCTCCTTTCCCCCTCTCCTTCTCTCCCTCCCTCCCTCCCCCCTCTCCTTCTCTCCCTCCCCCTCCACTCTCCCGCTCTCCTCTCCCTCCTCCCTGTCTCCTCTCCCTCCTTTCCCCCTCTCCTTCTCTCCCTCCCTCCCTCCCCTCTCTCCTTCTCTCCCTCCCCTCTCTCCTTCTGTCCCTCCCTCCCTCCCTTCTCTCCCTCCTTTCCCCTCGCTCCTTCTCTCCCTCCTTTCCCCCTCTCCTTCTCTCCCTCCCTTCCCCCTCTCCTTCTCTCCCTCCCTCTCCTCTCCTCCTCTCTCCTTCTCTCCCAACTTTCCCCCTCTCCCTCCCTCCCCTCTCTCCTTCTCTCCCTCCTTTCCCCTCGCTCCTTCTCTCCCTCCTTTCCCCCTCTCCTTCTCTCCCTCCCTCTCCTCTCTTCCTCTCTCCTTCTCTCCCAACTTTCCCCCTCTCCCTCCCTCCCCTCTCTCCTCTCTCCCTCCTTTCCCCTCGCTCCTTCTCTCCCTCCTTTCCCCCTCTCCTTCTCTCCCTCCCTCCCTCCCTCTCCTCTCTTCCTCTCTCCTTCTCTCCCTCCTTTCCCCTCGCTCCTTCTCTCCCTCCTTTCACCCTCTCCTTCTCTCCCTCCCTCTTCTCTCTTCCTCTCTCCTTCTCTCCCAACTTTCCCCCTCTCCTTCTCTCCCTCCCTCGCCTCTCTCTTTCTCTCCCTCCTTTCCCCTCGCTCCTTCTCTCCCTCCTTTCCCCCTCTCATTCTCTCCCTCCCTCTCCTCTCTTCCTCTCTCCTTCTCTCCCAACTTTCCCCCTCTCCTTCTCTCCCTCCATCTCTAAACACAAAATAGAACACACACACACCAAAAACAAAATCTAGAGATTTATTCTCCTCCATTTCTTACTTGAAAGTAGCATGTAATGTCCACGTGTAAATGAGATCTATTACAATAGAAAAGAGAGAGACAGACAGTCTGACTGTTAGAGTTAGAAGACAGATTATCACTGTTTCTATGTGTGTGTCTGACTAGACACACACAGCAGTGATAATCTGGCTTCTAACTCTCTCACACACAAACATAACACTTACAGCCACAAAATGCCACTTATTTTTATGTAGTCTGAAGTCTGAATTAATGTCCTTCGCCATTGGCAAGCTCTCCTTTGCTATGCAAAAAGTGACAGCGTTCGTGATACTTTGCCACTTTTTTGTCCCCTCTCTGGTACAATGTTCTCCTCTTAAATAAAGCAGGAATTGTTTGAGCTGCACTGGCCCCACTACCTGTCGCTTTCTCCGAAGCGCTGGTTCGACTTCCTGCTGTTGTCGACAATGATTTCGCTCTGAGGGCAGCGTGCTGGGCGGGGTGGTGCTGCTTAATGTGATGTCGCAGGTTGCTCGTGCTCGAATCAGATGTCTTAACCAAGACCTTGCAAACTGTACATCTATACACACCATTACTGACTGCATTGTTTTCAAAGTGTCCCATACGGGGCTTCTTTTCCCCATGATGAGAGAGGTAAATTTTCAAACTACAATTTTCAGCGATGCGACTTTGTTAAGACGCCACGACTCACGTCCAGTATACACAGTAAAGTGTGCGCGCGCATCGGATGTGGGCGCCCGTTAATTGTGCGCGCACACCGAATGTACGCGCATTCCATGCTCTAGGTCTAGGAGGTTGCAATGCCGGCGACAAGGTAAGCTGGAAAAGATCGCATTACACTGATAATACCAACAATATTGATATATTGCCAGGAACGATATTAAAAATATATCGATGTATATTTTTTAAATCGAATCTCTCGATATAACGTTTTTTTTAGAATCACCATATCGGCATACCGATCTGAAAATCATATCGGGTTTAATCGAAAAACCGATTAATCGCCGTTCCCTACTGTCTTAGCATTTTGTGAATCTTCATTTCAGTGAATATCAGTGCAATGGCTTTATCAGACAAGTGACTGACAACTTGCGAAGTCAATATTCCTTGTACTTCATGGACTAAAAATAGAATTTTAATTTGTTCTTGAACCAAACTATTGAGCACTTGAACTTCGGGATAATGAGTCAATTTAGTGCATAAAGCCATGAAGTAAGAAACCAACCCTTGCAAACAAAGCGTAGCAAGCAATATACATCAAAAAAGGTATAAGACTGAAATTCTAGTATGTATAAATTGGTGATGGGCGTGAATTTTTACATGGAGGACTCTGACTCTGACTCGGACATTGAGGACTTGGACTCGGACTTGAACATTAAAAAGTGGCAGGGACTCGGACTCGGACATTAAAAAATGGCAGCGACTCGGATTCGGACTCGGACACCAGGGACTCAGACTCGGATGAGGAGGACTCGACTACAGCCCTGATCAATTGTAAGGATTATTATTTTGTCCACATCCTCCTCCTCCAATGTCGACATCCACCTCCATGTCGACATCTTCCTCCTCCATGTCGACATCTTCCACCTCCTTGTCGACATCTTCCTCCTCCATGTCGACATCTTCCACCTCCTTGTCGACATCTTCCTCCTCCATGTTGATATCCTCCTCGTCCATGTCAATACACTCGTTCTTCATTTCTATATCTTCCACCTCCATGCTCATAATCTTCTCCACTTCTATGTCCTATTAAGGCACGGCCGGCAAGTTGCTGTTCAGTAATGAATCGATTTCTATCTGGAATAAAATAGGGAAATTTACACCTCAAGTAAGCAGCTTAATACGGAGTGTTCACAGCATAGTCAGTGAGGTTTGGGTATAATCATAATAATCCTTATATTCGATATGGATAAAGATGTGATATAGGCGCCTTATCATATCTTCGAGGCATCTCAAAGTGCTTCACAGAATATGAAGTAAATTGACTATATGTTGTAGGTGAAACATTTGCACACAGCAATCATTTGTCTTACAAAGAGTTATGCAGTGAGTGACCAATTTATGATTTTTTTTTACAATTAACAACCAGATTCTTAAGTACTGCTAGGTGCTCAGAGGAGTGTTGAGTAAGGAAACTTGCTAAGGTTTGGCCCCACCTGGTAATTGAAACTGTGTCCTCTTGCTGTGAGGTGAGTGTGGAGTTATTAAGTCACAGAGGTAGGGATGAGCAAGATACTGAAGAAGGTAAGGTTGAGGACTTGAATCTATCCTCTTCTAGGGGATGGGGAGCCAGTGGAGCCCGGCAAGGATGGGAGTGATGGGGTCACGAAGCCTTGGGTTCTGAATAATCTGCAGCTTGTGAAGGGAAGAGTTGGGAAGGCCAACAAACAGGGAGATAAGAGTCTCAGCGGCCTGCTGAGCTATGTTGCAGAGATGGGGGAAGGCAGAGCAAGTCATGGCACAGATGGAGAAAGGATAGTTGAGAGTCAGACAAGACATACGGTTCTGGACGGGCTGAGTAAGATGGAGTGTGCGTCCATGCATAGTGAGTTGTGGAGACATTGATGGTAGCTAATCAATAGGGTGTCAATCCTGTTGATGTACAACTGTGGAGAATTAACTCTCACCCAGAATTTCATATTAATAATCCTTGCATTTGGTATAGCGCTTTTCACGTCTTCTAAATGCCTCAAAGGGCTTCACAGAATATACTGTAAATTGAATTGACTATATTCGTTGGGGAAATGTAGCAGCCATTTCCATATAGCAGTGTCCCACAAATAGTCATGGATTGAAGTGATCAATTTTATTTATGATGAGATCATTAGAGTAGTCCAGCCGAGAGGTGACGAAGGCATCGGCAAGGGTTTTGGTAGCTTGTGGAGTGAGGTATTTTCGGAGATGGTCAATGTGGTGGCAGTGGAGGAAAGCGGTCCTGGTCAGTGACTGGATGTGGGTGAAGAAGGATAACTGGAGATAGAACCTGACGCCAAAGTTGTGCATGGGGGTCAGAGAGTTTTAAGGATGGTGGGGAATTTGAGAATGTCCTAACCGCAGGAAAGAGGACATCAGTGGGATCCAAAGAGTATGGCTTCTGTCTTATTGACGTTGAACTGCGATCAGTTTATCAGACTCATCCAGGTCTTGCTGCCTGTCATACAAGCTGACAGAACACCAGAGGACTGGGGGTTGCAGCTAGTAGAGAGTTTAGTATCATCCCCATACATGACATCACTAAGAGGAAGGTAATCGAAAACGAATCTATGTTGTGGTTACACTGTATAAATAGGGAAATAACATCTGACTTTGACTTCACGGATATCAGTCTCACACTGAATCATTGAAGTCCGCGAGCCACACTTCACAGGTAAGGAACAACTCTAAAGTACTTTTTACTATTTATAATAATCCTTGCTCTCGACAATTCCTGTAATGAGGAAACATCTTAATGAATTTCATAGGGAATTCTTGTCAAGTGTGGCGACTGGTTTTTTTCAGTGTCTTCCTGAGAACAACTTCTATTTAGCTAGCGCCTTAATACTGCTTAGTGTGGAAGAGGGACGTCTTCAGATATTGATCTGAAGACAGATAAAGAACTTCAGGGTACTGTTAATGCCATATCAGCAGCCGGCAGAATACCTGCAATCTGAAAAGGTCTTGAAGTGTGAGCGGGCAAAGTGTGGAAAGGAAGAAGCAGAGGTGGGGAGGCAAGGAGTGCCAGAGGTTCAGGGTGACAGTATTAGCAAGTGATAGGATTGGTGGAGTGGGCGACTGTAATAAGGATTTTTGGTGTAGTGCCTTTCACATCAGAAGGATGTTCCAAAGCGTTTCACATCATATCACAAAACTCACAGCAATCCACGACTGTTTGTGGGACACTGCCGTGTGCACTATCCTAATTGGCTGACGCATTTTGCCCACAAATACACAATGACTCCACTTTACAGTATATTTTTTGAAGCGCTTTGAGACATTTTGAAGTTTCAATGAGGCCCTATATCAAATGCAAAGATTATCATTATTATTACTGCAAATAATAATAATCCTTGCATTTGATATAGAGCTTTTCACGTCTTCGAGATGTCCCAAAGCGCTTCAGAGAATATACTGTAATGTGAATTCACTGTGGACGTCCTCCCGACGTGAAAGGCACTCTATAAATGTAATTTGTTGTTGTTGTTGTTGTGTATGTGTGGGGAAAACTAAAGCTGTGTTATTGTGTTATTATGTTATTGCAAGTGAAATACTTTATTTGTAAATGTTGCTGGGGGAATAGTAGGGTTAGGTTGACTTCATTAAATTGAAAACTATATGATGTTGAATATATCCTGTGCAACCTGTTTTTGGAGGGGCGGACTTAAAACAGGCTTGTAAGGCGAGTGCACGTAGGCGGTGGTGGTGGCGGGTGAGGGGGGTGGGGTGGGGGGAGGAGGGTTGAGCTGAGGCGGAAGTTTTAACCATGTTTGGTATTTCTGTCCTGAACCCTTCCCCCACCATTTATGAAGTTTGTCCGACTTGTTCCCGCCCTCCACCTTCCAGTCACATCAAGCTCCGATCACGCTTTCATTCATTTCTCCCCTCCTCGCCCAGCTCTCTCGGCTCCCACCCCCAGCTCAGTTGCCAGCCGGCAGTCTCGAGGGCATTGAGCGTATCCTTCCGACGTGAAAAATGTGATGTGTTACTGTGGTTATGTTTTTGGAAAGGAAACACAAACTATTGCTTATGTGGCCCACAAAGCTTTCTCAAATGGGGCAGCCAGACATCGGCTGCCAAAAGGTTGGACCACCCCGATCTAAAGTAATAATATAATAATAATAATCCTTGCATTTGATATAGTGCTTTTCGTGTCTTGTAGACGTCTCAAAGCACTTCACAGAATACCATAGGCAAGTTTTGTTATTCCACAGAACGGTTTCTAGGGGTAATAATCTCTTTTTTAAAAATTCCACAACTATTTGCGGGAAACTACAGTGCTTTGACTTTAAAATACACGGTCAATTCACTTTAATAATGCTAATAATAATAATAATATACCTTGAATTTGATATAGCGCTTTTCACGTCTTCTCGTTCTTCTTGTTCAGGTGGATATTAAATATCCTGTGGCTCTTCTCAAAACGTTTCTCCTTTGCGGTCTTGACCAACAATCTCCAGATAAAATCACTCCTAATAATAATAATGATAATAATAATAATAATCCTCGCATTTGATATAGCGCTTTTCACATCTTATCGACGTCCCAAAGCGCTTCACAGAATATACTGTAAAGTGAATTGGCTGTATATTTGTGGACAAAACGCAGCAGCCAATTTTGCACAGTAGTGTCCCCACAAACAGTTGTGGATTGAAATGACCAATTTTATTATTGTGGGTTTTTTGGCGGGATTATTATTAGGCTTGTGGAGTAAGGAAACTTGCCTAAGGCAAGTTTTGCAAGTTTGCCCAAGGATTAACCTGCCTGGATTCGAAACATAGGTCTCACGCTTGTTGTTCGAGTTGTTTGAAAGGGTGGTGGAGGCCGATTCGGTAACAACTTTTAAAAGAGAAGTGGATGGTTATTTGGGGAGGATGGATTTGCGAGTTTATGGGGAGAGCGCCGGAGAGTGGGATTGACTTTGAATAGCTCTTTTCCAACGCGATGCGCTGAATGGCCTCCTTTTGTTCTGAAAAATTCTAGGATTCTATCAAACACGTTTTCACTAGGCTCCAGTAAGTTGCCGGGAAACAAATCACTCCCCAAATCAAAATAAATCCACTTTTGTTTCTGCTTCAATTACCACCACAACAACAACAACATAATTACAAAGTACTCACCATTGGGTTTAGAAGTGTTTTGTTCATTTCTTGATGCTTAATGTGAGCACGAAACAATCCGCCATCTCGATTCCGTTCTCCCGGAAGTATAGTTTTGTATGTCGGTGTGTGACTATGCCAGTACGTGACGCTGTTGTCCACTCCCTTTTTTTTTCCCGCCATCTCAAGGATCGTCCGGGCGGGCGGCGAGGACAGGGAGTGGTTGCTGGATGATTGTTGGACGATTGTTGGTTATTGTTTGTTGCTGTTTTTGTTGTTAATATTATTGCTTTTGTTGTTTATTATTGTTTATTATTGTTGTTTGATTCCCCCCACCCCTGCCCCCATCTTCTTCTTCCCTCATTCCCTTTCCCCACTTTCTCTCCTCCCTTTTCCCCTTCCCTCCCTCTTCCCTCTTCCTGATCTTGCCCCCACCCACCTTTCCCTCCCTCTCCCCCCTTACCCTCTTTTCCCCCTTTCTCCCCTGGCCCCATTTTCGCGATTGTTTGTGGGGACACTGCTGTGCGCAATTTGGCTGCCGCGTTTCGCCCACTAATACAGTTACTTTTCCTACTATGCTTTATCCTGCCCTGATCCTTCCCACCCTGCTCTTGTCCTACCTGACTGTACAGCGCCTTGGGACGTCCTCTCGACGTGAAAGGCGCTATATAAATGTAAGTTTTGTTTGTTGTTGTTGACTATGTCGCTCCATCGCTATATTATTACATCCTCTCAAACATAATAATAATAATCCTTGCATTATACACATAATAATCATACAGCCAATGTATGATCACCGCCATCACCATCACCATCTTTTGGCTAGACCCGCTGGTCACACGTCTATCAATTTCTTATTTTCTGAACTCCCCTTTCACCAGGTTAGCTCATTTTTAAGGCAAGAAAATAATGATGATAATAATGATTCTTGCATTTGATACAGCGCCTTATCATGTCTTTGAGATGTCTCAAAGCACCTCACAGGAATTACTATAAAGTTAATTGACTGTGTATTTTTGGGATGAAAGTACATCACAAGTATGGGTCACCCACTGTTTAACTGGTCAGTTCCCTTTATTATTCTGTACACCTCAACCAAATCATGCCTTATTCCTATTTTTGGGAATAAATCACAAGTCTACCTAACCTCCTTTACTCCAGGTACTTATTTAGTTTTTTGTTATCCTGGGACCTCCTATCTTCTCTCCCCATCTCCTCTCCCTCCAATCTCTCTCATGCTCCCTTCTTCTCTTTCCTGCCCCTCTCTTTTCCCTTTCTCCCTCCCTCCTCTCTTTTCTGTCCCTCTCCTACATATATTGTGGGTGAAACGTGGCAGCCAAATGTGGACAGCAGGTTTTTAGGTTCCCACAAGCAGCTGTGAATTGAGTGACTAAATTAATATTTTAAATATTTTTGGGGGGATGAGATTATTAACCTGGAAAGTGATCTGCCAAACAACTAACAACTGGGTTCCTATTTACTGCTACTTACTGCCGGGTAAACAAAGCCATGTGGAGTAAGGAAACTTGCTGACAGTTCCTGGGAATCAAACCCGCATTCAGTTGGGACTTAAAAAAATGGAGAGAGGGGGCAGGGTGGAGGGTTTGAGGGAGAGGGTTAGGGAGCTTCGGGGCTCAGTGACTGAAAGCATGACCTGCGATGGTGGGGCAGAGAGACAAGCACAAAACCAGTGCCAGTCGAGCGGAGGTGCTCGGTGGTGGATTAGAGAGTGAGGAGATCAGAGAGGTAGGGAGGAGGAGAGAGTGAAGGGCTCAGAGAGAAAGGACAGTGGAGGGAGTCCTGAACAGTGGGGGCTCATATTCTATCATATTATATTGATAAGCAGGCCCGTACGCAGGGGGGGTGCGACGGGTGCGTAGGCACCCCCCCAAATTATAAAAGGTCCACATTTTCCGGGGTAGAGAATTGTATTTTTAGCAAATTTAAATACCAAGTAAATTTATTGAACATTTGTGTTACAGTTAATTCTTCAAAACTATGTATTACTTATAAATGCACATCTTTGAATGATTTAGTATTAATATAAAATTACTCGCACACCAGAATCGGCGTCTACCCAAAACATACCGCGTCGATAGACGCGCTAGTCAATGACGCGGTGAATCACAGACTCGCCGCGTAAACATAGGCGCGCGCCAAGACTCAAAGGTAGCACCACTTCTGGAAGTTAAAATCATCTTTTCATCTGATCACCGTAAGTAAAAATTACTCAAGGTGTAAGAGGTGTGACTGTAACGCTAGCAAACAATGACAACATATTTACAAGCTTCTGAGAAATTAAAGCTTTTGAGAACCCAACAAAAAAGTTATATGTGTCTGGACGGAAATGCCTATCTTTAAAAAAGATACTCATGGACGTAGGCCTAGGCTTTAGCGCCTATGTCTACGTGGTGTGTCAATTGGAAATCATCCTGTATACAGTCACTACATAAAAAGGTAGCACCACTTTGTGGAAGCTGAAATCATATTTTAATCTGATAAATGTAAGTAAAAATGACTTAAGTTTTGATAGGCGTGTTTCTGAAATATCATGTTTCTTGTTTTGTCTTGATTATCACATTTGATTTATATTATTAAAAATGTATTCCTGTAATTAAAAATTGCTTTTAGAGACGTCCACTGGCATGCAAAAAAAAAATGACCGCAAAAATGTGTAAAATATGACCTCAAACTGTGTAAAACGTCGGAGCCTCGAGGGGGCTTTGCCCCCTTCACCTCCGCCAGAGGCCCTCGTGGGCAGCCCCCAAGCCATCGGCCGTTGTTGGTCCCATCACTAGCAATTCGCACCCCCCCGTTAAAAATCCTGCGTACGGGCCTGATAAGGAATCAGACAGTGATAGGTAGAATGGCTTCTTCTGTGCTGTAAAACTCTTTGGGACGATGTGTAATTCAGGGACTGACTGTGTCTGTGTTTACTTTATAGATGTACATCTCACATCTGCACACAGTGGCCTCGCCTCCACTCTCCTCCCCTCTCCTCTCCACACCGGGGATTGAGATTCCAACACATAAGTCGGCCTGCAATGTCAGTGTGAACCTCAATCACTCACACCTGTGGCAAGAGAGAGGTGACAAGGTACATCATTTCATACAACTGTGACACCAGTGGGGAAATCTGATACAATAATTATATATAGGGCAGCTACACAAACAGACATACACTTATGGAGATACGCACACACATATACAGAGAGAGAAAGTGAGACACACGTGAAGAGATACACACTCATACAGACACATATAGGCACATACGTAGCGAGATTCATGTATATACACACACATATATATATGGAGATACAAACAGAAAAGATCTGTACATCCAGTAAACATAAATCTGGTTCAATGACTTTTATGTGTGAGCAAAGATAGAGAGCCAGATAGCAAGACAGGCAAATACAGACAGAAAGAGAAAAATATATATATAAATGCAGGGGTGGGGGCAGATGTGAAAGAGAGAAAAATGGATATATATATAGAGAGAGAGGACCACAGAGTGAGGTAATAGAGGAACAGGCAAATAGTATGTGAAAGAATTAGGGACAGACAGAAAACAATAGATAAATACGCCCATGTAGGGTTAATAAGAGATAGAGACATGAAGAGTTAGAAAGAGAGATAGAGAGAAATACACACAGTGTGTTTGTGAGAGAGAGAGAGAGAGAGAATCACACACACAGAGTGAAGGGCTGGCACAGTGTAACTTCAGTGACAGGGTAAGAGCTGAGGGCAGGGCCTGTGTGATGGTCTATTCTCCATGTTTCCATATCCACACTGGGGGCCTCTCACACTCAGTGTGGGTGTCGTGTCTGGTTATCTCAGTGTTTTGTACATCCAATAAACACAACTCTGCTTCAATGACTTATGTGTGAGTGTCTGTCTTGTCGAAGTCTTCATATTAAACCTTCTCAGACCTACAATGCCCATTCACAGTCCAGAATAGTGAGAGCCTTGTGTGAAATGATCAACCAGTGACTTCATCTCTTTGGGGTTTTGGGTGCTGGTGAGGTAGGCCAACATTCCTTGGGGTTAGTCTCTCCACTACAGGACTGGGGTTATATTGCTGTACACAACTGGCTGCTGCAGTTCACCCACAAAATACACAATCAATTCACTCTAACACGTGTAAAACTCCACAGACTTGATAACGTCCCCTCTGACATTTTGCCGAGATGTAATGGAGAATTTAAAGGTTTTGTGAGAGTAATAAGGCCAGAGAATTGGATATTAACCTCAAATATTCTCACTTTCTCTTTCAGCATTGCTCTTTCATTAGTTTTCTTGATGGAAAAAATAGCCTCATCAAAGTGTGTATTGAGGCAGAGATCATATTTACTCGGCAATAATAGGGCTTCAATCCTCCCCCCAATCCATGTCAGAGGTGCCTTCCTCCAGATAACACGTGAATCCGAGATCCCCTCTGGCTGTTCAGGTGGAAGTTAAAGTTCCCGTAGCGCTATTCTAAACGAAAAGGGAATTTCTCATGGTGTCCTGGCTAACAATCAGATATCTTGTGTTTGGGGGACATCTCAAAGCTGTTCACAGGAATTTACTGCCAAATGTAGTGACTCTGTAGTTTACAGGCAAATGCGCAAATCAATTTGTGGTAACAACATTCTGCAAACAGTCACGCAATGAATGATCAATTTTATCTGGGAGATTGTTGGCCAGGACAAGGGGGGAAGGAGAAACTGTCTTCTATTTTCCAATAGCACCAAAGGATCATCAGCATTTAGGCATAGGCCCGGTTTAACGTTTCCTCCAAACACTGTAGAATGAACGCGGATTCTCTCGTTTGTGAGGTGAGTGCTCTAACCACTACATTGCAGGACTCTGCAATTCCTTAACTTGTTTCACCAAAGAATGTCACACTTGGAAAAATGTCAGCTAGAAAAAACTAAATGATAAATCTCTGGATTGCTTCATATTCATTCAGCATGAGACCTGTGTTCGAATCCAGGCAAATCAGGGTGAAAACGTGGGAAAGTTTCCTTACTCCATACTCCTAATAATCCCTCCAAAAAAAACTTAATAATAAAATAATAACATTGGTCATTTCAATCCATGACTGTTTGTGGGACGCTGCTGTGCGCAATTGGCTGCTGCATTTCGTCCACAAATATACAGTCAATTCACTTTACAGTATATTCTGTGAAGCGCTTTGAGATGTCGATAAGATGTGAAAAGCGTGACATCAAATGCAAGGATTATTATTATTATTTTTATTGGGAGCAATTTTATCTAGAGATTGGTGATCAAGACAGTGAAACAGAAATGTTTTGAGAAGAGCCTTTTCATTATTAATTCAAGTAATTAATTTAAATTGCACAACATGACCTCTCGCTGTTAAGTCTCTTTCTTTGCATGATCTGTTAAAGCGTCTGTGCCTGCTCGGGTGGACATTAAGGGTCCCACGGAGCTACTCAGAAAGAGAAGGGAGTTTCTCTCTCCCTGTATCCTGGCCAAGAATCTCCGTTGAGAATCAACATTGATCACCCACTGCATTACTACCTGTGTGAATTTGCTGTTCTGGGTTCAACTTATTAACACACATATTTTGCAGTAAATCCCGTAAAGTACTTTGTGTTTCTCGACATAGCAAAGCGCTTCACAGAGTATACTATAACATGTATTGACTGTATATTTTGTCCACAAAATACACAGTCAATTCACTTTACAATTTATTGCCTGAAGCACTTTGAGACATGATAAGGCAGTGTATCAAATACAAGGATTATTATTATTGATACAGTGCTTTTTAGATCAAGAGGATCTCTCAGTAATAATAATAATAAATTGGACATTTAACATTGCGTTTCATCACTTCAGTAAAATGTCTCAACGCACTTCACAGAATACATTCGTAAGTTAATTGACTTTTTATTTGTGGATGAACAACAACAACTTTGATTTATATAGCGCCCTCCATGCCGGACGGCGTCTCAGAGCGCTTGAAACAATGTGATATGTGGATGAAACAATGTGATATAGTGCTATATTAAATGCAAGGATTATATAAGGATTATTATTAAGTGTGACAGTTTGAACGGGAATTCCAATGAATAAAACACGCACGTGAAACCCATATTCTGTTTGAGGGATCATTTAATGAAGTGTTAGAGCAATCACCTTGCAAGTGAGAGTGCCCCAGTTCAATTCCCCAGAGAGGTTGAAACTTTAAGCAAGTTTCATTACTCAACTCTGCTTAGCTAGCAGTAATTCTGAAATCGGATGTTATTCAATTGGGGGATCACGTTTGCAATAATCCCTTCAAAAACAATAATAGTTTGGTCACTCAATCCACGACTGTTTGTAGGACAGTCTATTCACTTGACAGTATATTCTGTGGAGGTGTTTCGAGGCCTCTGAAAAGCGTGATAAGGCACTATATCAAATCATAGAATCATAGAATGTTACGGCACAGAAGGAGGCCATTCGGCCCATCGAGTCTGTGCCGGCTCTGTGACCGAGCAAGTCACTGTCATTAACCCCATTCACCAGCTTTCTCCCCATAACCCTGCAAACCCGTCTTCCCCAGATACCTATCTAGTTCTCTCTTAAAAAGCTGCTATCAAATCGGACCTCACTACCCTTCAGGCAGATCATTCCAAATTCGAACAACTCGCTGAGTAAAAAACATTTCTTCTAACCTCCCCTCTGCTTCTTTTGGTAAATATCTTAAGACTGTGACCACAGGTCATAGACACATCTACCAGCGGAAACAGTATGTATAAGTTGGTGACAGGCGTGAATTTTTACATGGATGACTCGGACTCGGACTCGGACATTGAGGACTTGGACTCGGACTTGAACATTAAAAAGTGGCAGCGACTTGGACTCGGACATTGAGGACTCGGTCATTAAAAAATGGCAGCGACTCGGATTCGGATTTGGACACCAGGGACTCGGACTTGAATGAGGAGGACTCGACTACAGCCCTGATCAATTGTAGGGATTATTATTTTGTCCACATCCTCCTCCTCCATGTCGACATCTTCCACCTCCATGTCGACATCTTCCTCCTCCATGTCGATATCCTCCTCGTCCATGTCAATACACTCGTTCTTCATTTCTAGATCTTCCACCTCCATGCTCATAATCTTCTCCACTTCTATGTCCTATTAAGGCACGGCCGGCAAGTTGCTGTTCAGTAATGAATCGATTTCTATCTGGAATAAAATAGGGAAATTTACACCTCAAGTAACCAGCTTAATACGGAGTGTTCACAGCATAGTCAGTGAGGTTTGGGTATAATCATAATAATCCTTATATTCGATATGGACAAAGATGTGATATAGGCGCCTTATCATATCTTCGAGGCATCTCAAAGTGCTTCACAGAATATAAAGTAAATTGACTATACGTTGTAGGCGAAACATTTGCACACAGCAATCATTTGTCCTCCAAATAGTTATGCAGTGAGTGACCAATTTATGATTTTTTTTACAATTAACAACCAGATTCTTAACTACTGCTAGGTGCTCAGAGGAGTGTTGAGTAAGGAAACTTGCTAAGGTTTTGCCCCACCTGGTAATTGAAACTGTGTCCTCTTGCTGTGAGGTGAGTGTGGAGTTATTAAGTCACAGAGGTAGGGAGGAGCAAGATACTGAAGAAGGTAAGGTTGAGGACTTGAATCTATCCTCTTCTAGGGGATGGGGAGCCAGTGGAGCCCGGCAAGGATGGGAGTGATGGGGTCACGAAGCCTTGGGTTCTGAATAATCTGCAGCTTGTGAAGGGAAGAGTTGGGAAGGCCAACAAACAGGGAGATAAGAGTCTCAGCGGCCTGCTGAGCTATGTTGCAGAGATGGGGGAAGGCAGAACAACTCATGGCACAGGTGGAGAAAGGATAGTTGAGAGTCAGACAAGACATACGGTTCTGGACGGGCTGAGTAAGATGGAGTGTGCGTCCATGCATAGTGAGTTGTGGAGACATTGATGGTAGCTAATCAATAGGGTGTCAATCCTGTTGACATACAACTGTGGAGAGTTAACTCTCACCCAGAATTTCATAGTAATAATCTTTGCATTTGGTATAGCGCTTTTCACGTCTTCTAAATGACTCAAAGGGCTTCACAGAATATACTGTAAATTGAATTGACTATATTTGTGGGGGAAATGTAGCAGCCAATTCCACATAGCAGTGTCCCACAAATAGTCATGGATTGAAGTGATCAATTTTATTTATGATGAGATCGTTAGAGTAGTCCAGCCGAGAGGTGACGAAGGCATCGGCAAGGGTTTTGGTAGCTTGTGGAGTGAGGTATTTTCGGAGATGGTCAATGTGGTGGCAGTGGAGGAAAGCGGTCCTGGTCAGTGACTGGATGTGGGTGAAGAAGGATAACTGGAGATAGAACCTGACGCCAAAGTTGTGCATGGGGGTCAGAGAGTTTTAAGGACAGTAGGGAAGTTGAGAATGTCCCAACCGCAGGAAAGAGGACATCAGTGGGATCCAAAGAGTATGGCTTCCGTCTTATTGACGTTGAACTGCGATTAGTTTATCAGACTCATCCAGGTCTTGCTGCCTGTCAGACAAGCTGACAGAACACCAGAGGACTGGGGGTTGCAGCTAGTAGAGAGTTTAGTATCATCCCCATACATGACATCACTAAGAGGAAGGTAATCAAAAACGAATCTATGTTGTGGTTACACTGTATGAAGAGGGAAATAACATCTGACTTTGACTTACGGATATCAGTCTCACACTGAATCATTGAAGTCCGCGAGCCACACTTCACAGGTAAGGAACAACTCTAAAGTACTTTTTACTATTTATAATAACCCTTGCTCTCGACAATTCCTGTAATGTGGAAACATCTTAATGAATTTCATAGGGAATTCTTGTCAAGTGTGGCGACTGTTTTTTTCAGTGTCTTCCTGAGAACAACTTCTATTTAGCTAGCGCCTTAATACTGCTTAGTGTGGAAGAGGGACGTCTTCAGATATTGATCTGAAGACAGATAAAGAACTTCAGGGTACTGTTAATGCCATATCAGCAGCCGGCAGAATACCTGCAATCTGAAAAGGTCTTGAAGAGTGAGCGGGCAAAGTGTGGAAAGGAAGAAGCAGAGGTGGGGAGGCAAGGAGTGCCAGAGGTTCAGGGTGACAGTATTGGCAAGTGATAGGATTGGTGGAGTGGGCGATTGTAATAAGGATTTTTGGTATAGTGCCTTTCACATCAGAAGGATGTTCCAAAGCGTTTCACATCATATCACAAAACTCACAGCAATCCACGACTGTTTGTGGGACACTGCCCTGTGCACTATCCTAATCGGCTGATGCATTTTGCCTACAAATACACAATGACTCCACTTTACAGTATATATTTTTTAAGCGCTTTGAGACATTTTGAAGATTCAATGAGGCCCTATATCAAATGCAAAGGTTATCATTATTATTACTGTAAATAATAATAATCCTTGCATTTGATATAGTGCTTTTCGTGTCTTGTAGACGTCTCAAAGCACTTCACAGAATACCATAGGCAAGTTTTGATATTCCACGGAATGGTTTCTAGGGGTAATAATCTCTTTTTTAAAAATTCCACAACTATTTGCGGGAAACTACAGTGCTTTGACCTCAAAATACACGGTCAATTCAGTTTACAGCAATGCTAATAATAATAATAATATACCTTGAATTTGATATAGCGCTTTTCACGTCTTCTAGTTCTTCTTGTTCAGGTGGATATTAAAGATCCTGTGGCTCTTCTCAAAACGTTTCTCCTTTGCGGTCTTGACCAACAATCTCCAGATAAAATCACTCCTAATAATAATAATGATAATAATGATAATAATCCTCGCATTTGATATAGCGCTTTTCACATCTTATCGACGTCCCAAAGCGCTTCACAGAATATACTGTAAAGTGAATTGGCTGTATATTTGTGGACAAAACGCAGCAGCCAATTTTGCACAGTAGTGTCCCCACAAACAGTCGTGGATTGAAATGACCTATTTTATTATTGTGGTTTTTTTGGCGGGATTATTATTAGGCTTGTGGAGTAAGGAAACTTGCCTAAGGCAAGTTTTGCAAGTTTGCCCAAGGATTAACCTGCCTGGATTCGAAACATAGGTCTCATGCTTGTTGTTCGAGTTGTTTGAAAGGGTGGTGGAGGCCGATTCGGTAACAACTTTTAAAAGAGAAGTGGATGGTTATTTGGGGAGGATGGATTTGCGAGTTTATGGGGAGAGCGCCGGAGAGTGGGATTGACTTTGAATAGCTCTTTTCAAAGAGCCGGCACAGACGCGATGCGCTGAATGGCCTCCTTTTGTTCTGGAAAATTCTAGGATTCTATCAACCACGTTTTCACTAGGCCCCAGTAAGTTGCCGAGAAACAAATCACTCCCCAAATCAAAGTAAATCCCACTTTTGTTTCTGCTTCAATTACCACCACAACAACTACAACATAATTACAAAGTACTCACCATTGGGTTTAGAAGTGTTTTGTTCATTTCTTGATGCTTAATGTGAGCACGAAACAATCTGCCACGTCGATTCCGTTCTCCCGGAAGTATGTTCGTGTGTGGCTACGTCAGTACGTGACTACGTTGGCACGTAACTATGTCGCTCCGTCGCTATCACCATCACCATCTTTTGGCTAGACCCGCTGGTCACACGTCTATCAATTTCTTATTTTCTGAACTCCCCTTTCACCAGGTTAGCTCATTTTTAAGGCAAGAAAATAATGATGATAATATTGATTCTTGCATTTGATACAGCGCCTTATCATGTCTTTGAGATGTCTCAAAGCACCTCACAGGAATTACTATAAAGTTAATTGACTGTGTATTTTGGGGATGAAAGTACACCACAAGTATGGGTCACCCACTGTTTAACTGGTCAGTTCCCTTTATTATTCTGTACACCTCAACCAAATCATGCCTTATTCCTATTTTGGGGAATAAATCACAAGTCTACCTAACCTCCTTTACTCCAGGAACTTATTTAGTTTTTTGTTATCCTGGGACCTCCTATCTTCTCTCCCCATCTCCTCTCCCTCCAATCTCTCTCATGCTCCCTTCTTCTCTTTCCTGCCCCTCTATTTTCCCTTTCTCCCTCCCTCCTCTCTTTTCTGTCCGTCTCCTACATATATTGTGGGTGAAACGTGGCAGCCAAATGTGGACAGAAGGTTTTTAGGTTCCCACAAGCAGCTGTGAATTGAGTGACTAAATTAATATTTTAAATATTTTGGGGGGGATGAGATTATTAACCTGGAAAGTGATCTGCCAAACAACTAACAACTGGGTTCCTATTTACTGCTACTTACTGCCGGGTAAACAAAGCCATGTGGAGTAAGGAAACTTGCTGACAGTTCCTGGGAATCAAACCCGCATTCCCCCGCTTACAATGCCGGTGGTGTAATCAATATGCTGTCGGACCACATTTATGTAGGAATGGAGATCTGTAGTTCAGCGGTTAGAGCACTTGCCTTACAAGTGAGAGAGCTGGGTTCGATCCCAGGCAGGGCGAAACTTTGGAAAAGGTCCCTTACTCCACACGCCTGTTAATAATCCCTCAAAAAGAAACAATAATAAATTTGTCATTTCAGTGCACGGCTGTGTGTGGGGGACGCTGCTGTGCGCAATTGGCTGTCGCGATTCGCCCACAAATATACAGTCAATTCACTTTACAGTATATTGTGTAAAGCGCTTTGAAACGTTTAGAAGACGTGAACAGCGCTAGATTAAATTATTATTATTATTATAATATAGCGCCCCTGGCAATCAGCACGATCGAAGAGGAAGGTTTTCAGTTGGGAGTTGAAAAGGTGGAGAGAGGGGGCAGGGTGGAGGGTTTGAGGGAGAGGGTTAGGGAGCTTCGGGGCTCAGTGACTGAAAGCATGACCTGTGATGGTGGGGCAGAGAGACAAGCATAAAACCAGTGCCAGTCGAGCGGAGGTGCTCGGTGGTGGATTAGAGAGTGAGGAGATCAGAAAGGTAGGGAGGAGGAGAGAGTAAAGGGCTCAGAGAGAAAGGACAGTGGAGGGAGTCCTGAACAGTGGGGGCTCATATTCTATCATATTATATTGATAAGGAATCAGACAGTGATAGGTAGAATGGCTTCTTCTGTGCTGTAAAACTCTTTGGGACGATGTGTAATTCGGGGACTGACTGTGTCTGTGTTTACTTTATAGATGTACATCTCACATCTGCACACAGTGGCCTCCCCTCCACTCTCCTCTCCACACCGGGGATTGAGATTCCAACACATAAGTCGGCCTGCGATGTCAGTGTGAACCTCAATCACTCACACCTGTGGCAAGAGAGAGGTGACAAGGTACATCATTTCATACAACTGTGACACCAGTGGGGAAATCTGATACAATAATTATATATAGGGCAGCTACATAAACAGACATACACTTATGAAGAGACACGCAGATACACACACACGCACACACATATACAGAGAGAGAAAGAGAGACACACGTGAAGAGATACACACTCATACAGACACATATAGGCACATACCTAGCGAGATTCAAGTATATACACACACGTATATATATGGAGATACAAACAGAAAAGATCTGTACATCCAGTAAACATAAATCTGGTTCAATGACTTTTATGTGTGAGCAAAGATAGAGAGCCAGATAGCAAGACAGGCAAATACAGACAGAAAGAGAAATATATATATATAAATGCAAGGGTGGGGGCAGATGTGAGAGAGAGAAAAATGGATATATATGTATAGAGAGAGAGGACCACAGAGTGAGGTAATAGAGGAACAGGCAAATAGTATGTGAAAGAATTAGGGACAGACAGAAAACAATAGATAAATACGCCCACGTAGGGTTAATAAGAGATAGAGACATGAAGAGTTAGAAAGAGAGATAGAGAGAAATACACACAGTGTGTTTGTGAGAGAGAGAGAGAGAGAGAGAGAAAGAGAGAATCACACACAGAGTGAAGGGCTGGCACAGTGTAACTTCAGTGACAGGGTAAGAGCTGAGGGCAGGGCCTGTGTGATGGTCTATTCTCCATGTTTCCATATCCACACTGGGGGCCTCTCACACTCAGTGTGGGTGTCGTGTCTGGTTATCTCAGTGTTTTGTACATCCAATAAACACAACTCTGCTTCAATGACTTGTGTGTGAGTGTCTGTCTTGTCGAAGTCTTCATATTAAACCTTCTCAGACCTACAATGCCCATTCACAGTCCAGAATAGTGAGAGCCTTGTGTGAAATGATCAACCAGTGACTTCATCTCTTTGGGGTTTTGGGTGCTGGTGAGGTAGGCCAACATTCCTTGGGGTTAGTCTCTCCACTACAGGACTGGGGTTATATTGCTGTACACAACTGGCTGCTGCAGTTCACCCACAAAATACACAATCAATTCACTCTAACACGTGTAAAACTCCACAGACTTGATAACGTCCCCTCTGACATTTTGCCGAGATGTAATGGAGAATTTAAAGGTTTTGTGAGAGTAATAAGGCCAGAGAATTGGATATTAACCTCAAATATTCTCACTTTCTCTTTCAGCATTGCTCTTTCATTAGTTTTCTTGATGGAAAAAATAGCCTCATCAAAGTGTGTATTGAGGCAGAGATCATATTTACTCGGCAATAATAGGGCTTCAATCCTCCCCCCAATCCATGTCAGAGGTGCCTTCCTCCAGATAACACGTGAATCCGAGATCCCCTCTGGCTGTTCAGGTGGAAGTTAAAGTTCCCGTAGCGCTATTCTAAACGAAAAGGGAATTTCTCATGGTGTCCTGGCTAACAATCAGATATCTTGTGTTTGGGGGACATCTCAAAGCTGTTCACAGGAATTTACTGCCAAATGTAGTGACTCTGTAGTTTACAGGCAAATGCGCAAATCAATTTGTGGTAACAACATTCTGCAAACAGTCACGCAATGAATGATCAATTTTATCTGGGAGATTGTTGGCCAGGACAAGGGGGGAAGGAGAAACTGTCTTCTATTTTCCAATAGCACCAAAGGATCGTCAGCATTTAGGCATAGGCCCGGTTTAACGTTTCCTCCAAACACTGTAGAACGAACGCGGATTCTCTCGTTTGTGAGGTGAGCGCTCTAACCACTACATTGTAGGACTCTGCAATTCCTTAACTTGTTTCACCAAAGAATGTCACACTTGGAAAAATGTCAGCTAGAAAAAACTAAATGATAAATCTCTGGATTGCTTCATATTCATTCAGCATGAGACCTGTGTTCGAATCCAGGCAAATCAGGGTGAAAACGTGGGAAAGTTTCCTTACTCCATACTCCTAATAATCCCTCCAAAAAAAACTTAATAATAAAATAATAACATTGGTCATTTCAATCCATGACTGTTTGTGGGACGCTGCTGTGCGCAATTGGCTGCTGCATTTCGTCCACAAATATACAGTCAATTCACTTTACAGTATATTCTGTGAAGCGCTTTGAGATGTCGATAAGATGTGAAAAGCGTGACATCAAATGCAAGGATTATTATTATTATTTTTATTGGGAGCAATTTTATCTAGAGATTGGTGATCAAGACAGTGAAACAGAAATGTTTTGAGAAGAGCCTTTTCATTATTAATTCAAGTAGTTAATTTAAATTGCACAACATGACCTCTCGCTGTTAAGTCTCTTTCTTTGCATGATCTGTTAAAGCGTCTGTGCCTGCTCGGGTGGACATTAAGGGTCCCACGGAGCTACTCAGAAAGAGAAGGGAGTTTCTCTCTCCCTGTATCCTGGCCAAGAATCTCCGTTGAGAATCAACATTGATCACCCACTGCATTACTACCTGTGTGAATTTGCTGTTCTGGGTTCAACTTATTAACACACATATTTTGCAGTAAATCCCGTAAAGTACTTTGTGTTTCTCGACATAGCAAAGCGCTTCACAGAGTATACTATAACATGTATTGACTGTATATTTTGTCCACAAAATACACAGTCAATTCACTTTACAATTTATTGCCTGAAGCACTTTGAGACATGATAAGGCAGTGTATCAAATACAAGGATTGTTATTATTGATACAGTGCTTTTTAGATCAAGAGGATCTCTCAGTAATAATAATAATAAATTGGACATTTAACATTGCGTTTCATCACTTCAGTAAAATGTCTCAACGCACTTCACAGAATACATTCGTAAGTTAATTGACTTTTTATTTGTGGATGAACAACAACAACTTTGATTTATATAGCGCCCTCCATGCCGGACGGCGTCTCAGAGCGCTTGAAACAATGTGATATGTGGATGAAACAATGTGATATAGTGCTATATTAAATGCAAGGATTATATAAGGATTATTATTAAGTGTGACAGTTTGAACGGGAATTCCAATGAATAAAACACGCACGTGAAACCCATATTCTGTTTGAGGGATCATTTAATGAAGTGTTAGAGCAATCACCTTGCAAGTGAGAGTGCCCCAGTTCAATTCCCCAGAGAGGTTGAAACTTTAAGCAAGTTTCATTACTCAACTCTGCTTAGCTAGCAGTAATTCTGAAATCGGATGTTATTCAATTGGGGGATCACGTTTGCAATAATCCCTTCAAAAACAATAATAGTTTGGTCACTCAATCCACGACTGTTTGTAGGACAGTCTATTCACTTGACAGTATATTCTGTGGAGGTGTTTCGAGGCCTCTGAAAAGCGTGATAAGGCACTATATCAAATCATAGAATCATAGAATGTTACGGCACAGAAGGAGGCCATTCGGCCCATCGAGTCTGTGCCGGCTCTGTGACCGAGCAAGTCACTGTCATTAACCCCATTCACCAGCTTTCTCCCCATAACCCTGCAAACCCGTCTTCCCCAGATACCTATCTAGTTCTCTCTTAAAAAGCTGCTATCAAATCGGACCTCACTACCCTTCAGGCAGATCATTCCAAATTCGAACAACTCGCTGAGTAAAAAACATTTCTTCTAACCTCCCCTCTGCTTCTTTTGGTAAATATCTTAAGACTGTGACCACAGGTCATAGACACATCTACCAGCGGAAACAGTATGTATAAGTTGGTGACAGGCGTGAATTTTTACATGGATGACTCGGACTCGGACTCGGACATTGAGGACTTGGACTCGGACTTGAACATTAAAAAGTGGCAGCGACTTGGACTCGGACATTGAGGACTCGGTCATTAAAAAATGGCAGCGACTCGGATTCGGATTTGGACACCAGGGACTCGGACTTGAATGAGGAGGACTCGACTACAGCCCTGATCAATTGTAGGGATTATTATTTTGTCCACATCCTCCTCCTCCATGTCGACATCTTCCACCTCCATGTCGACATCTTCCTCCTCCATGTCGATATCCTCCTCGTCCATGTCAATACACTCGTTCTTCATTTCTATATCTTCCACCTCCATGCTCATAATCTTCTCCACTTCTATGTCCTATTAAGGCACGGCCAGCAAGTTGCTGTTCAGTAATGAATCGATTTCTATCTGGAATAAAATAGGGAAATTTACACCTCAAGTAACCAGCTTAATACGGAGTGTTCACAGCATAGTCAGTGAGGTTTGGGTATAATCATAATAATCCTTATATTCGATATGGACAAAGATGTGATATAGGCGCCTTATCATATCTTCGAGGCATCTCAAAGTGCTTCACAGAATATAAAGTAAATTGACTATACGTTGTAGGCGAAACATTTGCACACAGCAATCATTTGTCCTCCAAATAGTTATGCAGTGAGTGACCAATTTATGATTTTTTTTACAATTAACAACCAGATTCTTAACTACTGCTAGGTGCTCAGAGGAGTGTTGAGTAAGGAAACTTGCTAAGGTTTTGCCCCACCTGGTAATTGAAACTGTGTCCTCTTGCTGTGAGGTGAGTGTGGAGTTATTAAGTCACAGAGGTAGGGAGGAGCAAGATACTGAAGAAGGTAAGGTTGAGGACTTGAATCTATCCTCTTCTAGGGGATGGGGAGCCAGTGGAGCCCGGCAAGGATGGGAGTGATGGGGTCACGAAGCCTTGGGTTCTGAATAATCTGCAGCTTGTGAAGGGAAGAGTTGGGAAGGCCAACAAACAGGGAGATAAGAGTCTCAGCGGCCTGCTGAGCTATGTTGCAGAGATGGGGGAAGGCAGAACAACTCATGGCACAGATGGAGAAAGGATAGTTGAGAGTCAGACAAGACATACGGTTCTGGACGGGCTGAGTAAGATGGAGTGTGCGTCCATGCATAGTGAGTTGTGGAGACATTGATGGTAGCTAATCAATAGGGTGTCAATCCTGTTGACATACAACTGTGGAGAGTTAACTCTCACCCAGAATTTCATAGTAATAATCTTTGCATTTGGTATAGCGCTTTTCACGTCTTCTAAATGACTCAAAGGGCTTCACAGAATATACTGTAAATTGAATTGACTATATTTGTGGGGGAAATGTAGCAGCCAATTCCACATAGCAGTGTCCCACAAATAGTCATGGATTGAAGTGATCAATTTTATTTATGATGAGATCGTTAGAGTAGTCCAGCCGAGAGGTGACGAAGGCATCGGCAAGGGTTTTGGTAGCTTGTGGAGTGAGGTATTTTCGGAGATGGTCAATGTGGTGGCAGTGGAGGAAAGCGGTCCTGGTCAGTGACTGGATGTGGGTGAAGAAGGATAACTGGAGATAGAACCTGACGCCAAAGTTGTGCATGGGGGTCAGAGAGTTTTAAGGACAGTAGGGAAGTTGAGAATGTCCCAACCGCAGGAAAGAGGACATCAGTGGGATCCAAAGAGTATGGCTTCCGTCTTATTGACGTTGAACTGCGATTAGTTTATCAGACTCATCCAGGTCTTGCTGCCTGTCAGACAAGCTGACAGAACACCAGAGGACTGGGGGTTGCAGCTAGTAGAGAGTTTAGTATCATCCCCATACATGACATCACTAAGAGGAAGGTAATCAAAAACGAATCTATGTTGTGGTTACACTGTATGAATAGGGAAATAACATCTGACTTTGACTTATGGATATCAGTCTCACACTGAATCATTGAAGTCCGCGAGCCACACTTCACAGGTAAGGAACAACTCTAAAGTACTTTTTACTATTTATAATAATCCTTGCTCTCGACAATTCCTGTAATGAGGAAACATCTTAATGAATTTCATAGGGAATTCTTGTCAAGTGTGGCGACTGTTTTTTTCAGTGTCTTCCTGAGAACAACTTCTATTTAGCTAGCGCCTTAATACTGCTTAGTGTGGAAGAGGGACGTCTTCAGATATTGATCTGAAGACAGATAAAGAACTTCAGGGTACTGTTAATGCCATATCAGCAGCCGGCAGAATACCTGCAATCTGAAAAGGTCTTGAAGAGTGAGCGGGCAAAGTGTGGAAAGGAAGAAGCAGAGGTGGGGAGGCAAGGAGTGCCAGAGGTTCAGGGTGACAGTATTGGCAAGTGATAGGATTGGTGGAGTGGGCGATTGTAATAAGGATTTTTGGTATAGTGCCTTTCACATCAGAAGGATGTTCCAAAGCGTTTCACATCATATCACAAAACTCACAGCAATCCACGACTGTTTGTGGAACACTGCCGTGTGCACTATCCTAATCGGCTGATGCATTTTGCCTACAAATACACAATGACTCCACTTTACAGTATATATTTTTTAAGCGCTTTGAGACATTTTGAAGATTCAATGAGGCCCTATATCAAATGCAAAGGTTATCATTATTATTACTGTAAATAATAATAATCCTTGCATTTGATATAGTGCTTTTCGTGTCTTGTAGACGTCTCAAAGCACTTCACAGAATACCATAGGCAAGTTTTGATATTCCACGGAACGGTTTCTAGGGGTAATAATCTCTTTTTTAAAAATTCCACAACTATTTGCGGGAAACTACAGTGCTTTGACCTCAAAATACACGGTCAATTCAGTTTACAGCAATGCTAATAATAATAATAATATACCTTGAATTTGATATAGCGCTTTTCACGTCTTCTAGTTCTTCTTGTTCAGGTGGATATTAAAGATCCTGTGGCTCTTCTCAAAACGTTTCTCCTTTGCGGTCTTGACCAACAATCTCCAGATAAAATCACTCCTAATAATAATAATGATAATAATGATAATAATCCTCGCATTTGATATAGCGCTTTTCACATCTTATCGACGTCCCAAAGCGCTTCACAGAATATACTGTAAAGTGAATTGGCTGTATATTTGTGGACAAAACGCAGCAGCCAATTCTGCACAGTAGTGTCCCCACAAACAGTCGTGGATTGAAATGACCAATTTTATTATTGTGGGTTTTTTGGCGGGATTATTATTAGGCTTGTGGAGTAAGGAAACTTGCCTAAGGCAAGTTTTGCAAGTTTGCCCAAGGATTAACCTGCCTGGATTCGAAACATAGGTCTCACGCTTGTTGTTCGAGTTGTTTGAAAGGGTGGTGGAGGCCGATTCGGTAACAACTTTTAAAAGAGAAGTGGATGGTTATTTGGGGAGGATGGATTTGCGAGTTTATGGGGAGAGCGCCGGAGAGTGGGATTGACTTTGAATAGCTCTTTTCAAAGAGCCGGCACAGACGCGATGCGCTGAATGGCCTCCTTTTGTTCTGGAAAATTCTAGGATTCTATCAACCACGTTTTCACTAGGCCCCAGTAAGTTGCCGAGAAACAAATCACTCCCCAAATCAAAGTAAATCCCACTTTTGTTTCTGCTTCAATTACCACCACAACAACTACAACATAATTACAAAGTACTCACCGTTGGGTTTAGAAGTGTTTTGTTCATTTCTTGATGCTTAATGTGAGCACGAAACAATCTGCCACGTCGATTCCGTTCTCCCGGAAGTATGTTCGTGTGTGGCTACGTCAGTACGTGACTACGTTGGCACGTAACTATGTCGCTCCGTCGCTATCACCATCACCATCTTTTGGCTAGACCCGCTGGTCACACGTCTATCAATTTCTTATTTTCTGAACTCCCCTTTCACCAGGTTAGCTCATTTTTAAGGCAAGAAAATAATGATGATAATAATGATTCTTGCATTTGATACAGCGCCTTATCATGTCTTTGAGATGTCTCAAAGCACCTCACAGGAATTACTATAAAGTTAATTGACTGTGTATTTTGGGGATGAAAGTACACCACAAGTATGGGTCACCCACTGTTTAACTGGTCAGTTCCCTTTATTATTCTGTACACCTCAACCAAATCATGCCTTATTCCTATTTTGGGGAATAAATCACAAGTCTACCTAACCTCCTTTACTCCAGGAACTTATTTAGTTTTTTGTTATCCTGGGACCTCCTATCTTCTCTCCCCATCTCCTCTCCCTCCAATCTCTCTCATGCTCCCTTCTTCTCTTTCCTGCCCCTCTATTTTCCCTTTCTCCCTCCCTCCTCTCTTTTCTGTCCGTCTCCTACATATATTGTGGGTGAAACGTGGCAGCCAAATGTGGACAGAAGGTTTTTAGGTTCCCACAAGCAGCTGTGAATTGAGTGACTAAATTAATATTTTAAATATTTTTGGGGGGATGAGATTATTAACCTGGAAAGTGATCTGCCAAACAACTAACAACTGGGTTCCTATTTACTGCTACTTACTGCCGGGTAAACAAAGCCATGTGGAGTAAGGAAACTTGCTGACAGTTCCTGGGAATCAAACCCGCATTCCCCCGCTTACAAGGCCGGTGGTGTAATCAATATGCTGTCGGACCACATTTATGTAGGAATGGAGATCTGTAGCTCAGCGGTTAGAGCACTTGCCTTACAAGTGAGAGAGCTGGGTTCGATCCCAGGCAGGGCGAAACTTTGGAAAAGGTCCCTTACTCCACACGCCTGTTAATAATCCCTCAAAAAGAAACAATAATAAATTTGTCATTTCAGTGCACGGCTGTGTGTGGGGGACGCTGCTGTGCGCAATTGGCTGTCGCGATTCGCCCACAAATATACAGTCAATTCACTTTACAGTATATTGTGTAAAGCGCTTTGAAACGTTTAGAAGACGTGAACAGCGCTAGATTAAATTATTATTATTATTATAATATAGCGCCCCTGGCAATCAGCACGATCGAAGAGGAAGGTTTTCAGTTGGGAGTTGAAAAGGTGGAGAGAGGGGGCAGGGTGGAGGGTTTGAGGGAGAGGGTTAGGGAGCTTCGGGGCTCAGTGACTGAAAGCATGACCTGTGATGGTGGGGCAGAGAGACAAGCATAAAACCAGTGCCAGTCGAGCGGAGGTGCTCGGTGGTGGATTAGAGAGTGAGGAGATCAGAGAGGTAGGGAGGAGGAGAGAGTAAAGGGCTCAGAGAGAAAGGACAGTGGAGGGAGTCCTGAACAGTGGGGGCTCATATTCTATCATATTATATTGATAAGCAGGCCCGTACGCAGGGGGGGTGCGACGGGTGCGTAGGCACCCCCCCAAATTATAAAAGGTCCACATTTTCCGGGGTAGAGAATTGTATTTTTAGCAAATTTAAATACCAAGTAAATTTATTGAACATTTGTGTAACAATTAATTCTTCAAAACTATGTATTACTTGTAAATACATATATTTGAATGATTTAGTATTAATATAAAATTACTCGCACACCAGAATCGGCGTCTACCCAAAACATACCGCGTCGATAGACACGCTAGTCAATGACGTGGCGAGTCAGTGACTCACCGCGTAAACATAGGCGTGCGCCAAGACTCAAATCCATCCTCGTTTGGAAATTGTTGGATTCGGAAGAAATGGGAGTTTTCTCAAAGAAACGATCTTCAGTCATCACAGAGTTTTATGATCTTTTTATTCAGTACTACATCCCAGTTATAGTACAGGCACTCCTCTTGTGATTCGAATAGTTACTTGTTAGTTCGAACCGTTGAATCTTGGAGGATTCAACACATATATACTCAGTTTGCTTTCTTTGTCCTACAGGACCCAATCAGTTAAGACAGTATTGCCCAACCAACGTGCCCATATTAGGAGCATTATCCAATGATAATACACACTTGTTATCTTTCTACACTACAAAGTTATCTGATCCAATGGTCACACACACTTGTTATATTTCTACAATACATAGTTATCTGGTCTAAATCAGTCTAAACTGCCAGATAAACACAAACGTGTTGTTACAGAGTCACACACAAAACTGCTACATTCCAACAATCCCCCCTTTTGTGACTCTGTCACAACAATCTAAACATAATACTGTTGATGTTGCTTTTGTAAAAGCGACAACGAAACACCTGGTGCAACAGAAGCCCAAACAATTAAGGCAAACTTTTATACATTGTATTATTACACAAAAGATTAATAACAATGCTATCACAATAACTAGCACATGCATGAACCAGGCTCCCCATCCCTCCAACCAGGCTTTCCACCAGGCTGGAAGGGGATCGCCGTATCTAAGCCTATTTACTTCTCTATGCATGTGAGATATTAGATTGGTAATATTTTCAGACTCATCGGGGATATAGGTTGTTACAGAGTCACACCCAAAACTGCTACATTCCCACAATCCCCCCTTTTGTGACTCTGTCACAACAATCCAAACATAATACTGTTGAGATAAAGGGGGAAGGGCTTGGTGAAGTATCCTTATAGTCCGGGTGATACCATCCCGAAAACTGAGTCGAGGAATAACCAGCTGATTCCAGCTGTTTGGGCAAAACTGGCCCATTCGTGTCCATTTCCAATTCAGTAACATTACCAATATTGTTTTGAGACAATAACCACTGTAACATCATTGTGACATTAAAAGGAACAACCCTTATTGGAAAACCTTCCTTTGTACTATGGGGAATCTTACAAACCCAACATTTTGTACGATTTGTGGCAATGGAGGTTTTAAGTGTCATTAACAAATAGGTATTAACTGCCACATTGTGCTTAACGATAGCGTGGGCTTCTCCCTGTTGGGACGTGGTTATCGTTACCATCCCTATGCATATTGACAGAAATGAAAGTATTCTAAATGTTTTTTAAAAAAACTTATAAACACACAGTGCTTAAACAATACAAGTTCTTAAACAGTGGAGCGTTTCACATGTGACGCGTGAATCCAAGCCTTCCTTCCTTCCACTTTTACTGCAGCAGGAGTTGTCAGCAACACCATGTAGGGACCTTCCCACTTAGCACCTAACGGATTTTTATGTATCTTCTTGATATACACTCGTTCTCCCGGGACCAAATCGTGTCCTCCCTTTGGTGAATCTCCCCAAGCCGTCGACACCTGTCGAGAAGCAGGACCTACAGCATTTGTTAATTTCTTCAGCGGCATTCAACAGGGCTCGCTGCATTTGAGAGGAAAGACTTTCAAAACGCTCCCGATTTGATCGAGGTTTATGTATCTCATCACAGTCATCATCCTGATTTTGCTTATTTGAAAACGCTTTAAAGTTGCCGCCACTCCCATTCATTCGAACACGGCACGTTTTAGCCCAGTGACCTTCTTTACCACATCTGCGGCATTTGCCAGGTTTATGTCCAAAGGATGACTGTCCCGCTGAAGTTCTCTCTCCTCGTTGAAATGCTCGTAGTTGTACCCCTTGGTCCCTATCGACTTGGATACAGCGTGCAACCAACTGACCGAACGTTACTCCTTGTTCTTCCCACAGGGGCAACGTTAATTTTACCAATTTTGATATTTCCCCTTTGAGTCCGGCCATGAAAGATGGTTTCAAAGGACCCTCCTCGTTAGCATCTAAGTCTGCATTTTGCATGTCGTTAGCCAGTCCCGAATGTTCAATCCACACAGCCCTGAAGCGCTCATCAAACTGAGCAACCGTTTCGGTCGGTTCTTGGGTACAGCCTGATATTTTCTTCCAGTCCACCCGGGCCGGACCTTGATTTCTCAGCCATTGTCTGATCGCTCCCCATCCAGCGTTCAAATTATTTCCATTTTCGCCCAACGCGGTATAAACATGTTGTTGCAATTCTTGGGCGTTTCGACCGGTTGCCATTACTGACAAAACTTGCACACCATCTTGAGGATGCAGCCGATAGATGGTGCGTATTCGGTTAAGCTCTTCCCATGTTTTCAATGACCCTTTCTTTGGGTCTGGCAATGCTTTTGACCATTTGTCCATTCTGTCCGGATCGGCAGGTTGGTGTTCATGGAAAGGTACCCAAACAGCTCCGAATGCCTGAGCCCCGCCCACCGGACCGACGTTCGCCCCTTCTTCGGGTCGTGCTGCCGGCGGACCTGCTGGTCCCTGTCCGCGCCGGGCACGATATCGGGTGACCATAGGTCTCAATTGCGGTGGACGGTTATCATCCCCCCAAGGGTCCGGTAGACAAGTCGACGGGTCCCAAGGATCACACTCATAATCACTGGCATACTCAGGAGGTAAAGATGGAATAGATGCATGCAACACATTTAAATATGGATATACTGATTGATACTGTACCGATGGAGCGCTCGATGTTTTTACGCCCTTCTCCTTTTGCTTAAACAGTTCAGTTTTAAGCTTTTCAATTTCAGCTTGCTTTTTACTCAATTGTTCTGCCATAGCATTTAATTGTTCCTTTGCTTTCTTCATATCTGTATCGTACTGACTATTACGCATAATTTCACTCCGTTGTCGTAGCTGACTCATGACAATCATCGCCAACCTTGTCTGGTCGTTCCCCTTTGAGCGGGTAGTTTTTCCCCATAATTTTTGTATATTGGGTAAAGACCACTGTCCCGTTCCCATGTTATATTTATTTTCCAAAGTCTGCTGGAGCTTAAGTAAGTTCATATTTTTCTGGAAGATTTGTGTTAGTTCGCTCAACATTTCGGTTTCAGACACGTCCGGAGGTGCCTGCCCTCCTTTGTGTAAAGTGTTTTTTTCACTTTTTTTTTCTACCATTTTTACCAATTTTTCTTGAGGCCGTAGGCAATTTCAACGCCGATAGAGGATTACACCCCGAGGATCTGAATGGGTTTCTCAAACTTGGTAATTTTCTAAAACCTAAAACCCGCTTGTATAACGTCTCCTAAGGATCCAAACTCAAACAAAAGAGATATTTCTTACGTCGAGATTACGTCTGACCGCACTTTGTTTTCTTGTCTTCTGCAAATCCGGTTCTTTCTTTAAGAATCACGAGAAGGTTCAAACAGCTCCACACGTGCTGAGGAATTTTAACAAAGATTCCGTAACTTTCTCTCGGGTAGCCCGTGTTCCCCCTTGTTAACCAAGTCGTACACCTTTACTTTACTTTGTAGACCGTGTAGACTTTACACGGTCTACCCGTTTCTGGGGTAGACCATGTTCCGCCCTTATCAATCGAGCCGTACACCTTTACCGATTCACCTAAGGCAATCCGTGTTCAATGTCTGTCCTTGTTACCTTCTGTGATCCTGCCGACTACGCCAAATTGTTGGATTCGGAAGAAATGGGAGTTTTCTCAAAGAAACGATCTTCAGTCATCACAGAGTTTTATGATCTTTTTATTCAGTACTACATCCCAGTTATAGTACAGGCACTCCTCTTGTGATTCGAATAGTTACTTGTTAGTTCGAACCGTTGAATCTTGGAGGATTCAACACATATATACTCAGTTTGCTTTCTTTGTCCTACAGGACCCAATCAGTTAAGACAGTATTGCCCAACCAACATGCCCATATTAGGAGCATTATCCAATGATAATACACACTTGTTATCTTTCTACACTACAAAGTTATCTGATCCAATGGTCACACACACTTGTTATATTTCTACAATACATAGTTATCTGGTCTAAATCAGTCTAAACTGCCAGATAAACACAAACGTGTTGTTACAGAGTCACACACAAAACTGCTACATTCCAACAGAAATCATCCCGTATACAGACACAAAGGTAGCACCACTTCTGGAAGTTAAAATCATCTTTTCATCTGATCACCGTAAGTAAAAATTGCTCAAGTTTTGAGAGGTGTGACTGTAATGCTAACAAACAATGACAACATATTTACAAGCTTCTGAGAAATTAAAGCTTTTGAGAACCCAACAAAAAAGTTATATGTGTCTGGACGGGAATGCCTATCTTTAAAAAAGATACTCATGGATGTAGGCCTATGCTTTATATGTCTACGTGGTGTGTCAATTGGAAATCATCCCGTATACAGTCACTACATAAAAAGGTAGCACCACTTTTTGGAAGCTGAAATCATATTTTAATCTGATAAATGTAAGTAAAAATGACTTAAGTTTTGATAGGCGTGTTTCTGAAATATCATGTTTCTTGTTTTGTCTTGATTATCACATTTGATTTATATTATTAAAAATGTATTCCTGTAATTAAAAATTGCTTTTAGAGACGTCCACTGGCATGCAAAAACAAATACTGCAAAAATGTGTAAAATATGACCTCAAACTGTGTAAAACGTCGGAGCCTCGAGGGGGCTTCGCCCCATTCACCCCCGCCAGGGGCCCTCGTGGGCAGCCCCCAAGCTGCCGGCCGTTGTTGGTCCCATCACTAGCAATTTGCACCCCCCCGTTAAAAATCCTGCGTACGGGCCTGTGATACTGTGAATCACAGCGATGGGTTTTCAGGTGTGTCAGATATGACAAAAAAAATCACTGTTTGATCATGAAAAAATTCCAGCTGCTATACAAATGTAAAATACCGTATATCTCCGCGTATAAGGCGCACTTTTTTGCACGTCGGAAGATCTCGAAAGTGGGGGGTGCGCCCTATACGCAGTTACAAGAAATTTTGAGCATCGAAAATACAGTAAACAGGAGGGGCGGCCGGCGCGCTGTCAGCCGGGGTTTGGTCAGTGTCCGGCGGGGGTTGGGAGGAGCGGGTGACGGGGCTTCGGCCTCGGCCGCTCAGGCAGCGGCAGCAGCAGCGGACTTCAGTGCTGTGCTTACTGCCTGCCTTCTGCCTAACCCAGTCTGCCTGCCTCACTCCCTGCCGCTCTCTCTCCCTGCCTGCCTGCTTCTCCCTCCCTGCCTGCCTGCCTGCTTCCCTCCCTCCCTCCCTGCCTGCGTGCCTGCCTGCCTCTCTCCCTCTCTCTCTCCCTGGCTGCCTGCCTGCCTGCCTCTCTCCCTCTCTCTCTCCCTGCCTGCCTGCCTGCTTCCCTCCTTCCCTCCCTCCCTGGCTGCCTGCCAGCCTCCCTCCCTCCCTCCCTCCCTCCCTCTCTCTCTCTCTCCCTCCCTCCCTCCCTGCCTGCCTGCCTGCCTCTCTCCCTCTCTCTCTCCCTCCCTGTCTGCCTCCCTCCCTGCCTGCCTCTCTTCCTGTCTGCCTGCCTGCATGTCTCCCTCTCTCTCTCCCTACCTACCTGTCTCTCCTCCCTTCTGCCGGCAATATCATTGAAAATGCTTCCTTTTTTTTACCCAAGGAAAGGTCAAAAGTGGGGGGTGCGCCTTATACGCGGGTGCGCCTTATACGCGGAGATATACGGTATTTTAATTATTTATTTGATGTTGCATTTACATGGCACCCATTACTCGGAATAATGTCCATGAACACTTACAAATTTCTAGTCACAAAAATTTAAGATACAAATATTAATGTGGTATTCCAGACATTTTCAAATCACGAATAATTTTTGAAATAGTTATTGCAAAACACCGAACTCTTCCATTTACTTCCTCGCCCATGAATCCTCTCTGATGCATTCCCACCAGGGTCCCATCTTGGCTAAAGATTGGCGATCCAGATGAACCGTGGAAAAAGTTTGACATGTACATGATCACATCTGAATTAGATTTGTCGATCTGGGGGATTATTTCATTAAAAGACACTTGTTTAGGTTTGCCTCCTGGGTGCCCAAACGAAAGCACCGACCCACTCACGGGGGCATCCCCAGCACAAAGCTTCAGAGGTACAGGCAATGAACGCTCCCCAGAATCTAATGCTAATAAAGCGTAATCAGCCTTATCATTATAATAAGTGTGGCTATCTATTATGATCCGAAAACTATTTGTTTGTTGAACATCTTGATTTACATGGATGGGAATTTGATTTTCATAGTAGTCAAATGTAACATAAAGCTCGTTGTGTTGTTTTTGATGGATCACATGAAAACAGGTTAGTATGTGGTGATAAGTGATGAGAAAACAGCTGCCCAATTTTATGACTTCACCTCCTTCTTTGGAGTATATCAGTCCGATGGCATTTTCTCTGGAGCAATGATCGTAAGGCCTGACTAAATATTAATTCATGATGTGCATATAATATCCAATTGAAATTTTCTCAACTTTAATAGAAAAGTTGTCGAAACACAGGTATAAAAAGTGCTCTCGTTCTACAGCCTCTCACATCTACATTATTTAGGTAAAAATAATCAAATGTTTTCACCCTTCGCCTCGCCCCCCTCTCTTCCCGGTTTCAGGTCACAGCTGAAGATCTTTCTCTTTGACTGCGCTTTTGGTCGCCTTTCTTCCCCCTACCCCTGGCTTGGTCCTGGGATCTGTTATTGTGAAGTGCTCTGAGACACTGTCCGGCATGGAGGGCGCTGCTCCATGCCAATCAAAGTGGTTGTTGTTATATATGTGGGCGATACTAAAGTGTAATGAATGTTATTGCAACTGAAAGTATTTTATACAAAGGGCATTGGGAAATCTGTAGGAATGAGGTTGGCTGGGCTGAATCAAATATTCAAATAATGAAAATAATCAAATATTTTCACCCATCAGCTCATAATATTTCCAGGTAATATAGGAATATTCCCATGATGAAATATTCCCATGAAATATTCCCATGAAATATTCCCATGATGAAATATTCCCATGATGGATAAAATCTGGAATGAAAGAGAGAAAATTACACCTTACGTAATTAGCTTAATGCACTCCTATCTCTCATTCAGAATCTTAAATCAATAATAATCCTTGCATAAACCACAACAACTTGCATTTACATAGAATCCTCCACCCTGGGTGATTTCCCAGAGACATTAACAATGCTGGAGCCGGTTGCCGAGCTAGGGAGAGGGATAGGTGACCATAGGCACGGGCAAAGAGAAAGGTCTTTAGGTCAACCTGAAAATGGGGAAAGCGGGGGCAAGATGAAGGGAATGAGGGAGGGAATTCCTTAGCTTTGGGGCGTAGTGGCTGAAGGCAAAGCTACTGACAGTGGAAAGGTAGATTTGAGGGACAAGGAGGAGGTCGGAGCCAGTAGAACAGAGGCAGCAGCTACTGCTGTGAGGATAGAGGAGGTTAGAGAGATGGTGGGATGGGGGTTGTCAAAGCATGGAGGTATTTAACTGGAGAATGAGGATCTGGAAGTTGATTTGCTTTGAAACAGGGAACCAGTGGAGTTTGACTGGAGTAATCAGGGTGTGGAGTTTGGTGTGGGTGAGAATGCAAGTGTCAGAGATTTGGATGAGTTGAATTTTGTGAAAATTGGAAGAGGGGAGACCAATGAGGAGATCGTTAGAGTAGTCCAGCCGAGAGGTGACGAAGGCATGGGCAAGGGTTTTGGTAGCTTGTGGAGTGAGGTATTTTCGGAGATGGTCAATGTGGTGGCAGTGGAGGAAAGTGGTCCTGGTCAGTGACTGGATGTGGGTGAAGAAGGATAACTGGAGATAGAAACTGATGCCAAAGTTGTGCATGGGGGTCAGAGAGTTTTAAGGACAGTAGGGAAGTTGAGAATGTCCTAACCGCAGGAAAGAGGACATCAGTGGGATCCAAAGAGTATGGCTTCTGTCTTATTGACGTTGAACTGCGATCAGTTTATCAGACTCATCCAGGTCTTGCTGCCTGTCAGACAAGCTGACAGAACACCAGAGGACTGGGGTTTGCAGCTAGTAGAGAGTTTAGTATCATCCCCATACATGACATCACTAAGAGGGAGGTAATCGAAAACGAATCTATGTTGTGGTTACACTGTATAAATAGGGAAATAACATCTGACTTTGACTTCACGGATATCAGTCTCACACTGAATCATTGAAGTCCGCGAGCCACACCTCACAGGTAAGGAACAACTCTAAAGTACTTTTTACTATTTATAATAATCCTTGCTCTCGACAATTCCTGTAATGAGGAAACATCTTAATGAATTTCATAGGGAATTCTTGTCAAGTGTGGCGACTGTTTTTTTCAGTGTCTTCCTGAGAACAACTTCTATTTAGCTAGCGCCTTAATACTGCTTAGTGTGGAAGAGGGACGTCTTCAGATATTGATCTGAAGACAGATAAAGAACTTCAGGGTACTGTTAATGCCATATCAGCAGCCGGCAGAATACCTGCAATCTGAAAAGGTCTTGAAGAGTGAGTGGGCAAAGTGTGGAAAGGAAGAAGCAGAGGTGGGGAGGCAAGGAGTGCCAGAGGTTCAGGGTGACAGTATTGGCAAGTGATAGGATTGGTGGAGTGGGCGACTGTAATAAGGATTTTTGGTATAGTGCCTTTCACATCAGAAGGATGTTCCAAAACGTTTCACATCATATCACAAAACACACAGCAATCCACGACTGTTTGTGGGACACTGCCGTGTGCACTATCCTAATCGGCTGACGCATTTTGCCCACAAATACACAATGACTCCACTTTACAGTATATATTTTTGAAGCGCTTTGTGACATTTTGAAGATTCAATGAGGCCCTATATCAAATGCAAAGATTATCATTATTATTACTGTAAATAATAATAATCCTTGCATTTGATATAGCGCTTTTCACGTCTTCGAGATGTCCCAAAGCGCTTCAGAGAATATACTGTAATGTGAATTCACTGTGGACGTCCTCCCGACGTGAAAGGCGCTCGATAAATTTAATTTGTTGTTGTTGTTGTTGTGTATGTGTGGGGAAAACTAAAGCCTTGTTATTGTGTTATTATGTTATTGCAAGTGAAACACTTTATTTGTTAATGTTGCTGGGGGAATAGTAGGGTTAGGTAGACTTCATTAAATTGAAAACAATATGATGTTGAATATATCCTGTGCAACCTGTTTTTGGAGGTGCAGATTTAAAACACAGGTCTCAGGCTTGTAAGGCGAGTGCACGTAGGCGGTGGTGATGGCGGGTAAGGGGGGTGGGGTAGGGGGAGGAGGGTTGAGCTGAGGCGGAAGTTTTAACCATGTTTGGTATTTCTGTCCTGAACCCTTCCCCCACCATTTATGAAGTTTGTCCGACTTGTGCCCTCCCTCCACCTTCCAGTCACATCAAGCTCCGATTACGCTTTCATTCATTTCTCCCCTCCTCGCCCAGCTCTCTCGGCTCCCACCCCCAGCTCAGTTGCCAGCCGTCAGTCTCGAGCGCATTGAGCGTATCCTTCCGACGTGAAAAATGTGATGTGTTACTGTGGTTATGTTTTTGGAAAGGAAACACAAACTATTGCTTATGTGGCCCACAAAGCTTTCTCAAATGGGGCAGCCAGCCTTCGGCTGCCAAAAGGTTGGACCACCCCGATCTAAAGTAATACTATAATAATAATAATCCTTGCATTTGATATACTGCTTTTCGTGTCTACAAAGCACTTCACAGAATACCATAGGCAAGTTTTGTTATTCCACAGAACGGTTTCTAGGGGTAATAATCTCTTTTTAAAAAATTCCACAACTATTTGCGGGAAACTACAGTGCTTTGATCTTAAAATACACGGTCAATTCACTTTACAGTAATAATAATAATAATATACCTTGAATTTGATATAGCGCTTTTCACGTCTTCTAGTTCTTCTTGTTCAGCTGGACATTAAAGAGCCTATGGTTCTTCTCAAAACGTTTCTCCTTCGCTGTCTTGACCTCCAATCTCCAGATAAAATTACTCCTAATAATTATAATAATAATAATAATAATCCTTGCATTTGATATGGTGCTTTTCGTGTCTTGTAGACGTCTCAAAGCACTTCACAGAATACCATAGGCAAGTTTTGTTGCCTATGGTGGGCGAGTTTCCTTACTCCACACATATGATAATATACCCACAAAAAACTATATTTTCTGAACTATGTTGGGTAGGCCTCAGTCTACAGAAAAATCCATCTGGTTGGAGGAGTTGCCGCTCTCCTCCAACACAGGTGGAAGTCTCACATATAAAATACCGCTACATGCTGAAAATGGCCTTACTAGGGCTAGATCTTAGGTCTTTGTGGTAGAAATATGTACGGGGACAAAAATCTAGCCCCATAGAGTTACGCATAAAAAGTAGAGCACGAGCGCTGTGAAGCGAAAGGAAAGGTGAACGGAATTAGAAAACACACAAATTTAGGGGACTCGTAAGAGGAATTCACTGAATTGTCGTCCACCAATTTGAATAAAAGCGTATACCACAAGCCAGCCACGTTTCTAGTTCCAAGTCAGCTTTAAACTGTCTCTAAAAGTCTCTAAATTGCAGTCAGACGTTTGAGCTAGAAGTTTTTAGTTAGGCAAACTTATCAATTTGAAGCACTCCAAAAGACAAATTTAATAAGGCACAGGTTACTGCGGAACTACTGCTTAACTGCATGTTTGGAAAGGATTTACATCAACTTTCTAGACACTTGTTTTTCATGCCCGACCGCGGTACCTTCCTCAAATTAATGAACAGATATCACTGTCTTATAGGGAACGGCGATATAGGATTTTTCCGGATATGGGTATATCGGTTTGCTCATACCTGCTTAAACCGATCTATCGAGTTTTTATACTGCGCATGCGCGTGCATTCGAAGTGCGCGTGCATTGATGGCGCGCGCGCATTTATGGTGCGCGCTCAGTCGCGGTGCGCGCGCATTGACGGTGCGTCCGCACTGACGATGCGCGCGCAGTTGCGGTGCACGCACATTTCGAAATGCGTGCTCTAGGTCCAGAAAGTTTGTAATGTTGGTGTCAAGGTCTATTGAATTATACGATGTTGTTTGCTCCCTACCTCCCCCTCTCCTTCTCTCCCTCCTCTCCTCTCTCCTTCTCTCCCTCCTTTCCCCCTCTCCTTCTCTCCCTCCCTCCCTCCCCCCTCTCCTTCTCTCCCTCCCCCTCCACTCTCCCTCTCTCCTCTCCCTCCTCCCTGTCTCCTCTCTCTCTTTTCCCCCTCTCCTTCTCTCCCTCCCTCCCTCCCTCCCCTCTCTCCTTCTCTCCCTCCCCTCTCTCCTTCTGTCCCTCCCTCCCTCCCTTCTCTCCCTCCTTTCCCCTCGCTCCTTCTCTCCCTCCTTTCCCCCTCTCCTTCTCTCCCTCCCTCTCCTCTCTTCCTCTCTCCTTGTCTCCCAACTTTCCCCCTCTCCCTCCCTCCCCTCTCTCCTTCTCTCCCTCCTTTCCCCTCGCTCCTTCTCTCCCTCCATTCCCCCTCTCCTTCTCTCCCTCCCTCCCTCTCCTCTCTTCCTCTCTCCTTCTCTCCCTCCTTTCCCCTCGCTCCTTCTCTCCCTCCTTTCACCCTCTCCTTCTCTCCCTCCCTCTTCTCTCTTCCTCTCTCCTTCTCTCCCAACTTTCCCCCTCTCCTTCTCTCCCTCCCTCCCTCCCTCGCCTCTCTCTTTCTCTCCCTCCTTTCCCCTCGCTCCTTCTCTCCCTCCTTTCCCCTTCTCATTCTCTCCCTCCCTCTCCTCTCTTCCTCTCTCCTTCTCCCAACTCTCCCCCTCTCCTTCTCTCCCTCCATCTCTAAACACAAAATAGAACACACACACACCAAAAACAAAATCTAGAGATTTATTCTCCTCCATTTCTTGCTTGAAAGTAGCATGTAATGTCCACGTGTAAATGAGATCTATTACAATAGAAAAGAGAGAGACAGACAGTTTGACTGTTAGTTAGAAGCCAGATTATCACTGCTGTGTGTGTCCACATAGAAGCAGTGATAATCTGGCTTCTAACTCTCTCACACACAAAAATAACACTTACAGCCACAAAATGCCACTTATTTTTATGTAGTCTGAAGTCTGAATTAATGTCCTTCGCCATTGGCAAGCTCTCCTTTGCTATGCAAAAAGTGACAGCGTTCCTGATACTTTGCCACTTTTTGTCCCCTCTCTGGTACAATGTTCTCCTCTTAAATAAAGCAGGAATTGTTTGAGCTGCACTGGCCCCACTACCTGTCGCTTTCTCCGAAGCGCTGGTTCCACTTCCTGCTGTTGCCGACAATGATTTCGCTCTGAGGGCAGCGTGCTGGGCGGGGTGGTGCTGCTTAATGTGATGTCGCAGGTTGCTCGTGCTCGAATCAGATGTCTTAACCAAGACCTTGCAAACTGTACATCTATACACACCATTACTGACTGGATTGTTTTCAAAGTAGTCCCATACGGGGCTTCTTTTCCCCATGATGAGAAAGGTAAATTTTCAAACTACAATTTTCAGCGATGCGACTTTGTTAAGACGCCACGACTCACGTCCAGTATACACAGTAAAGTGTGCGCGCGCATCGGATGTGCGCGCCCGTTAATTGTGCGCGCGCACCGAATGTACGCGCAATTCCCTGCTCTACATCTAGGAGGTTGCAATGCTGGCGACAAGGTAAGCTGGAAAAGATCGCATTACACTGATAATACCAACAATATTGATATATTGCCCGTAACGATATTAAAAATATATCGATGTATATTTTTAAAATCGAATCTCTCGATATAACGGTTTTTTTAGAATCACCATATCGGCATACCGATCTGAAAATCATATCGGGTTTAATCGAAAAACCGATTAATCGCCGTGTCTTAGCATTTTGTGAATCTTCATTTCAGTGAATATCAGTGCAATGGCTTTATCAGACAAGTGACTGACAACTTGAGAAGTCAATATTCCTTGTACTTCATGGACTAAAAATAGAATTTTAATTTGTTCATTAAAACTATTGAGCACTTGAACTTCGAGATAATGAGTCAATTTAGTGCATCAAGCCATGAAGTAAGAAACCAACCCTTGCAAACAAAGCGTAGCAAGCAATATACATCAAAAAAGGTATAAGACTGAAATTCTAGTATGTATAAATTGGTGATGGGCGTGAATTTTTACATGGAGGACTCTGACTCTGACTCGAACATTGAGTACTTGGAATCGGACTTGAACATTAAAAAATGGCAGCGACTCGGATTCGGATGAGGAGGACTCAACTACAGCCCTGATCAATTACAAGGATTATTATTTTGTCCACATCCTCCTCCTCCATGTCGACATCTTCCACCTCCATGTCGACATCTTCCTCCTCCATGTCGACATCTTCCACCTCCATGTCGACATCTTCCTCCTCCATGTCGACATCTTCCTCCTCCATGTCGACATCTTCCACCTCCATGTCGACATCTTCCTCCTCCATGTCGACATCTTCCTCCTCCATGTCGACATCTTCCACCTCCATGTCGACATCTTCCTCCTCCATGTCGACATCTTCCACCTCCGTCGACATCTTCCACCTCCATGTCGACATCTTCCTCCTCCATGTCGACATCTTCCACCTCCATGTCGACATCTTCCTCCTCCATGTCGACATCTTCCTCCTCCATGTCGACATCTTCCTCCTCCATGTCGACATCTTCCTCCTCCATGTCGACATCTTCCACCTCCATGTCGACATCTTCCACCTCCATGTCGACATCTTCCTCCTCCATGTCGATATCCTCCTCGTCCATGTCAATACACTCGTTCTTCATTTCTATATCTTCCACCTCCCTGCTCATAATCTTCTCCACTTCTATGTCCTATTAAGGCACGGCCGGCAAGTTGCTGTTCAGTAATGAATCGATTTCTATCTGGAATAAAATAGGGAAATTTACACCTCAAGTAAGCAGCTTAATACGGAGTGTTCACAGCATAGTCAGTGAGGTTTGGGTATAATCATAATAATCCTTATATTCGATATGGACAAAGATGTGATATAGGCGCCTTATCATATCTTCGAGGCATCTCAAAGTGCTTCACAGAATATTAAGTAAATTGACTATATGTTGTAGGTGAAACATTTGCACACAGCAATCATTTGTCTTACAAAGAGTTATGCAGTGAGTGACCAATTTATGATTTTTTTTTACAATTAACAACCAGATTCTTAAGTACTGCTAGGTGCTCAGAGGAGTGTTGAGTAAGGAAACTTGCTAAGGTTTGGCCCCACCTGGTAATTGAAACTGTGTCCTCTTGCTGTGAGGTGAGTGTGGAGTTATTAAGTCACAGAGGTAGGGATGAGCAAGATACTGAAGAAGGTAAGGTTGAGGACTTGAATCTATCCTCTTCTAGGGGATGGGGAGCCAGTGGAGCCCGGCAAGGATGGGAGTGATGGGGTCACGAAGCCTTGGGTTCTGAATAATCTGCAGCTTGTGAAGGGAAGAGTTGGGAAGGCCAACAAACAGGGAGATAAGAGTCTCAGCGGCCTGCTGAGCTATGTTGCAGAGATGGGGGAAGGCAGAGCAAGTCATGGCACAGATGGAGAAAGGATAGTTGAGAGTCAGACAAGACATACGGTTCTGGACGGGCTGAGTAAGATGGAGTGTGCGTCCATGCATAGTGAGTTGTGGAGACATTGATGGTAGCTAATCAATAGGGTGTCAATCCTGTTGACATACAACTGTGGAGAATTAACTCTCACCCAGAATTTCATATTAATAATCCTTGCATTTGGTATAGCGCTTTTCACGTCTTGTAAATGCCTCAAAGGGCTTCACAGAATATACTGTAAATTGAATTGACTATATTCGTGGGGGAAATGTAGCAGCCAATTCCACATAGCATTGTCCCACAAATAGTCATGGATTGAAGTGATCAATTTTATTTATGATGAGATCATTAGAGTAGTCCAGCCGAGAGGTGACGAAGGCATCGGCAAGGGTTTTGGTAGCTTGTGGAGTGTGGTATTTTCGGAGATGGTCAATGTGGTGGCAGTGGAGGAAAGCGGTCCTGGTCAGTGACTGGATGTGGGTGAAGAAGGATAACTGGAGATAGAACCTGACGCCAAAGTTGTGCATGGGGGTCAGAGAGTTTTAAGGATAGTGGGGAATTTGAGAATGTCCTAACCGCAGGAAAGAGGACATCAGTGGGATCCAAAGAGTATGGCTTCTGTCTTATTGACGTTGAACTGCGATCAGTTTATCAGACTCATCCAGGTCTTGCTGCCTGTCAGACAAGCTGACAGAACACCAGAGGTCTGGGGTTTGCAGCTAGTAGAGAGTTTAGTATCATCCCCATACATGACATCACTAAGAGGAAGGTAATCGAAAACGAATCTATGTTGTGGTTACACTGTATAAATAGGGAAATAACATCTGACTTTGACTTCACGGATATCAGTCTCACACTGAATCATTGAAGTCCGCGAGCCACACTTCACAGGTAAGGAACAACTCTAAAGTACTTTTTACTATTTATAATAATCCTTGCTCTCGACAATTCCTTTAATGTGGAAACATCTTAATGAATTTCATAGGGAATTCTTGCAAGTGTGGCGACTGTTTTTTTCAGTGTCTTCCTGAGAACAACTTCTAGTTAGCTAGCGCCTTAATACTGCTTAGTGTGGAAGAGGGACGTCTTCAGATATTGATCTGAAGACAGATAAAGAACTTCAGGGTACTGTTAATGCCATATCAGCAGCCGCCAGAATACCTGCAATCTGAAAAGGTCTTGAAGAGTGAGTGGGCAATGTGTGGAAAGGAAGAAGCAGAGGTGGGGAGGCAAGGAGTGCCAGAGGTTCAGGGTGACAGTATTGGCAAGTGATAGGATTGGTGGAGTGGGCGACTGTAATAAGGATTTTTGGTATAGTGCCTTTCACATCAGAAGGATGTTCCAAAGCGTTTCACATCATATCACAAAACTCACAGCAATCCACGACTGTTTGTGGGACACTGCCGTGTGCACTATCCTAATCGGCTGATGCATTTTGCCCACAAATACACAGTGACTCCACTTTACAGTATATATTTTTGAAGCGCTTTGAGATATTTTGAAGATTCAATGAGGCCCTATATCAAATGCAAAGATTATCATTATTATTACTGTAAATAATAATAATCCTTGCATTTGATATTGCGCTTTTCACGTCTTCGAGATGTCCCAAAACGCTTCAGAGAATATACTGTAATGTGAATTCACTGTGTATGTGTGGGGAAAACTAAAGCTGTGTTATTGTATTGTTATGTTATTGCAAGTGAAATACTTTATTTTTAAATGTTGCTGGGGGAATAGTAGGGTTAGGTTGACTTCATTAAATTGAAAACAATATGATGTTGAATATATCCTGGGCAACCTGTTTTTGGAGGTGCGGATTTAAAACACAGGTCTCAGGCTTGTAAGGCGAGTGCACGTAGGAGATGGTGATGGTGGGTGAGGGGGGTGGGGTGGGGAGAGGAGGGTTGGAGTTCGTCCGACTTGTGCCCTCCCTCCACCTTCCAGTCACATCAAGCTCCAATCACGCTTTCATTCATTTCTCCCCTCCTCGCCCAGCTCTCTCGGCTCCCACCCCCAGCTCAGTTGCCAGCCGTCAGTCTCGAGCGCATTGAGCGTATCCTTCCGACGTGAAAATTGTGATGTGTTAATGTGGTTATGTTTTTGGAAAGGATACACAAACTATTGCTTATGTGGCCCACAAAGCTTTCTCAAATGGGGCAGCCAGCCTTCGGCTGCCAAAAGGTTGGACCACCCCGATCTAAAGTAATACTATAATAATAATAATCCTTGCATTTGATATAGTGCTTTTCGTGTCTTCTAGACGTCTCAAAGCACTTCACAGAATACCATAGGCAAGTTTTGTTATTCCACAGAATGCTTTCTAGGGGTAATAATCTCTTTTTTAAAAAATTCCACAACTATTTGCGGGAAACTACAGTGCTTTAACCTCAAAATACACGGTCAATTCACTTTACAGAACTAATAATAATAATAATATACCTTGAATTTGATATAGCGCTTTTCACGTCTTCTAGTTCTTCTTGTTCAGGTGGATATTAAAGATCCTGTGGCTCTTCTCAAAACGTTTCTCCTTTGCGGTCTTGACCAACAATCTCCAGATAAAATCACTCCTAATAATAATAATGCTAATAATAATAATAATAATCCTCGCATTTGATTTAGCGCTTTTCACATCTTATCGACGTCCCAAAGCGCTTCACAGAATATACTGTAAAGTTAATTGGCTGTATATTTGTGGACAAAACGCAGCAGCCAATTTTGCACAGTAGTGTCCCCACAAACAGTCGTGGATTGAAATGACCAATTTTATTATTGTGGGTTTTTTGGCGGGATTATTATTAGGCTTGTGGAGTAAGGAAACTTGCCTAAGGCAAGTTTTGCAAGTTTGCCCAAGGATTAACCTGCCTGGATTCGAAACATAGGTCTCACGCTTGTTGTTCGAGTTGTTTGAAAGGGTGGTGGAGGCCGATTCGGTAACAACTTTTAAAAGAGAAGTGGATGGTTATTTGGGGAGGATGGATTTGCGAGTTTATGGGGAGAGCGCCGGAGAGTGGGATTGACTTTGAATAGCTCTTTTCAAAGAGCCGGCACAGACGCGATGCGCTGAATGGCCTCCTTTTGTTCTGGAAAACTCTAGGATTCTATCAACCACGTTTTCACTAGGCCCCAGTAAGTTGCCGAGAAACAAATCACTCCCCAAATCAAAATAAATCCCGCTTTTGTTTCTGCTTCAATTACCACCACAACAACAACAACATAATTACAAAGTACTCACCGTTGGGTTTAGAAGTGTTTTGTTCGTTTCTTGATGCTTAATGTGAGCACGAAACAATCTGCCACGTCGATTCCGTTCTCCCGGAAGTATGTTCGTGTGTGGCTACGTCAGTACGTGACTACGTTGGCACGTAACTATGTCGCTCCGTCGCTATATTATTACATAATCTCAAACATAATAATAATAATCCTTGCATTATATACATAATAATCATACAGCCAATGTATGATCACCGCCATCACCATCACCATCTTTTGGCTAGACCCGCTGGTCACACGTCTATCAATTTCTTATTTTCTGAACTCCCCTTTCACCAGGTTAGCTCATTTTTAAGGCAAGAAAATAATGATGATAATAATGATTCTTGCATTTGATACAGCGCCTTATCATGTCTTTGAGATGTCTCAAAGCACCTCACAGGAATTACTATAAAGTTAATTGACTGTGTATTTTGGTGATGAAAGTACACCACAAGTATGGGTCACCCACTGTTTAACTGGTCAGTTCCCTTTATTATTCTGTACACCTCAACCAAATCATGCCTTATTCCTATTTTGGGGAATAAATCACAAGTCTACCTAACCTCCTTTACTCCAGGTACTTATTTAGTTTTTTGTTATCCTGGGACCTCCTATCTTCTCTCCCCATCTCCTCTCCCTCCAATCTCTCTCATGCTCCCTTCTTCTCTTTCCTGCCCCTCTCTTTTCCCTTTCTCCCTCCCTCCTCTCTTTTCTGTCCGTCTCCTACATATATTGTGGGTGAAACGTGGCAGCCAAATGTGGACAGCAGGTTTTTAGGTTCCCACAAGCAGCTGTGAATTGAGTGACTAAATTAATATTTTAAATATTTTTGGGGGGATGAGATTATTAACCTGGAAAGTGATCTGCCAAACAACTAACAACTGGGTTCCTATTTACTGCTACTTACTGCCGGGTAAACAAAGCCATGTGGAGTAAGGAAACTTGCTGACAGTTCCTGGGAATCAAACCCGCATTCAGTTGGGACTTAAAAAAATGGAGAGAGGGGGCAGGGTGGAGGGTTTGAGGGAGAGGGTTAGGGAGCTTCGGGGCTCAGTGACTGAAAGCATGACCTGCGATGGTGGGGCAGAGAGACAAGCATAAAACCAGTGCCAGTCGAGCGGAGGTGCTCGGTGGTGGATTAGAGAGTGAGGAGATCAGAGAGGTAGGGAGGAGGAGAGAGTGAAGGGCTCAGAGAGAAAGGACAGTGGAGGGAGTCCTGAACAGTGGGGGCTCATATTCTATCATATTATATTGATAAGCAGGCCCGTACGCAGGGGGGGTGCGACGGGTGCGTAGGCACCCCCCCAAATTATAAAAGGTCCACATTTTCCGGGGTAGAGAATTGTATTTTTAGCAAATTTAAATACCAAGTAAATTTATTGAACATTTGTGTTACAGTTAATTCTTCAAAACTATGTATTACTTATAAATGCACATCTTTGAATGATTTAGTATTAATATAAAATTACTCGCACACCAGAATCGGCGTCTACCCAAAACATACCGCGTCGATAGACGCGCTAGTCAATGACGCGGTGAATCACAGACTCGCCGCGTAAACATAGGCGCGCGCCAAGACTCAAAGGTAGCACCACTTCTGGAAGTTAAAATCATCTTTTCATCTGATCACCGTAAGTAAAAATTACTCAAGTTTTGAGAGGTGTGACTGTAATGCTAGCAAACAATGACAACATATTTACAAGCTTCTGAGAAATTAAAGCTTTTGAGAACCCAACAAAAAAGTTATATGTGTCTGGACGGAAATGCCTATCTTTAAAAAAGATACTCATGGACGTAGGCCTAGGCTTTAGCGCCTATGTCTACGTGGTGTGTCAATTGGAAATCATCCTGTATACAGTCACTACATAAAAAGGTAGCACCACTTTGTGGAAGCTGAAATCATATTTTAATCTGATAAATGTAAGTAAAAATGACTTAAGTTTTGATAGGCGTGTTTCTGAAATATCATGTTGCTTGTTTTGTCTTGATTATCACATTTGATTTATATTATTAAAAATGTATTCCTGTAATTAAAAATTGCTTTTAGAGACGTCCACTGGCATGCAAAAAAAAAATGACCGCAAAAATGTGTAAAATATGACCTCAAACTGTGTAAAACGTCGGAGCCTCGAGGGGGCTTTGCCCCCTTCACCTCCGCCAGAGGCCCTCATGGGCAGCCCCCAAGCCATCGGCCGTTGTTGGTCCCATCACTAGCAATTCGCACCCCCCCGTTAAAAATCCTGCGTACGGGCCTGATAAGGAATCAGACAGTGATAGGTAGAATGGCTTCTTCTGTGCTGTAAAACTCTTTGGGACGATGTGTAATTCAGGGACTGACTGTGTCTGTGTTTACTTTATAGATGTACATCTCACATCTGCACACAGTGGCCTCCCCTCCACTCTCCTCCCCTCTCCTCTCCACACCGGGGATTGAGATTCCAACACATAAGTCGGCCTGCAATGTTTGTGTGAACCTCAATCACTCACACCTGTGGCAAGAGAGAGGTGACAAGGTACATCATTTCATACAACTGTGACACCAGTGGGGAAATCTGATACAATAATTATATATAGGGTAGCTACACAAACAGACATACACTTATGGAGATACGCACACACATATACAGAGAGAGAAAGAGAGACACACGTGAAGAGATACACACTCATACAGACACATATAGGCACATACCTAGCGAGATTCATGTATATACACACACATATATATATGGAGATACAAACAGAAAAGATCTGTACATCCAGTAAACATAAATCTGGTTCAATGACTTTTATGTGTGAGCAAAGATAGAGAGCCAGATAGCAAGACAGGCAAATACAGACAGAAAGAGAAAAATATATATATAAATGCAGGGGTGGGGGCAGATGTGAAAGAGAGAAAAATGGATATATATATAGAGAGAGAGAGGACCACAGAGTGAGGTAATAGAGGAACAGGCAAATAGTATGTGAAAGAATTAGGGACAGACAGAAAACAATAGATAAATACGCCCATGTAGGGTTAATAAGAGATAGAGACATGAAGAGTTAGAAAGAGAGATAGAGAGAAATACACACAGTGTGTTTGTGAGAGAGAGAGAGAGAGAGAGAATCATACACACAGAGTGAAGGGCTGGCACAGTGTAACTTCAGTGACAGGGTAAGAGCTGAGGGCAGGGCCTGTGTGATGGTCTATTCTCCATGTTTCCATATCCACACTGGGGGCCTCTCACACTCAGTGTGGGTGTCGTGTCTGGTTATCTCAGTGTTTTGTACATCCAATAAACACAACTCTGCTTCAATGACTTGTGTGTGAGTGTCTGTCTTGTCGAAGTCTTCATATTAAACCTTCTCAGACCTACAATGCCCATTCACAGTCCAGAATATTGAGAGCCTTGTGTGAAATGATCAACCAGTGACTTCATCTCTTTGGGGTTTTGGGTGCTGGTGAGGTAGGCCAACATTCCTTGGGGTTAGTCTCTCCACTACAGGACTGGGGTTATATTGCTGTACACAACTGGCTGCTGCAGTTCACCCACAAAATACACAATCAATTCACTCTAACACGTGTAAAACTCCACAGACTTGATAACGTCCCCTCTGACATTTTGCCGAGATGTAATGGAGAATTTAAAGGTTTTGTGAGAGTAATAAGGCCAGAGAATTGGATATTAACCTCAAATATTCTCACTTTCTCTTTCAGCATTGCTCTTTCAATAGTTTTCTTGATGGAAAAAATAGCCTCATCAAAGTGTGTATTGAGGCAGAGATCATATTTACTCGGCAATAATAGGGCTTCAATCCTCCCCCCAATCCATGTCAGAGGTGCCTTCCTCCAGATAACACGTGAATCCGAGATCCCCTCTGGCTGTTCAGGTGGAAGTTAAAGTTCCCATAGCGCTATTCTAAACGAAAAGGGAATTTCTCATGGTGTCCTGGCTAACAATCAGATATCTTGTGTTTGGGGGACATCTCAAAGCTGTTCACAGGATTTTACTGCCAAGTGTAGTGACTCTGTAGTTTACAGGCAAATGCACAAATCAATTTGTGGTAGCAACATTCTGCAAACAGTCACGCAATGAATGATCAATTTTATCTGGGAGATTGTTGGCCAGGACAAGGGGGGAAGGAGAAACTGTCTTCTATTTTCCAATAGCACCAAAGGATCGTCAGCATTTAGGCATAGGCCCGGTTTAACGTTTCATCCAAATACTGTAGAACGAACGTGGATTCTCTCGTTTGTGAGGTGAGCGCTCTAACCACTACATTGTAGGACTCTGCAATTCCTTAACTTGTTTCACCAAAGAATGTCACACTTGGAAAAATGTCAGCTAGAAAAAACTAAATGATAAATCTCTGGATTGCTTCATATTCATTCAGCGTGAGACCTGTGTTCGAATCCAGGCAGATCAGGGTGAAAACTTGGGAAAGTTTCCTTACTCCATACTCCTAATAATCCCTCCCAAAAAAACTTAATAATAAAATAATAACATTGGTCATTTCAATCCATGACTGTTTGTGGGACGCTGCTGTGCGCAATTGGCTGCTGCATTTCGTCCACAAATATACAGTCAATTCACTTTACAGTATATTCTGTGAAGCGCTTTGAGATGTCGATAAGATGTGAAAAGCGTGACATCAAATGCAAGGATTATTATTATTATTTTTATTGGGAGCAATTTTATCTAGAGATTGGTGATCAAGACAGTGAAACAGAAACGTTTTGAGAAGAGCCTTTTCATTATTAATTCAGGTAGTTAATTTAAATTGCACAACATGACCTCTCGCTGTTAAGTCTCTTTCTTTGCGTGATCTGTTAAAGCATCTGTGCCTGTTCGGGTGGACATTAAGGGTCCCACGGAGCTACTCAGAAAGAGAAGGGAGTTTCTCTCTCCCTGTATCCTGGCCAAGAATCTCCGTTGAGAATCAACATTGATCACCCATTGCATTACTACCTGTGTGATTTTGCTGTTCTGGGTTCAACTTATTAACACACATATTTTGCAGTAAATCCCGTTAAGTACTTTGTGTTTCTCGACATAGCAAAGCGCTTCACAGAGTATACTATAACATGTATTGACTGTATATTTTGTCCACAAAATAGACAGTCAATTCACTTTACAATTTATTGCCTGAAGCACTTTGAGACATGATAAGGCAGTGTATCAAATACAAGGATTATTATTATTGATACAGTGCTTTTTAGATCAAGAGGATCTCTCAGTAATAATAATAATAAATTGGACATTTAACATTGCGTTTCATCACTTCAGTAAAATGTCTCAACGCACTTCACAGAATACATTAGAAAGTTAATTGACTTTTTATTTGTGGATGAACAACAACTTTGATTTATATAGCGCCCTCTGCGCCGGACGGCGTCTCAGAGCGCTTGAAACAATGTGATATGTGAATGAAACAATGTGATATAGTGCTATATTAAATGCAAGGATTATATAAGGATTATTATTAAGTGTGACAGTTTGAACGGGAATTCCAATGAATAAAACACGCATGTGAAACCCAAATTCTGTTTGAGGGATCATTTAATGAAGTGTTAGAGCAACCACCTTGCAAGTGAGAGTGCCCCAGTTCAATTCCCCAGAGAGGGTGAAACTTTAAGCAAGTTTCATTGCTCAACTCTGCTTAGCTAGCAGTAATTCTGAAATCGGATGTTATTCAATTAGGGGATCACGTTTGCAATAATCCCTTCAAAAACAATAATAGTTTGGTCACTCAATCCACGACTGTTTGTAGGACAGTCAATTCACTTGACAGTATATTCTGTGGAGGTGTTTCGAGGCCTCTGAAAAGCGTGATAAGGCACTATATCAAATCATAGAATCATAGAATGTTACGGCACAGAAGGAGGCCATTCGGCCCATCGAGTCTGTGCCGGCTCTGTGACCGAGCAAGTCACTGTCATTAACCCCATTCACCAGCTTTCTCCCCATAACCCTGCAAACCCGTCTTCCCCAGATACCTATCTAGTTCTCTCTTAAAAGCTGCTATCGAATCGGACCTCACTACCCTTTCAGGCAGATCATTCCAAATTCGAACAACTCGCTGAGTAAAAACATTTCTTCTAACCTCCCCTTTGCTTCTTTTGGTAAATATCTTAAGACTGTGACCACAGACACATCTACCAGCGGAAACAGCTTTTCCCTATCTAGCCTGTCGAAACCTTTCATGATCTTGAAGACCTCTATCAAGTCTCCCTGCTGTAAGCTTATCAAAAATTTCACCCTAACATGTCCGAATCAAATTCAGGTCTCTCTCTTGCGAGGCAGCTGACAGGATGCCTGTTATGAACCACATTCTGCAGAGACCTTTCCGGAACCCCTCCCTGCTCTTCAGTTACCCGTTTTCAACTTTCCATTGCTCTCCAAGGCCCAGGAATAAATATAGAAAAATGTATAAGAAAACCATAAGAAATTGGTCGTTTCAAACCACGAGACCGTTCGTGGGACGCTGCTGTGCGCAATTGGCTGCCGTGTATCACACACAGGTACTGTATAGTCAATTCACTTTTTCCTCTCTCCATGGATGCTGCCTGACCTGCTGAGTTTCCCCAGCAACCTTTATTTTTGTTTCAGATTCCCAGCATGCGTAGCATTTTGTGTTTTGTCACTTGACAGTATATTTGTCTTGAGAAGATGTGAAAAGCGCTATATGAAATGCAAGGATTATTATTATAGAATTCAGCCAACTCCTGTTTCTATGTTATAAATATATATATACATATTAGGAGATAGAGTTCCGGATTTCCACTACTCCTTGGGTGAACAATTGCCTCTTGTTTTCACTCTTAAATGGCCTTGCTCCAATTTTAACCTTACACCCCTTGATCTTGATTCCCTGACTAGAGGAAATAGTTCCTCTGTAGCTACCCCCATGAAATCCCTTTATTATTTTAAACACCTCAATCAAATCATCCTCCTATTGTTGCATATATTAGAAGGTATATATTTATATGTAAATATATATAGAGAGAGAAGAGAGTGAGAGAGAAATTGAGATAGGGGCGCATGGGTTGGGGAAAGGTGGGCGGGGGTAGGGGATGGGGGGGCAGTGGGGGTGATAGGAGGATAGGAATAGTCTTGAAAATGTGGTTGGATCCAACATCCACAGCCTTTTTGGGGGAGAGAGTTCCAGATCCCCACTCACCTATTATAATATTTTTCCTATCCTTTCCTTTCAACAGTGCTTGGGGTTTGTTGCATTGTGTAGGTAGCGTGTGACTGACAGTTTGGGAGAGCAAAGCTGAACTCAACATGGTACATGTCACATTCACTCAAACCCACCGAGCCAGACGGCTCCGGGGGCCCATTCCTGCGCTTAAAAACTAAGTTTAAAAGCGTTTTTTTTCTCCAGGAAGCGTCCTGTCACTCAGGATCAAGTCAAACCACAAATCCACAGCGTGTGCTGACTTCCCTGCCCCGAAAAAGCAGGAGATGTTTAATGGAACCGCTGCTTTTCTCTCTTTCTCTCTATCACTCTCTCTCTCTCTCCGTTTCTGGGCTGACGGCACAGGGCAGAGCTGTCATTATGTTGTTTCCACCCTCTCCGGTTCCCCACTCTCCACCGTTGACCACTTTGGTGGAACAAACGTTGTATTGATTAGCTGGTCTCTCGTGGCTGTATGCAATCCTTAATCACAATGCTTTTGACTTGGCCATGTCATCACAACTGTACTCTATATGAAGAGATCGGATGCAAAAGCAGATAAATCAATTTTTGTCATTTTCAGCAAAAAACAAGATTTTTTATTGTGCTTTCTTGGTATAACTTACCAATTCCAAAAAGAGTGACCCTAAATTGATGTACGTAAAGCAACAGAAAGCCAGATTTTCAAAAATCTACATTTAAAAATAAATATATAATTTTATATTTTTCAGTTCGTTTTGCGTCAAAAGCAGATAAATACACAATCTGATTTTTTTGCAAAAGCAGACAAATCCATAGTAAACTTTCTTTGATATTAAGGCCTCACAGAATCACCACAAATTTGATTATAATCACTCATGCAATATGAAATAGTATTAATCCAAATAGAAAAAAGGGTTTTGAGACAATAAAACCCAAAGTTATTGGGCAGCTGTTGTGGTGGGGGTGTTGCCTCAAATTCTGGCTTGTAGGTGATCACATTGTCATCAATATCATGAGATGCGTACATGTGAAATATTTTTTTTCAAACCACAAACACCATATCACTGAAGGAAATAGAATATTTTTTGTATTTCCTCACAATATTCAAATTTGATCAAACCATCAACTGCCCCCACCTCCACCCCGAATCTCAACTACATAATAGTGTTTCCTATGAAGCTATAGGATTGGGAGCAAAATGATATTGTGGCTTTATCCACAAACATAACTCCAGATACACTGTAATAAAGGGATCAGGCTCCAAATAACACCAGGCTTAAACAACTGTTTACAGCAACTCAACTCACATTTCTATAATTTACAAATTATAGGATTGGTGAAAAGTAAAAATACATGTATCATGGCTTTATCCATAAACATAAATCCAGACAATAGAGGAATCAGGCTCCAAATAACACCAGGCTTAAATGATTGTTTGTTTGCAGCAGAAATGTGCTCAGTTTGGTAGTTTTTCTTGCGTATTTAGCAAGGCGAACGATCACGACATGGAGGCTGACATATTGGAATCATGTCACCATAATGCTGCACGCTGATTGGCTAAGTGGATATATCGGTTTTTGCCAACAAAACGTTGAATAACCGCACATAAAGCATGGGATATATCGAGTTTTACAACAAAACGATTTGGAAGTCGCAAAGACGGCACTGTGGTCTCAATCACGGCTTGTTTGGTTCAGTTTGGGCAGGAATGGCGTTTATCGTTTTTTTGCGTCTGAACTCTTCATATCCACTTATTTGCTGTGCATTCTCTTACTCTCTCTCTCTCTCTGTCCCCAATTTCCCATCAGCCTGGTTCAACAACCCCCACAGATTACATGTGCATAGCGGCATTCCCATCGGGAGGATGTAAAAAGTCAAGGATATGTACCTGAGCTGGCAGTTGGCATCAGGAGGGGTGAAGGATAGGGGTAGGAAGGGTGGAGGGTAGGGAGGATAGGGGTAGGAGGGTGACTGAAGAACCAGTCGAAGAGGAGGATTTTGAGATTGGCCTTGAAGGAGGTAAGGGAGAGGTGGGGGGTGGGGTGGGGTGAGGCAAAGTGACTGTGCGATGGAGTTCCAAAAGAGATGGGGCAGAGATGATGAAGGCCCGACCGCCATTGATGGGGCTCAGACACAATATCTCAGGATTGGTGGGTGTGTCAGTGACCCGAGGTCACAGATTTAAAATAGTTTCCAAAAGAAGCAGAGGGGAGGTGAGGAGAAATGTTTTCACTCAGCGGGTTGTTGGAATCTGGAATGCTTTGCCTGAAAAGGTGGTGGAGGCCGATTCGATAAGAACTTTTAAAAGAGAATTAGATGTTTATTTGGGGAGGACGGGTTTGCGAGGTTACGGGGAGAGAGCTGGGCAGTGGGATTGAGTTGCTCTTTTCAAAGAGCCGGCACAGACTAGATGGGCCGAGTGGCCTCCTTTTGTGCCGTAAGATTCTATGATTGGCTTTGATGAAGGCAGCTCTGTCTTCAACCCATTCGATCTCATCCTTCCTGAATGTCCGCCCTACCTTCCACTCATTAGTATCCAGCTGGTTACTTAAAACAGAGTTCCATATGAATGCCGGTCTAATGTAATAATAATCCTTATATTTGATACAGCGCCTTTCACTTCAGAAGGGCGGAAGGGGAAAGACATCTCAAAGCACTTCAGAGGATGTATAAAACAATAATAAGTTGATCATTTCAATCCGCGACTGTTTGTAGGGAACGCTGCTGTGCGCAATTGGCTGCCGCATTTCCCCCACAACTATACAGTCAATTCACTTTACTGTATATTCTGTGAAGCGCTTTGAGACGTCGAGAAGACAGGAAAAGCGTTATATCAAATGCAAGGATTATTATTATTATATTGTAAAGTGAATTGAATGTATTTTGTGACGAAATGCCGCAGCCAATTGCATACAGCTGTGTCTTACAAACAGTCGTGGATTGAGTGACCAAATTCTTCTGATTATTATTATTATTATTTTGAAAGGATTATTAGCTCTGGTTAGCGATGAGCCAATTGACTAACACCCGAGTTCCTGCTTACTGCAAGGTAAACAGACTAGTGTGGAGTAAGGAAACTTGCTTAAGGTTTCGCTCACCCTGAAAATGAAAGCGAGTCCTCTCCCTTGTGAGGCATGTAGCCTAACAACTAAACTACAGAACTCAGTCTTTGAAAGAGGGAGGGAGGGAGCAACTGTGTGAGACAGAAGGACTCTGGCGAGCGGGGACTGGCAGAGATGAGAAGCAATTAGCAACGAGGGCCAGGTGATGGAATGTAAAACCACTTTCATTATATGTAGTTAGAGGACATGACAGCAACTTGGCAAAGATCCTTGCCAACAGGTCTGTGAAGCTTTCCTCAGGCATCGTGAGTCTTATTATGAGCAGGAGGAAGATTCTTCCCCCCACAAATTGATGTTGACAGGGAATCAAACCAGGGACTTTGGGGAAGTTTTTAATTCGAAGCTATTAACCTTTGGTGATCTTCTCAACTGCTATTCAACTGGTGTGCTGGGAACAACTGTAAAAATCCTCACTTTTGTTAACAATGTCTTTCAGATTTTTTTGCCCACAAAATACACAGATGTGTGGCTTGAACTCACAACCTGACTCTTTCTGATTCAAAGATGAGAATGTCATCATCTAAGCCAGGCTGATAATAATAATAATAATAATAATCCTTGCATTTGATATAGTGCTTTTCACATCTTATCGACGTCTCAACACGCTTACCTGCATCAGAAGCTTCCTGTATTTTCTAATACAAAAGGTAGCCACTGTAACACCCAATCTAGCCTCATCAGTTGACCTCAGCAAATTCAAGATGAAGCATAGTTTAAACAACTTGGATGTACAACAACAACAACTTGGATTTGTATAGCGCCCTCCACGCTGGATGGCGTCTCAGAGCCCTTCAATGGCTAATTCCCCCCAAATCTGCTTTCAAATATTTTATTCTAAATCTAACGCGAAACACACGGTGGTAAATCAAAAGTAGTCATATCAGTGGGGTGTGAGAGGCCAGATCACACTCTCACCAAAATCACACGGACGGCTGAAATGTGCAGCCAATTTGCCGCTAGCGCGTTACACAGCGATGTCCCGCAAACACCTTCTGGATCGCAGTAAGGGCAGATATTGCAGCACTATGCTTTGAGGGAGCGATGCTGTCCTTTCGAGGAGATGTTAAACTCAGGTCCCGCCTGTGCTTATTCAGGTGGAATGTTAAAGATCCCATGCCACAACTCGAAAAGAGAAGGGAATTTCTCTCTCTCTCTCTGGACTCACGGCCAACGATCGCCCAGAAAAAATGGATCGTTCTCTTATATGATTGTTTATGGGATGCTATGACTGCTGTGTTTGCCTTCAAAAATACATGATCACTACTCTATATCCTGTCATTAACAACAACCACAAATTACACTTAAATAGAAATAGCAATCTCACACATCACACTAACAAATTCTAAGTGTTGTAAATTGTAAATGTAAATACTGTAATTGGTTTCAGAATTTTCATAAATTTTTTCATTTAATTAAAATTTTTTAACTCTTTAATGTTTTTTGTTAATACTTTTTCAAAAAAACGGATTCAATACAGGTAAAGAAAATATTGAATTTGAATATTATCATTTACGAAAATTATTCAATCTGAAGGAGTGGGGGAGCAACAAAAGCTTTGCTGAGTTAGGACGGGGCGCCCTCAATCTCCCTCCATTCCCCCCGGCTTTCCTGATCCCGAGCCCGAGCTTGTCTCGGAAACACTGGGACATCTGCCTGACGTGAGAGGCACTATACTAATGTCATTTTGTGGTTGTTGTAATTTTGTTGTGGTTGTTGATTCAGTTTCCTTGCTCCTCATTACAAGGAGAGGTTTCAGCCCTATGGTCAGCAAGCTCCGTCAATCCTCAACAGTTTTGTAAGACTCGTAACATTTCCCAGTTTGGCAGCAGCCAAATTACATACAGCAATAGCCCACACACAGATGGGGAGTGAATGAACACTACTATTTGAATTGTTGGCCAGGACAATGGGAGAGAGAAACTCATTTTTCTTCTCGAGTAGTGACACAGGATCAACAGAAACAGATGGACCGCAGTTTCATGTGAGAGATGACCTCTGCCAACAATAATCTTAACATTTGACCTCGCGCCTTTCAAGTCAATAACTCATTATCTCACAGTTTAAGTAGCTAGCATTGCAATAGGACATAGACAGACTGGTAAAATGGGCAAGCAAGCAGCAGGTGAAGTTTAATTTGGATAAATATGAGGTGATACATTTTGAAAGAAAGAACGAGGAAAGCAGTATAAGTATTTCCTGACTTTTATATTCTATGCCCCCTATTTATAAAGCCTAGTATTACGTATGCTTTTTAAAAAAAAATACAGCCTCATCTACCTGTCCTGCAACCTTCAATGATGTATTTATATGAACAACCACAACAAAATGATACTTGTATTGCGCCTTTTGTGTCAGGAGGATGTTCCAAGGCTTTGAACCCACCGCCCCCAGGACTCTCTGTTCCTTCAGCCCCAGAGAGACCTGAGATTAATTCAGTGAATCCAAGGGTGAGGTTTGCATTAATAATTTGGGTTGACTGGCATTAATGAGACACATGAACTTTTCATTAAGACACCATGCTGATCAAACAGGCATCAGGTGGTAGTCTGGTGCAGTTGGTAGCACTCTCACCTCTGAGTTAGAACATTGGCTCGAGCTCCATACCTTTCACACTATTGGAATAGAGAAGGGAGTTTCTCTCTCTCATTTGTCCTGGCCAACAATCCATCAGACAAAATTGACCACTCAATTCATGGCTGTTTGTGGAATATATGACACTAAACTAGGTAGGAGAGTCAGCTGTGAGGATGATGCAAAAATATTTCAACGGGATACGGATAATCTAGGGGAGTGGGCGAGTAGGTGGCAGATGGAATTTAAAGTGAGGAAGTGTTTATTATTCATCGAGGTAGCAAAAATAAAAAAACTAATTATTTTCCAGAGGGGGAGAGGTTAGATAGTGTTAGTATTCAAAGGGATTTGGGTGTCCTTGTACACCAATCTCAAAAAGTTAGTTTGCAGGTGCAGCAAACAACTAAGAAGACAAACAGCATGTTAGCATTCATTGCCAAAGGTTTCGAGTACAAGAGTAGGGAAGTCTTGCTGCAAGTGTATAGAGCCTTGATGAGACTAGAGTATTGTGTGCAGTTTTGGTCTCCGTATTTAATAAAGGACATACTTGCCTTAAAGCGGGTGCAGTGTAGATTTACTAGTTCCTGGGATGAGGGGACTGACCTATGAGGATAGGTTGAATAAACTAGGGCTGTACTCTCTAGAGTACAGAAGAATTAGGGGGGATCTTATTGAAACATATAAGATTCTTAAACGGATGGATAAAGTAGACACTGAGGGACTGTTTCCCCTGGTAGGAGAATCTATAACCAGGGGTCACAGTCTTAAAATTAAGGGTCAGCCTTTTAGAACAGAGTTGCGGAAACATTTCTTCATTCAGAGGGGAGTGAATTTATGTAATTCACTATCCCAGAAGGCTGTAGATGCTCAGTCCCTGAACATTTTCAAGGCTGAGACCAGGCCCGTACGCAGGATTTTTAATGGGGGGTGCGAATTGCTAGTGATGGGACCAACAATGGCCGGGGGCTCGCGGGCTGCCCCCGAAGCCCCCTCGGGGTCTCCGACGTTTTACACAGTTTGCGTACGCACCCGTCGCACCCCCCCTGCATACGGGCCTGTTCATGCAACTCCGCTTTCAAAATTCATGTCGAGCATAAGACCACCTGCATAGAATCTATTTTGATTTGATAGATGAGCAGGTGATTGAAGAATAACAAACATGTGCTGTAGGTACACTGTTACTAATGCACATAAATTGCAGAAGTATTGACAAAGATTAACCAACTTGCAAATTAGCAATGTAGATGGAACTATATTAAGCTAAAGGCAGCTTCAGAGAATTAAAAGCAGGACAGGAGACATGTGTACGCTTTAAAATAATGAAAGACAATAGTAGATACGGGCATATATCGGATTGCACAACTTCAACGCAGTTCAGCCCTAGGTCATAAAATAATTATTTTTAAAATAAGTATGAATAACACAGGGAAATAAGAATTGCGGAACATTAGACTTGTTGATTTTGTACAAGAATATAACAGCATTGGTACCGAGTGTATCGCTAGATTGCATATGACTATAGAAAATGGTGGCAGCATTTATAATACAAATTCTACATTGTGCTTAAACAGTGGAGGAATAGACATACATATTTGGGATTCTCGTTATCTTAGACCCCATTTTTCAGTATTAAACTTAAATTCTGCATTCCTGGGACTATCCTTGTAATCTAGCTTACACACTGTCTAAGGCTGTGGCATCCTCCCTACAGCGTGGGAATCAGAACTGAAGACAGTTCTCTAGTTGTGGCATCACTGCTGTTTTATAAGGTTCATCATAACATACAGACATAATAATAAATGGTCATTGTTGTATTTGGCATTGCACTTTTCACGACTAAGAGACGTCTCCATACTCTCGACAGAATATACTACTGAATGAAATGTGTATGTATTTTTGGGCGAAACGTGATAGCCAGTAGCGCTCAACAATCTCCCACAAACAGCCGTGGATTGAAATGATAAATTTGCTATTGTTTTCTTGATGGATTATTATCAGTCTTCTAGACTGTGGAAACATATCAAAGGTTTCGTGCCTACCTTGAAATGAATACTTAGCTCTCGCTTTTAAAAATGTGACCGTTCTGACCACTGAGGTACAGAAATCCACAAAATGTTTAAAGTGTGCAATGCGTTTAGACAGTTCAAGTCTCTATAACCGCTGAGTGTTTTTTTTTAGCAACTACTCAAGTTTCAGATCAATGTAGCCTCCTTACTGACATCGACATTTCGTCACTACCATTATTACTTATGTTACCGCACTGTTGTTTTGATAGCATGGGATTTAACATTCCTAACAAGGGTATTGGGCAGCAATTCACCGAGAAGCATTGGAGAATTGATATATCCTGCAGCAAATGCACTACATCCATTTTTTTTTACACAAACTACAGTCACTCACAAGCAAAAACAGTTCATCAAGGACACAGCTAACTGAGGCTTCCTCAAGCAAACTCGTTTCTGACAAACGTGCTGGAGATTTTATGATGAAGTTACACAAGAGGATGTATCAACGTGGTGAAGTTATGTAACCGATATAGTTTTCCAAAATACGTTTGATAATGTTCCACATCAGAGACTTGAATACAGCAAACACACGGTTAACAAGGGCCGAGTTGCTCCAGTAACCCGGCCTTGCGGTGGCCGGATTTCCAGCCTCTCTGGCCACACACCGTGTAACTCCATCACGCGGCCCCCTCCCCTCTCTGACCCCCTGCCCGCTGCGAGGCCGGTCACAACAACTTACTTGTCGTGCCTTCTGCCGCACACTCTAACCTCTTTACATGGTTGCTCCCCAGTCCCTCAGCTCCCCCATACTCGGCTCCCGACCGCTGACTCTCTAGCGCATTGTGGGATCCTTCCGTCGTCAAAAGCCTCTCTATAAATTTTTTCTTGTAATGGTACCATGGACAGCGAACTTCCTGGGAGACAAGTAACTGAGGGAATTCTACACTAAACAACGCCATTCTCTACCCCGGAAAATGTGGACCTTTTATAATTTGGGGGAGGGGGGGGGGGGGGGGGCGGGGGCGTACGCACCCATCGCCCCCCCCCCCCCCCCCCCCCCCTGTGTACGGGCCTACCTGAGACTGATAGATTTTTGAAAAATAGAGGGATTAGGAGATATGGGGATTGGGGCAGGTAATTAGAGTTAGGTCAGAAGATCAGCCATGATCTTATCAAATGGCGGGGCAGGCTCGAGGGGCCGAATGGCTTACTCCTGCTCCTAATTCTTATGTTCTTATGTGGCAGTGTGTGTGCACATAACAACAACAACAACAAAATTATATTTGCATCGCTCCCTTCATGGGGGGAAGATGTCCCGAGGCGCTGGATGGTCAGTATTCCATCTTGAGCTGGGGGTATGGATTGGGGAGGATGGAAGGCAGTGGAAGGGGGGCAGGGAATGGGGAAGAAGGACTGCTGGGTGGAGTTCCAGAGGATGGCAGATTAGCTGAAGGCTTGCCTGGCAATGGTGGAGTGGGCAAGGCAGGGGACGTGAAGCAGGCTGGAGCCTGCCGAGTGGAGGGAGTGGGCAGGTTGGTAGGGGGTTAGGAAGTCGCAGAGGTGAGCGAGGTCATCGAGGGCTTTGAAGGTGAGGACCGGGATCCTGAAATGTATCCCCCAGTGTGATGGGAAGCCTGGGAAGTCGGGCAAGGGTGGGAGTGATAAGGTCACGGAGCCTAATGCGGGAGAGGTTACGGGCTGCAGAGTTGGGGATGATCTGCAGCCTGTGCAGGGAGAAGTCTGAGAGGCTGACAAGCAAGAAGTTTGCACAGTCAAGCCTGGATGTTATCAAGGCATGTATGAGAGTTTTGGCGGTTGGCGGTGTGAGACAGTAGAGGAGGCACGCAATGTTGTGGAGGTGGGGCAAGGCAGAGCAGGCCATGGCATGGATGTGGGGCAGTAAGGACAATTGAAAGTCGAACGTGACGCCAAGGTACAGGATTGGCCAAGGAAAGAGACTGCATATCTCTTTGTGACAACACCTTTCCTTTATAAAGAGCCTTCAACTGAAATAGCATCTCAGAGCACTTAAGTGTGTGAGTGTCTGTGTATTGTATATGTGTGTTTAGAGTGAAAGTGTCCTTCTGTCCATCCGCCCGCCCGTCCGTCCATATAATGTGTAATGTGTGTATATATATATATGTGTAAATATGTGTCCACACAAGTGTGTGCATGTATCTGGTGTCTGTATAAGTGTGTGTGTATTGTTTATAAACTGTTTGTGGGACACTGCTGTGTGCAATTGGCTGCCGCGTTTGACTAACAACCAATTTCCTACGCCATCTCACCTTTCCCTCCCTCTCCCCCCTTACCCTCTTTTCCCCCTTTCTCCCCTGGCCCCATTTTCGCGATTGTTTGTGGGGACACTGCTGTGCGCAATTTGGCTGCCGCGTTTCACCCACAAGTATACAGTCGACTTTCCTGCTTTTCTTCCCCCTGCCTCGACCCCTCCCCTTTTGCTTCTTTACCCCTTTTGCCCCTAGTCCCACTTCCGTGACTGATTGTGGGACACTGCTGTGCGCAATTTGGCTGCCACGTTTCGCCCACTAATATACAGTTACTTTTCCTACTATTCTTCATCCTGCCCTGATCCTCCCCACCCTGCTCTTGTCCTACCTGACTGTACAGCGCCTTGGGACGTCCTCTCGACGTGAAAGGCGCTATATAAATGTAAGTTTTGTTTGTTGTTTGTTGTTTGTTCTCTCTCCCAGGTTCCTAAGTTTTACGCTGCCCGGGAATCAAACCTCTTGCTTGAGAGGCATATGCAGTGACCACTACTCTACAGGACTGCACTATTGAGTGGAATAGAGTAGGACAGCATGATGGGCGACACCAGATAGAGTGGCAGCTTCTAACCAGCTCCATTTTTGCAACTGACAAGTCTTATTTTGACAACCCTCCCCCATCGAACCTCAGGACCTATCAGTGTCAAGACAGAACCAGATCCAACTCTTAATAAGAATCACAATAGTGATGGCTTTCAAAATAAAATTTACACAGCTTCTGGCTCCTGGCAAAATTGAACCTGTCTCAGCACTTTTATTTAGCATATTATCACATTGGTGAGACATCTCAAAGTGCTTCAGAGCATATACTGTAAAGTGAATTTTTGGGTGAAACACAGCAGCCAATTGCCCACAGTAATATGTCACAAACAGTCATTAATTAAGTGGAGTCCTGTAGCTCAGTGGTTAGAGCACTCGGCTTACAAGCGTGAAACTGGTATTTCGAATCCAGGCAGGTTAGGGCGAAACCTAGGGGATGTTTCGTTATTCCACACACCTAGATAATCCCTCCAAAAAAATTGGTCATTTCAATCCATGACTGTTTGTGGGATGCTGCTGTGCGCAATTAGCTGCCGTGATTTGCCCTCAAATATACAATCAATTCACTTTACAGTGTATTCTGTGAAGCGCTTTGAGAGGTCTAGATTAGAAGACATGAAAATTGCTATATCAAATGGAAGGATTATTATTATTAAGTGACCAAATGATTATTTGTTTATTTTCAAGGAATATTAGTCCTGTAGAATCATTCCTACATTTGATACAGTGGATCCCATCAGCAGGAAGACACAAAGTGAAGTGTAATGACTGTGTGTTTTGTAGGCAAACTGCAGCTGTCAATTTGCACACAGCAGTGGCCCACAAACAGCCATGTGGGGGTGACTGATTTTATTTGGGGGATTGTTATTCCAGTGCACAAGGAGGGAAAAACTCCCTTCTCTTTACAAAAAGTGCAATGGAATCTTTAATGTCCACCTGTATTGGCACAGGTGAGGAGCTCAGTTTAATGTCTTACTCGAATGGATGGCACCTTCGATAATACAGCTGACCCCCCCCACTCCCCACCCCACCCCAGCCACTGCATTGAAGCTTTAGACTATATAAGCTTAAAGTATGGGTTTGGATCTTCAAGCTGCTGGCTCAGATGTGAGAGCAGAAGCAAAATGAACCAGGTTGACATCTTTCACATTGTGAGGAAATACAGGACTGAGGTGTATGAATTTCTCTTTAATTAAATTTCTGAGTGCTACAAAGATATGCGGTCTTGGCATCTGTGCAGGTTTTAGTTTCTTCCCATCCGAGGCGATGAACTCTCGTATCAGCCTGAGAGACAGGCTCATTAGAGAAAAAGAATTGCTTGTTCTTTTAATTTCAGACCCATCAAAATTCATAAAATAGCCTCAGTGATTACGAAGTGACAACTCCTCAACAGAACAGCTACCAGGAGGGTCAACGGAGTGTCAGGGGCTGGTGGAGAACATTATCTGATGTAATCATTACCATCCAGGCTTGACTACATTAACTCCCCGCTTGTCAGCCTCTCAAACTCTGCCCTCCACAAGCTGCCGACTATTCAGAAGTCACACACAGACACACGCACACACTCTCTCTCACACACAGACACACACACACACACACACACACACTCTTTAACACTGTTGCCCGCCCAGGATCAAGCTGTTTCTTGATTGCCGCTAGGTTCGAAACAGATTTTTGGCAATTCGTTCCTGCTGTTAATAACTCATTTATGTAAAGATATACTTCCCAGCATTAGTTCTGAAATTGTCCTTCACAGTCCTAAACCTATGTCCTACTGTTCTGCTGCCTTGATATATCTGAACATAATATTCAGTGGGACCTAAATACCTGTTTGCCCACAAAACACGCAGTCGCTGCACTTTACAGTATAACCTTCAAAGTGCTTTGAAACTTCATTCTGACATGAAAGGCATGGTATCAAATACAAGGATTTTTATTATTTAATTATTATACAATAAGAATATTGTGTCATTAGATTTACATATTATTAGATAAGCCTCCCTCTAAGATGTATCTTCACATCAAAGTGCCATAAAATGAGTTATAAATTGCATCTGGGGATTGTTGGCCAGGACACCAGGAGAGAGAAACTCCCTTCTCTTTTCGAAGCATCACAGGATCTTTAATGTCCATCTGAACCAATCTCTTCTTAATCCCCAATGCCTAGTTTACCTTCCCCGATCATACACTCGCTGCGCCTGACAATGTTGCTTCGCAAACTATTAGCATAGTTACTGCAAGACATGATCTGGAGTTGGGTGTAGGGAGCACAGTTTCCAAGTTTGCAGATGATACTAAGTTAGGGAGAATAGTAAATAGTGTGGAGGATAGTAACCATCTGCAAGAAGATATAGATAAAATGGTAAAGTGGGCAGACACATGGCAAATGAAGTTTAATGCAGAGAAGTGTGAGGTGATACATTTTGGGAGAAGAAATGAGGGGAGGCAATATAGGCTAGATAGTACAATTTTAAGGGATGTGAGGGAACAGAGAGACCTGGGGAATTGTGTTAGTGACTCTTTGAAGGTGGCAGGACAGGTAGACAAAGACATTAAGAAGGCATATGGTATACTAGGCTTTATTTATAAATATGGGTATAGAGTACAAAAATCAGGAAGTGCTGACTAACCTCTATAAAACCTTGGTGAGGCCACAGCTGGAGTACTGTGTCCAATTCTGGTCACCACACTATAGAAAGGATGTTAAGGCATTGGAAAGGGTGCAAAGAAGGTTTACTGGAATGGTACCAGGATTGAGGGACTTCAGTTATGGGGAAAGGCTAGATAGGCTAGGTTTATTCTCTTTAGAACAGAGCATTTTGAGAGGAGACCTAATAGAGGTTTATAAAATCATGAGGGGATTCGACAGGGTGAATTAGGAAAAACTGTTTCCACTGGTGGGCAAATCTGTGATACTTGTGGTCACAGATTTAAAATAGTTTCAAAACAAGGCAGAGGTGAGGAGAAATGTTTTCATTCAGCAGGTTGTTTGAATCTGGAATGCATTGCCTGAAAAGGTGGTGGAGGCCAATTTGATAACAGCTTTTAAAAGAGAGTTAGATCTTTATTTAGGGAGAACAGATTTGTTAGGTTATGGGGAGGGCAGTGGGATTGAGTTGCTCTGTTCAAAGAGCTGATTAGATTAGCCGAATGGCCTCCTTTTGTGCCGTAAAAGTCTATGATTCTATGATGATTCTAAGACATGTGTTGAAAGTTACACATGGTCACTTTACAACAACTTTCCTTCTGATGTATCTCTGCCTTGTCACCAAGGGATGGTTGGCTTTCACTAAGCACCTGCTCTCTGCGATCCTTTTCATTCATTCCTTTAGCGCAAGCTGCCAACTGGCCTCTTTCTGTGCTGTAAGGTTCTATTATTCAGTGGCTTGTTTCAAGCAACCAGGTCGCTGCTTCCATTCTCTGGAATGCCATCTCGGAGTCCCATAGGCACTCACCTCCTTCAAGTTTCACCTCAAGCCCTTCCTCTCTGATCACGCATCTTCCCCCCAACCACCCCACCTTGCTCACCTCACCTTCCCCTCGGCCCTATCCCCCAACTCAGGTAAAAAAAAAACCTAGACTGTCCAGCGGTATCACTTGTCCCAGGTTACAGAATGAGTTGATTTTGCTTTGTTTTCAAAATTTCCCACAGTGGGTGAGGGTGTCCAGCATGAAGAAGATCGATTGCATTCGAGTTGAACAGATGGATTTGTGGGAATACCAGGTGGATTAATGCAAGGCCAACTGACATTGGTCTGGGAGACAAGCAAGATGCCAATTATTGCAAGATGGGAAGAGGAGGAGGCATGCAATTATCTCTCAGTGAGTGTTAAAGTCAACTTCAATTGTTACCAACAAGGTTTAATCCAAAGCGAGTATTCATTGCAAGAACGTTAGAATGCTGGTTACAGCTGTTTACTTTCACTCAGTGTTGGTTAAACGGGGATGAGGACAATACTAATCTCAAAGCGCTTAATAGAAGATACTGCAAAATGGATTACCTGTGTATTTTGTGGGTGAAACGCTTATTTTTGGAATGCAGAGTAGTAAAGTGGTTAAACTCACACCATGGAAGTTGTACATTTGTAGGAATGATATCTGACTATCTGTCATGTTTTGTCATGTTGAAAATACTAAACTGTACAGTGTATTTTGTTGAAAGCAAATTATTTATTGCAAAAAAAGTTTCCAATTCATGTATAACCTGCAAATACATGATCTTGTTTCTTTAATATATAATATATATTTCAGATTGAATACATCACCCAAAAAGTGCACAGTTTCCACTACAACCGCAGAAAGAACAATAGCAGCAACAATAACAACAACAAAATTGCATTTGTATAGAAGTAAGGGATAGGAAACAGAAAATAAGCTTATTTATAATAATATTAATAATAATCGTTGCATTTGATATGGTGCCTTGTCACGTCATTGAGACATCTCAAAGCATTTCACAGAATAATGTATAATATAAAGTGCATTGACTGCAGATTTCGTAGACTGAGGAATACATTAGTGAATTGTGTACTGCAGCGCCCCACAAACAGTTGTGGATTATTACCTCCGGAAAGCGATCCACTCAACTCACTTAACAACTGGGTAGGGAAACTTGCCCACGGTCACTCCCTGCCCGAGAATACAACCCAGGTCCCATTACTTGTGAGGCAAGCGCTCTAACGACTACACTGCAGAACACCACGTTGACAGTCAGTTGGGAATAAATAACAACTCACATTAACATGGGTCCATTCATGTGGGATAGCACCTCAGAATGCTTATAACTGACATAGATTGACAGAGAGCGGGAAGAAAGGCAGGCACGGTGGCAAAGGAAAGTTCCACAAACAGCTCTGATGAACAAATGAACAATTGTCGGCCACGAAACTGGAAGAGAGAAACACCTTTCTCCTTGCAAATACTGCTCCAGGATCTTCACTGTTCGCCTGAACAGGCAGACAGGCCCTGGGTTTAACGTCGCACCTGAAAGACAGCACCTCCGACAATGCCGTGCTCTCCCAGAGTGTCAGTCTAGACGAGTTCAAAATCCTGAGGTGGGGCACGAATCCCTAACCTTCTCACTGACCAACAACAACGACAAAATTACATTTGTATAGTGACTTTCACGTCAGGAGGACGTCCCAAAGCGCTGGACAGTTAGGTCAGGACCCGAGCACGGTGTGGGGTGGGGGTGGGGGGGGGGGGGGGGGGGGAGTAGGAGTGGGGGGAGAGTAAGGAGGGGAGCAGAAGGCGCGGTCGAATAGGAAGGTCATGAGGCCGGCCTTGAAGAAGGAGGGAGGGGTTGGGCAGGCCAAGACCCTATCCATCAAGCGGGGTCAATAATGCTTCGAAAGCACCATGTGTAGTGACTGTGTAAACAATGTGTAGTGACTGTGCAGGTAACATATAGTGACTGTTGGGAGTGTCTCCCGGTGTCCTCATAGAATCATAGAATTTTACGGCACAAAAGGAGGCCATTCGACCCATCTAGTCTGTACCATCTAGTCTTTGAAAAGAGAAACTCAATCTCACTGCCCCGCGCTCTCCCCATAACCTAACAGACCTGTTCTCCCTAAATAAAGATCTAATTCTCTTTTAAATGCTGTTATCGAATTGGCCTCCACCATCTTTTCAGGCAATGCATTCCAGATTTGAATAACCCACTGAGTGAAAAAATGTCTCCTCAGCTCCCCTCTGCTTCGTTTTGAAACTATTTTAAATCTATGACCGTGAATCACAGATTCGCCCACCAGTGGAAACAGTTTTTCCTTATTTACCCTGTCGAATCTCCTCATGATTTTATAAACCTCTATTAGGTCTCCTCTCAACCTTCTCTGTTCCAAAGAGAATAAACCTAGCCTATCTAGCCTTTCCCAATAACTGAAGTCCCTCAATCCTGATACCATTCCAGTAAACCTTCTTTGCACCCTTTCCAATGACTTAACATCCTTTCTATAGTGTGGTGACCAGAATTGGACACACTACTCCAGCTGAGTCCTACCAAGGTTTTATAGAGGTTAGTCAGCACTTCCTGACTTTTATACTCTATTGATAAAGCCTAGTATCACAATGCCTTCTTAACGGCTATGTCTACCTGTCCTGCCACCTTCAAAGAGTCACTAACACAAATCCCACAGGAATCTCTGTTCCCTCACACCCCTTAAAATTGTACTATCTAGCCTATATTGCCTCCCCTCATTTCTTCTCCCAAAATGTACCACCTCACACTTCTCTGCATTAAACTTCATCTGCCATGTGTCTGCCCACTTTACCATTTTATCTATAATCTTCTTGCAGATGGTTACAGTGATAGGGTGCTGTTGAAAAGGGTTAATAGCCGGAAGTCAGAATTAAGGACGCTATATCTGAATGCACGAAGCTTTCAGAACAAGATAGATTAATTAGTTGCGCAAATAGAGACAAACCGGTATGATCTAATAGCCATCACCGAGACATGGTTACAAGGTAATCAAGGGTGGGAACTAAATATTCCCGGCTACGTGATATATAGGAAAGATAGGCAATGTGGTAAACGAGGAGGGGGAGTGGCCCTGCTAATAAAGGATGGGATAAAAACAGTAGAGAGGAAAGATTTTAAATCTGAAAAGCAAGATGTAGAGTCAGTATGGGTAGAGATAAGTAACTTCAAGGGGCAGAAAACTATAGTGGGAGTAGTTTATAGACCCCCAAACAGCAGTCAAAATATCGCTCAAGGTATAAATCAGGAGATTAGCGGAGCATGTAGCAAAGGAAAGACACTAATTGTGGGTGATTTTAACCTGCACATAGACTGGGACAACCAAATTGAGAAAGGTAAGATAGAAGAGGAGTTTATAGAATGCATTAGAGATAATTTTCTAGATCTGTATGCCGAGGAGCCAACCAAGGAACAGGCCATATTAGACCTTGTTTTGTGTAATGAAACAGGGCTGATCAGCAAACTCGAACGTAAGGCTCCTCTAGGGCAAAGTGATCATAATATGATGGAATTTAGCATTAAGTTAGAGAGGGAAGTAGTTAAGTCTGAAGCAAAAGTCTTCAATTTAAATAGAGCCAACTTTGCTGGTATGAGAGAGGATTTAGCCAGAATAAACTGGGAGACTAGACTTAAGGATTTGACAGTAGACCAGCAATGGCAGACATTCAAGGAGATAGTGCAAAATTCCCACTGAGCACATATTCCTTTGAGGAATAAGAATGCCATGGGAAAGGTGGTTCAGCCGTGGCTAACTAGAGCAGTTAAGGAAAGTATCAAATCAAAAGAAAAAGCCTATAAAACAGCGAAGATGATTAGTAAACCCGAGGATTGGGAGAACTTTAGGGAATAACAGAGGAGGACCAAAAAATTGATCAAGAGGGAGAAAATAGATTATGAGGGCAAACTAGCAAAGAACATAAAAACAGACTGCAAGAGTTTTTACAAATATATAAAAACGAAAAGGCTAGCGAGGGTGAATGTGGGTCCATTACAGGCAGAGACCGGAGGAATTATAATAGGGGACAAAGACATGGTAGAGTCATTAAACAAGTATTTTTCTACAGTCTTCACTGTAGAAGACACTGGAAACATACCAAAAATAGATGGGAACCAAGAAGACAATGTTAGCGAGCAACTTAGGGAGATTAACATTAGCAAAGAGATGGTTCTAGGTAAATTGTCGGGTCTTATATCCGATAAATCCCTTGGACTGGATGGCCTGCATCCTAGAGTTTTAAAGGAGTTAGCTACTGAGATAGTGGATGGCTTGTCTATAATCTTCCAAAATTCTGTGGATACTGGAAAAGTCCCCATTGATTGGAAGATTGCAAAAGTAACTCCACTATTTAAGAAGAGTGGAAGAGAAAATATGGGAAACTGTAGACCAGTTAGTCTGACGTCAGTTGTAGGGAAAATTCTTAGTCCTTAATAAAAGACGTAGTTATGGGATACCTTGAAAACCATAAAAAGATTAGGCAGAGTCAACATGGCTTTACAAAAGGGAAATCATGCTTGACTAATCTTTTAGAAGTTTTTGAGGATGTATAAGGGGGAACCAGTAGATGTGGTATATTTGGATTTTAGGAAGGCATTTGACAAGGTGCCACACAAAAAGCTGTTACTCAAGATTAAGGCCCACGGGATTAATGGGAAAATATTAACATGGATAGAAGAGTGGCTATAGGATAAAAAGCAGAGAGTAGCAATAAACGGATCATCCTCGAATTGGCAGGATGTAATTAGTGGAGTGCCATAAGGATCAGTGCTTGGGCCTCAGCTATTTACTATTTACATCAATGATCTGGACGAGGAGATTGAATGTAATGTGTCTAAACTAGGTAGCAGAGTGAGCTCTGAGGATGATGCAAGAAGATTGCAACAAGATATAGATAGGCTAGGGGAGTGGGAAAGTAGGTGGCAGATGGAATTCAGCAAGTGTGAAATTATTCACCTAGATAGCAAGAATAAAGGAATGGATTATTTTCTAGAGTGGGAGAAATTAGATAATGTTAGTATTCAAAGGGATTTGGGTGTCCTTGTACACCAGTCCCAAAAAGTTAGTTTGCAGGTGCAGCAAGCAACTAAGAAGTTGAACGGCATGCTATTGTTCAATTCAAAAGGTTTAGAGTACAAGAGTAGGGAAGTCTTGCTGCAACTGTGTAGGGCTCTGGTGAGACCGCACCTAGAGTATTGTGTGCAGTTTTGGTCTCCTTATTTAAAAAACGACATACTTGCCTTAGAGGGGGTGCAGCGTAGATTCACTAGGTTAGTTCCTGGGATGAGGGGACTGACCTATGAGGATAGGTTGAATAAACTAGGGCTGTATTTTCTAGAGTACAGAAGAATTAGGGGGAATCTTATTGAAACATATAAGATTCTTAAAGGGATGGATAAAGTAGACCCTGAGGAACTGTTTCCCCTGGTAGGAGAATCTGTAACCAGGGGTCACAGTCTTAAAATTAAGTGTCAGCCTTTTAGAACAGAGTTGAGGAAACATTTCTTCACTCAGAGGGTAGTGAATTTATGGAATTCACTACCCCAGAAGGCTGTAGATGCTCAGTCCTTGAACATTTTCAAGGCTGAGACTGATAGAGTTTTGAAAAATAGATGGATTAGGGGATATGGGGATGCGGTAGGTAATCAGAGTTAGGTGAGCAGATCAGCCGTGATCATATTGAATGGCGGAGCAGCCTACTCCTGCTCCTAATTCTTATGTTCTTATGTTACTATCCTCCTCACTATTTACTATTCTCCCTAATTTAGTATCATCTGCAAACTTGGAAACTGCTCCCTAAACCCAAGTCCAGATCACTAATATATATTAAAAAGAGCAGTGGTCCCAATACCGATCCCTGGGGGGATGCCACTGCACACTTCCCTCCGGTCTGAAAAACCGCCCCTTACCACAACTCTCTGCTTTCTGTCTCGCAGCCAGTTGTGGATCCATGCTGCCACTGTGCCTTTAATGCTGTGGGCCTCTACTTTCCTAATCAGCCTCTTATGCGGCACTTTGTCCAAATGCCTTTTGAAAGTCCATGTAAACTACATCAACTGCGCTACCTTTGTCCACCCATTCCGTTGCCTCATCGAAAAATTCTATCAGATTTGTAAAATAATAATAATAATCCTTAAGTTTATGGAGCACTTTTTACGTCTTATCTACATCTCAAAGTGCTTTGCAGAATACAACAATATCCTAAGGTTGGGACCAGAGCAGGGTGGGGGAGGGGTTGTGGTTGGAGGAAGGAAAGTAGGAAAATTGACTGTATATTCGTGGGCGAATGTGGCAGCCAAATTGCGCAGAACAGTGTCCCACAAACAGTCGTGGAAGTGGGGCCAGAGGAGAAAGGGGGAAAAGAGGATAAGGGGGAGAGGGAGGCGAAGGTTGAAAACAATCAGATAGGAAAAGGGGGGAGAAAGGGGGGACAAAGGAGAGAGGGATGGAAAGGTGGGTGGGGGGCAAAATCAGAGAGAAAGGGGGCAAGAGGGAAGCGGGAGAAAAGTTGATAAGGGAGGAGAGAAAGTGGGGAAAAGGAGTGAGAGAAGAAGAAGTGGGGGGGGGTGGGGGGCGGGAGGGGCGGGGGGGAAAAGGCCAGGGGGCAAGATGGGGTGGGGGGGGGAATCAAACAACACCAATAAACAACAAAATTAACAACAATAAACAACAAAAGCAACGATATTAACAATAAAAACATTAACAATCAACAAATAACAATAGTCCAGCAACCACTCCTTGTCCTCTCCGCCTGCCTGAACCATCTTCAAAATGGCGGGAAAACAGGGCCCAGTGTGACTACAGGCCCGAAAACTGAGCAACTCCTCAGCTGGTGTGCCCTTTAACAAATCCATGCTGGGTGTCCTTTATCAGCCTATATCTTTCTGAGTGAAGATCTATCTTGTCCCTAATTATAGACTCTAGAAGTTTGCCCACTACCGACGTTAGACTGACTGGCCTGTAGTTCCCAGGTTTGTCCTTCTGCCCCTTTTTATACAGGGGAGTAACATTAGCAACCCTCCAGTCCTCTGGCATCACTCCTGTGTTCAAGGAAGATTGAAAGATTGTGGCCAGAGTCTCTGCTATTTGCTCCTGTACTTCCCTTAGTAACCTAGGATGCATCCCATCCGGACCAGGTGACTTATCTGCCTTGCCGTCAACCCTTTTAGTATTTCCTCTCTGTTTGTACTGATCCTGTGTACCCTCTTCTACCCTCTCCTCCAATACTGTAGCATTGGCTGCATCCTCTTCTCTTGTGAAGACAGAGGAAAAGTATTCATTCAGTACATCAGCCATGCCCTCTGCCTCCACAGTAAGATTTCCTCCTTGGCCCCTAATTGGCCCCACCCTACCCTTGACCAATCTTTCACTCTTAATATGTTTGTAAAATACCTTAGGGTTCCCTTTACCTGCTAATTGTTTCTCATGCAGTCTTTTTTCCCCTCTAATTTCCTTTTTCAGTTCTCTCCTGGTCTTCCTATATTCTTCTTGGTTGACCTCTGTATCTTGGGCCTGACACTTGTCTCTTTTCAAAAGCCTCTTTTTTTGCTTTATTGTGGTTTGTTTGGACGGATTATTATTAGGCGTGTGGAATAAGTAAACTTGCCCAAGGTTTCGCCCTGACCTGCCTGGAATCGAACACAAATCTCCCCAGCTTGGTCTCCCCACCTTGCAAGACTAACCACTAAGCCACAGGAGCTCCACTGTTCCTCTAACCACACACAAACTCAGTGGTCTTGAGTCATTGGGGCTGATTTAGACACTAAATCCAATTATCTTGGTTCTTGTGTTGCTCCTACAGGCTACCAGTGCTATCAGTCCAGCAGAAATCAAGAGCAGCAGAAATCCCAACATCAACATGCCTAGCAAGGGAGGGAAGGAGAGAAAATTAATAATGATAATAATCCTTGCGTTTGATATAGTGCCTGATCATTTTGTTGAGATGTCTCAAAGCGCTTCACAGGATATATTGTAAAGTGGATTGACTGTATACATACATTGTGGGCCCAACATGGCAGCCAATTGCAGACAGCAGTGTCCCACAAACAATCATGGAATGAATGACCAGGTTTATCTGGGGGATTGTTGGCCCAGACACCTTGTCTTTCCAAATAACACCACGTCCATCTGAACAGGCACAGATAGGATCTCGGTTTAAAGTCTCATCTGAAGGATGAGCAAAGCAATGAGGCCTACCCCCAACTTGAGTGGCAGCCAAGACCACAGGGGTTCCAGGAGCTGATATTTTGTTGGAACTCACTACCTTCTGACTCAGAAGCTAGAGGGTTGCCTACTGAGCCGGGGGTTGTAGAGTTTTCCCCGGTTACCTGCTGGCCAACAATCCTCCAGATAAAATTCATAATTTCACCTGCCATTTGTTTGTGGGGGGACTCACCAGCCATAAAATGGCTGCTGCGTTTACAAATACACAGTCACTACACTTCACAACATGAACACTTTTAAAAAAAATATTGTTGGCACTGCACTGCGAGTATTATTAGAATCAATAGGAATTTTAGTAGCAGTATTTCAACATCAACGTGTATTTTTATAGTGCTGCTCACAAGGGTTAGTGGCTCAGAGCCCTTATTATGTGTGTGGTTATTTTGAACATTATTCTATTAATGAGAGTATTACAATGTAGTTATAATGAGTATATTAATGTGGGATTAATATGGGTTTTGTTGATTTTGAACATGATCAAAGTATCATCAGTATTATTCCGAGTATGAATATCGTGAGTGTAATTGCCGTCATTATTATTTGTGTTCATTAACTTGAGCTTGATTATGGGTAATAAATCCTAGCAATCTTTACAGTTGATAGTGTTGCTGCTATGAGTAATAAATAATACTAATCCTTACATTTGACATTCTTATGTTATTATAATAGTATTATGAGCAACTTTTTAATACGCTAAGACCTGACATATCCACAGGGCCACTACAACAACTTGCATTTGTATAGTAGCCGCCATGTAGGGTAGCGTCCCTGAGGACTTCACAATAGTGGAGCACAACGCCAAGACAGGGGGAGGGGGAGAGAACCATGGACATGATTGAAGAGGAAGCTCTTCAGGCACGAGCTGAAGATGGGAAAGGAGGGACAAGGCGACGGTATAGAAGAAGAGAGTTACAGAGGGCATAGTGGCCAAAAGTATGGCCACTGATGGTGGAACTGAGGGCATGAGGGACATGCAGGTGGCCGGAGCCAGTCGAGCGAAGGCAGCAGTGAATAATAATAATAATCCTTGCATTTGATATAGTACTTTTCACATCTTATCGACGTCCCAAAGCGCTTCACAGAATATGCTGTAAAGTGAATTGACTATATATTTTGGGGGGAATCGCGGCAGCCAATTGTGCACAGCAGTGTCCCCCACAAACAGTCGTGGATTGAAATGACCAATTTTATTTTTGTGGCTTTTTTGGAGGGATTATTGTTAGGCTTGTGGAGTAAGGAAACTTGCCCAAGGTTTCGCCCTGACCTGCCTGGATTCGAACACAGGTCTCCCCAGCTTGGTCTCCCCAGCTTACAAGACAAGTGCTCTAACCACAGAGCCACAGGAGTTCCACACATGGGTTGGGGGGAGCAAGCAGGACATGAAAGAGCGAATGGAGAGAATTGTAAATGGTATTTACCAATTCTGTAGTATAGGATTGAATCATTTTCCACCTCACTTTCCAAATGCTAAAGAGAGGAAAACACGGCAGTCAGTTAGTTCCAGATCATCATCTACTAGTGATAATTGCAGTAATAATAATGCTCCTTGCATTTGATCTAGCGTCGTATACGGTTGTTGAGACGTCTCAAACCCCTTCACAGAATATATAGTAAAGTCATTCACCAATCGACTATCAACCGGGTCTCTCCTTACTGCTAGGTAAACAGATGTGGGTGGAGCAAGGAAACTTGCCTAAGGTTTCGGCCGGCCTGGGAATGAGAATCAAACCCTGGTCCTCTCACTTGTGAGATGAGTGCTCTAACCACTACACTACAGGACTACACAGAAATTACCATTTATGCTAAACCTAATGGGACTTTACAATACAGTACAAGCACAAATTTACATTCAAATACAGCGCACAGCAGGAGGAATTTCGACTCACTATGAAACTGTTTGGTTGATCCAATAAGCAGTTGATGTTATTATTCTTGTCAGTCAGAAACATGTTCAAATAGTCTTTACTGCGGTCGCTGAATATTGGGTTCATCCACGACCTGCGAGGTAAACACGGGCAAAACATTCTCGTTATCACTGACTTAATTCATCTTACCAGAGACTCCAACACTGCTACAGACTCTTACCACAGACTCTAACAATCTATCTCTGGGATTTCAGTTTGTTTAGGATTCTCTTAAGATAGGTTTCAGCATGTGTCCGACACACGGCCGTCACAAAAAATACCACGCACTCCATCGCTTTGGGACGTCCTCCAGACGTGAAAGCCATTCTGCAAATGTATTTTGTTATTATTGTTGTTGACTTCACTCTGCTTGCTCCTACCACCTATTTTTACTTCCCATATGCAGTATCTTGCATTCAATTTATTCCAGTTGTCTGTTTACCTCTGCCCCAATACCCTCACTTGTTGAGTGAGCATATCTCTTTGTCTCGTTCTCCCTTTTAAAACACCCCATTCACAACATCAATTTGAATGAAGAGGACACTATGTATAACGCTGTGTAACTGTATATAATGCTATTTAACTCTACATATCTGTGTAATTCTAATATAACTATGGAATTATTTTGGTCAGCTGAATGTCTGACACATGCGGAAAGCTATTACCAAGTTTAAGAGTATCCAAACCAAACTGATAATTCCATGCTTTGGAGAGTAAAAGGAGCAGTTTGGCAAGAGGTTTGGGGTCTGATTCATAGATTCATAGGATTTTACAGCCCAGAAAGGAGGCCATTTGGCCCATTGTGTCTGTGCCAGCTCTTTGCAAAGAGCTATTCAAAGCAATCCCACTCTCTGGCTTTGCTGGAGTCTAACCAGCTAAACCTGCATAGATTAGCATTGAGAGCACTGTCTGGCAAGGTTTCCCACTGCATGTCCAGCTGGGGCCACCCTACCCTTTAGAGATTTGGTTTGCAGGGTTAATGGGATGCAAGTGGGAAGAATTCCTGCCCCCAATGACCAGTTTGCCCTTTCAGATCCTGCCGATGTACTGTGCCTTGGAATACTGCTGACCCATCTGGCTCAGGAACTGGATAATAATAATAATCCTTGAATTTGATATTGTGCTTTTCATGTCTTCTAGATGTCTCAAAGCGCTTCACAAAATATGCTGTAAAGTGAATTGACTACGTGAAAATATATGTGAGCAAAACACGGTGGCCAGTTGCACACAGTAGTGTCCTACAAACAGTTGGGGATTGAAGTGACCAATTATCTTCTGAGGGATTATTATTAGGCATGTGGAGTAAGGAAACTTGCCCAAGATTTTGCCCTGCCTGGAATTGAACCCAGGTCTCTCGCTTATAAGGTGAGTACTCTAACCATTGAGCTACAGATCTCCACATAAGATACAGTCACAGAGAGCAAGCTCAATTCCAACATTCCATAGCCAAACATGTCACCTTGGAGCATGTTCAACCCCAAGGATACCTTTGTCTACATGTCACTCTAACTGTATATGATTCTACGCAACTCCATGCCACTCTATGGCTTGAGTATGATCTGATCAGATCCCAGTGAGCTTGCTGTGCCGGTCATTCTTACCTGATGTTGCTGGACATTAAGCAAGTGCCCCGGCCAGTTGAACAGTAGACGTAGCGATCATCATGAGGCATTCCCAGGTTGTGACCTATTTCATGAGCAACATATTTGGCAACCTCCCTGCTGCCAAGTTGCGTGTCCTGTAAACCAACAGGATTTGGTCAGTCCCTGTGCCCTCACTTTACCCACTAATTGCCCAGAAATGTACAGTCAATTCATTTTACGCTGTACTTTTTGAAGCGCTTGACAATGTGATAAAGGGCTATATCAAATGGAAGTATTATTAGTATTATTATGATTGATCTATGTTCAAAGGTGTTCAAAATTATGAGTTGTTTTTGATAGAGTTAATAGGGATGGAGTTCTGGCGGGTGAGTCGGTAACCAAATGACACAAAGTTAAGATAATTAGTAAAAAAAAAAGAACCAGAGGGGAGATACGGAGACTTTTTCTATCCAGAGAGTTGTAGTAGTTTGAAAAAGTAGTGGAAGCAGATTCGATAGTAGTTTTCAAAAGGGAATTGGATATGGATTTAAAAAGGAAAATTTGCCCAGGGTCAGAGCAAGGCAATGGGATAGCTCCTTTAAACAGCTAGCACAGGCACAATGGGCCGAGTGGATTCCTTCTGTGCTGTTAGACTCTCTGATTCTATAATCGCTTTGAGTTGTAATAAACAGCAAATCATTGTTGCCCTAGATATAGCCTCCGACTCTTGCCTCTGAGTCAGTATTTTTTTGGGGGGTGCAAATCCCACGTTGAATGATGTCCTGGTCTCGTAGAGCAGTACAGGAAGGGGCAACGCCGCCTTGTCAGAGGGGCCATCCTTGTGATGAGATGTTAAACCGAGCTCTGTGCCCTGTTCATACGGTAACATTAAACCTCTCTTGGTGCTAAGCGAAAAGAGAAAGGATTTTCTCTCCCACTGTCTTGAAGGTGTGACAAGGATACGTATATCAAATGTAATCATTATTATTATTGTTATTATGATGATTCTGATCAATATCATGGTAAGGAATGTAAGTCATTATCACTGTTGGTGTAATAATAATAATCCTCACCTTTAATATAGTGCCTTATTACGTTATTGAGACATCTCAAAGCTTTTCACAAAATCTATTGTAAAGTGTCAATTACACACAGCAGTGTTCCATAAATAGTCCTAGATTGAGTGACCAAATTATCACTTTTTTTTAATTAACTTTTTGTTGTTACCCATGGAGAAGTGATACACCAATCCCACTAACAACTGGGTTCCTACTTACTGCTCGCTAGGTAAGTAGAGGCGTGTAGAGTTAGGTTTCTCCCTGCCCGGGAATCGAATCTGGGTCCTCTCGTTAGCGAGGCGAGTGCTCTAACCACAAAGATGCAGGTTTGTAACAAGCGCCAGGAGTCCGTACCTTCACTACTCCTCCGCTCATGTCCCCTGAACACATCTTTTCCATGTAAGCCTCGCCAAGTGAGTATTCATCGAACGATACCCCACTGCGGGAAACAAGCCCCAAAATGCTTAGTGTGTGTGGATACTAAGCATCTCCCTCTCTGGGCTGCCCCTCTCCCTCCCATCACGTTAAATAACATCTGAATTTCAAATTTAACATTTTTAATTTAAACTCAGAGCTTGGCTATTTAGGGGTGAAATCACACAAGTGGCACAAATGGTAGTGAATATCTGGAACTCTCTCCCCCAAAAGGCTGTGGGTGCTGGATCCATTCACATCTTCAAGACTAAGCTGGGCAGATTGTTGTTAGGTCAGGGTATCAAGAGATATGGGGCAACGGCATTGGAGTTGATGTACCGTGATCTTATAGAATGGCAGAACGGGCTTGAGAGGCTGAACGGTCCACGCCTACTCCTAGATAACTGCCACACCTTCAAACTGCATCATTTCACACCTCTCCACATCTTTGAATTACAGATTCCCTTCTCCACCTTTAAACCGCACTTCCTCATCCCTTTAAAGCGATGCCCCCTCTCCCACCTCACCGAGCACTATTGCAATGCCCTTTCGTCGGTCTCCCCACTCACAAACTACAACTGATTCAGAACTCTGCCACCTGGATCCTCATCCACACTAAACTCACGACCCCCATCGCACCAGTCCTCTCCAAGCTCCACTGGCTCCCTATCACAGAACAGACTGATTTCACGATCCTCACACTCGTGTACAAAGCTCTTTGCACCCTGTCACCTCCCTATCTTTCTGATTTGCTTTCACCCCCACTCCACGCTACCTCCACTAGGTGGGGACTGGCTTCCTGGTCGCCCCTCAAGCCCTCCTCTCTACTATCAGCATCCGCTCTTTCAGCCACTAAGTCTTGAAGTTTTGGAACTTTCTCCCCCAATCCCTCCACCCTCTCCTTCTTCCTTTGACTGGAAACTATACCTCCTCCCACCGTCCCCCACCCCACCCCACCCCAGGCTCAGCGTCAGTCCCCGAGACGCTGCCCTGCGTGAAGGGAACGATGCAAGTCTTGGTCAAGTTACCTGATGAGCTGAGCATAGTCATAGTGTTTCCGTGGCAACAGCTCAGTGTTACTCCATCTCATAAAGTCACGAAGAGCTTTGGTGGAATTGTTGCTGATGGGCACCTTGTTTTCCCTGGTCCAGACCTCAATTCCGACCAGGAAAATTTTGATTTTCAGCTGTGAATAGTAGATCTGAAAATATAGACGGAAAGCCTCTGTCACTGGAGGGAGAGAGGGAGGGAGGGAGGGAGGGAGAGAGAGAGGGAGGGAGGGAGGGAGAGAGAGAAAAAGGAAGGAAGGAAGGAAGGAAGGAAGGAAGGAAGGAAGGAAGGAAGGAAGGAAGGAAGGAAGGAAGGAAGGAAGGAAGGAAGGAAGGAAGGAAGGAAGGAAGGAAGGAAGGAAGGAAGGAAGGAAGGAAGGAAGGAAGGAAGGAAGGAAGGAAGGAAGGAAGGAAGGAAGGAAGGAAGGAAGGAAGGAAGGAAGGAAGGAAGGAAGGAAGGAAGGAAGGAAGGAAGACAGAGATGGTCACAGGCCGAGACAGAAAGCAGAACGGAAAAGGCAGAGAGACACAGAGAGTGAAACAGCGAGAGAGAGAAACACAGAAAGAAACACAGAAAGAATATTTTCAGCAGCAAAATATACAGTCAATTCACTTTACAGTACTGTATATTCTGCGAAGCGCTGTGAGATGTCTCGAAGACATAGTAAGGCACTTTATTAAATGCAATTATTATTATTCAGAAAGAATGAAACAAACAATCAAAGAAACAAAGAGGAAGAAAGGAAACCAGAGCGAGAGAGAGAACACAAGAAATAATAATAATAATCCTTGCATTTGATATAGTGCTTTTCACGTCTTCCAAATGTCTCAAAGCGCTTTGCAGAATACACTGCAAATTTAATTGACTCTGTATTTGTGGGCAAAACATGGCAGCCAATTGCGCACAGCAGTGTCTCACAAACTAACGTGGATTGAAATGACCAATTCATTCATTTATTTTTGAGAGGTTATTATCAGACATGTGGAGTAAGGAAACTTGCCCGAGGTTTCGTCCTGCCTAGAATTGAACCCAGAGTTCTCTCTTGTAAGGCAAATGCTCTAAGCACTGAGCTAAAGGACTCCACAAAGAAAGATAGAGAACGGAAGAGAGAGGGAGAAACAACATGTATTTCCATTGTTATTTTATCATTCACAACATTCAAAACATTGCAAGTGCTCTGGTACACTAACCAGAGTGACAGGTGCTAAAAAAAAATGCAATTTGATTTTGCATCTCTTTTCGAAGAGAAAACAAGGCTGGTTAAGAGTTCCTCATTTCTCTTGAATTTTCCCCTTGGCCTGAAAGAGAACCTCGGGATGATGGAGGGCGAGGGAAGAATAAGTGGTGGAAATGAATATGTGAAAGGCAATGAAACAAGACTTGGAATATTTGGATTTGTGTATGTGTAAATTGTGTAACTATGCTTGGAATATTTGGAATTGTGTGTGTTGCTGTGGGAATTTCTGAGGGCAATATTTCGTTACCCAGAAGGTAATTATGACAGGAAAAGGATGGTCTTGTGGGTGTTCTGGAGGCATGAGATCAGGTGGGCCGATGGGCCTTCTTCATCTGAACTGATCTTGTGATCATGTGAGTGTTCGAGACACCCAGTGTTTGCCGTCTTCTCAGTTTAAAGCCGAACGCACTTTGAAACAAGCATCGCAGCCCATTACCTGGGACAGGTGGTAGGCCAAGCAGATGAGGTAATGCTCTGTTTTCTTGAGGTCCTCATTGTTTTTCAAGAACTGTGAGAAGACATTACAAGTCATGAACACGTGCAATGGAGATATGAGCAGTGAAATAATAATAATCCTTGCCTGGATTGTGGCATCTTATCACATCATCGAGGTGTCTCAAATCGCTCCAAAGAATCACACTAAAGTGGATTAATTGTGGATAAAACGCGGCAGCCAATTGTACTAAGCAGTGTCCCACAAACAGTGGTGGATTCATAGAATCATAGAATTACATAGCACAGCAAAAAGGCCCTTTGAAAGAGCTGTCAAAATCAATCCTACTCGCCGGCCCTCTCCGCATTAGCCTTGCATGTTTGTCCTCCCCAAAAATCTATCTAGTGCTCCTCTGACAGTTGCTGGTAAATCAGCTTCCATCACCCATTCAGGCAACGCATTCCAGATCCAAACAACTCGGGTAATCAGTGCGCCACAGGACTAGCTCCACAATTAAGATATGAGAGGTGAGTCATGAGGGATGAGATATGAGAGTCGAGATACAGGAGGTGAAGGTATGAGGAGTGAGATACGAGGATGTCCTATCACCTCAGCTTCTTACCTCTTGTCTGTCAGCCACCAGAAACAGCTCAATGCCAAGTTCATTCTTGTGACCCTGGATCGGAGCAAAAATAAATGATAATGTTTATATCGGGATGGAATTCAGTATAGTTGGACTGTTTTCCTGGCTTATCTCGTGCTTTTAGCTACTATTTTCACAAAATGAGTCTCCAAAATTCCGAAGCTTGTTGGAGACCAGGGCATCCACCCTATCTCTCCCATCACAGCACTGTGCTGTTTCTTAAACGAATGTCATCATTCTGACCTCACCCAACCTTCCTGGAAACCTATTCCAGTTATTAATTAAACTCTTGAAATTGCCCTTTGTAATTCCTGAAATTGCCCTTTGTACTCCTGAACCTGCTGCACTCTAGGTGTCAACCCTGACTCTGTCTGTAGCATTCTTCCCTCTGAGTCAAACAGTTGTGGGTTCAAGCCTCGCGTCGTGGACTCTGAGCTCACCGTCGTGGCTGACGCTCCAGCGCAGTTCTGGGGGAGTTATTGCATTGTCTGATTATTGTATGATTATTACTTATTAAATTCCTACTTTAATCATTCAAATATTTGAAACAATTAGATGAAGTATTGCTTCCCCTGTAGAAATTTATTTTTGAATGCTTCTGGACGTGGGATAGAAGTGCCTCTTTGTGTTCAGTCCCGGGATGGGTGAAATCTATCACTTACTGCTAGGTAAACAGAAACATGTGTGGAGTAAGGAAATGTTCTTACTCCACGAGTACTTAATTATCTAGCAGTAAGTAGGAACATGGTTGTTCGTCAATTAGACGACCACTTTCTGTGGGGTAATAATCCTTCCCCCCTCTCCCTCCCCTCACCCCCACCCCAAAGAAACAATAATAATTTGGTCACCATGACTGTTCGTGGGACACAGTTGGCTGAAAGGTTTCACCCACAAAATATATTGTCAATTCATTTTATAGTACTGTACATACTGTCAAGCACTTTGAGACTTTTCTTGATGATGTGATAAGGCTCCATATCAAATGCAAGGATTATTATTATTATGATACAATCCATATCAGTGAAAATTCCTTTAAAAAATAACCACATCGACCCCACTGGCTGGGGTTGGGTAGTGTTACTCAGCGCTCACCATTATGTTGCTAGAAAGAGGAGGTATGTGTCTTCTGATGCGAACGTGCTCAGTCCTGGTAACTTTGTGCTCCTGGCTGTTGTCAGTCACAGGATCAATGGTGAATGCTTTGTCCCCAATGGACAAGTATCCACTGTAACCATAACAACAACAACAACAACAAAATTACATTTGTATAGTGCCTTTCATGTCAGGATAACATCCCAAGACGCTGGGCAGTCAGTGTTTCAGTCCTGAGCTGGGGTCGGGATCGGAGAGGGCGGAGGAAAGGGAACGGAGGGGGGTTGACCAAATGGTATTGTCGAAGAGGAGGCTACTTGAGATCGGACTTGAAGGAGGCTAGTGACGGGGAGAGATTGCAGGATGGAGTTCCAGAGGTTGGGGGCAGAGTGGCTGAAGGCTCGCCCGCCAATGGTGGGGCAGGTGGGCGGGTGGGTTGTGGGATGTGAAGCAGGCCAGAGCCCACTGAGCGGAGGGAGCGGGCAGGTTGGTAAAACATAAGACACATCTTGAAAAACATTTTTATTCACTCATTCGCCTGCTTTCTCACCCGCCCGCCCAGAGTGAGACCATTAATCTTCACACTGATTCACTGTCACACACAGTCACACATATGTTCACACAAACACACGTGCAAACGCACTCTCACTCACCCTTATATTCAACAAGGACTTGCAGTTATATAGCGCCCCTCACACAGGGTAGCGTCACAAAGCATTTGACAGTGCAGCAGCACGACACTGTGCCAGGGGAAGGAAAGGGTGACTGTAAACATGGTCAAAGAGGAAGGTCTTCAGGTGTGACCTGAAAATGCGGAAGGAAGGGACAAGGCGGAGGGGCTGACGGAGAGAGTTCCAGAGTTTGTGCAACCGCCAATGGTGAAACGGAAGGCACGAGGACAAGCACGAGATGATTATAGCCTTCACAGTCTTCAGTTATACGCTCACTGTCACACACAGTCCCACACACATTCACACTTACATGCACACACGCACCAGTCTCCTCACCTGAGCCCGTGGCACACACAGAGTGACACTGAGGAATCCTTCACTCCGTCAACCACCCCTGTGTAACAGCAGTGATTCTGAAAAGCACAGCAGAAAACCTTCAGATCAAACAAGAATTCACTCATCCGCCACTCCTCGAAAACACGAGAATTCACTCAACCTTCCTGCCTTCAGAAGTGTGTCCCATTTCCCATAGTCAGCGTCACCCCCACGGTGGGTGGAGGAGGTAATCAAATCATCCAAAACAATTGTTTGAAAATATATTTAGCAATTGGCTGCCGCATTTCACAAAATACACAGTCAATCCACTTCATGGTATATCCCGTGAAACTCTTTGAAGAGTCTCAATGAGTATTATTATTATTATTATTATTATTATTATTATTATTATTATTAGGGAGTACCCACCTGGTCATTTTTATGACAAAATACAGCAGCCAATTGTCCCACAAACAGTTGAGGATTGAGTGACAAATTTTATTTTGCAGGGATTATTGCTTTAGGAAAGCAATCTGTCAATCGACTAATAACCAGGTTCCTACTTACCGCCGGGATTAACAGAGGCATGCGGAATAAGGAAACTTGACTAAGGTTTCACCCTGCCCAGGAAACCCTTGTAAAAAAGTACCATGGTAATGGTGGTAGTACCATGGTTATGGTGGTCCTACCATGGTACTACCACCATTACCATGGTACTTTTTTACAAGGGAACGAACCCAGGTCCTGTCACTTGTAAGGTGAGCAAACATGTGAGCGAGCGGAGAGGTGGGGTAGGGGGAGAGGGAGGCACATACCTACCTGGTTATTGCGGGCTTCTGTTACCAACGAGCCGTCCTCCAGGTAATGGGACGCACTGTATGTATCCGCCATGAAGTCCCTGAAGGAATGAAAGCAAATGTTAAATCTCCATTGCTATTCTGCCCTTCCACTAGGGGGCACTTTGTTATTCCCCCACTCCCCCTACCTGACACTAATGCCGGTGTTAGCCATGAGACTTATCATTTTACTCTGTGTTTCTATCCTCTTCCCACTTCCACTCCCTAACCTGCTAGAGGGCGGGGAGGGCGGGGGTGGGTCGATGGTGGAGGATGTCTACTCATACCTGAGCTGGCTGGCTGGCTGGCTCCGGGTGAATGGGACATTCCTGTTAACGGAATGGCAGAATCAGGACCCCATCATGGAATGGGTTCCATTCTCTAATCCAGTTCCTGAGCCAGGCAGGTTCGCAGTATTCCAGGGCACTGCTGATCACAGCACAGCTCAGCCTGGCTCATCGGTAGGACATGGAAGTGCAGACCAGTCACTGGGGGCAGGGAATCCTCCCACTCAGCTCCTGTTAACCTTGCAAACCAAAGCCCTAACAGGGCTGGTCCTGACTGTGCTGTCCTGGAGTATGTGGTTAGACTCCAGTAGTTACCCCCAGCGAACACTTTGGGGGTCCCCACTTGACAAACTGTTCTTGATACTCTCCAGAAATTAAGTAAATAGGATCTCTCCTCCCAGGAAGAGAGAGTGTTGGTGGCATTCTTATGTGGACCTCATTTGGAGATTATTAAGTACAGTAACGGGTTTTGGTGGGTATCGGATACCCGATGGAAGAGACAAAATATGTATACACACACATGCATACACAAGGATACATACGCATGCACACATACATGTACATACACACACAGTACAGTGTCTTTCACTATTGCTGCCCTCTGCTACCTCACTTTAAGCACACATCGTAGGTACATACTGTGCTTTGACCAGGTGTAGAATACGTGTTCTGCCTCCAAACCTCACTGAGTACTGGAGTCTGCTGTTGTCTGCAATCTGCAATGATATCGGTGAATGTCAGCCAGAAGCAAGTGATAAGCAGCCTTGTAGAGTCAACGTTTCAGCCATCATGTGCACAGAAATATCTCACAAACAGCTGTGAAGTGAATGATTAATTTTACTTGGAAATAATTTTATTGTTGGTCAGGACACCGGGAGAGACAAAGTCCTTTCTCTCTCTGAACAGTGCCTCAGGATCTGTAAAGTCCACCTGAACAGTCAGATGCAACCTTGGTTTAACGTCTCTTCCCGAGAATGGAGCCTCCAACAATGCAACCCACCGCCCCCACCCCAACCCAGCACTTCAATTGGAGTGTTAGTCTCGACTGTGTGGGTTCAAGTCTCAAAGTGGGGCTTAAACCCACAAACTTCTGATCAGAGGAGACAGTGCTACTGACTGAGCCAGGGTAATAATAATAATAATAAGAAGAAGAAGAAGAAGAAGGACATAAGAAGTAGGAGCAGGAGTAGGCCATTCAGTCCCCCCGAGCCTGCCCCGCTATTTAATAAAATCATGGCTGATCTTCTATCCTATTTCTATTTAATTGAACTAACCCTATATCCTTTAACCCCGTTATCTTTTTTAAAAAGAAAGGACAGTCAGAAGTGAGCAATGCAACCTTAGATCATTAAAAGTTATTTTAAAAATGATAAAGGGATTAAGGGATATGGGAAGAGGCAGGTAAATTATTAATAATAACAATCCTTGCATTTGAGATAGCACCTTATCATGTCTTTGAGATGCCCAAATCCCTTCTCAGGATATACAGTACAGGCAAACCTCTATTTAGGATGGGGTTGCGTTCCTGAAAAACTGTATCTAGATAGAAACGTCCTAAATCAAAACACGATTTCCCCATGCGGTCCCATTATATAACCAGAAATGTGTTCTTTTCACACAATTTTCAGACCTTAAACCCACTAAAAAAACATAAAACCACACAACATAACACACAAATTAACATACATAGGCAAGAAGGAGCACTTGAGGTAACTGTACAGTATTGTACTTTAATACTGGCAAACTTTAATATTGTACAGTACTGGCAAACTTTAATACTGGCAGTGTGACAGTGGCACTTGCAGCTTCCCCACTCATCTTGATGTTGTGGAGCCCATAGCGTCTTTTAAACCTTTGAACCCACCCTCTGCTAGCACTGAAAGATGGTGCCTTTGAGCCTTCTCCTTCCTGATCATTTAACTCCCTGAACAATGACCTTCCTTCTCTTGGATAACCAGGGTGTTGAGTGGTATATTACGCTGGTTCTGATCCTCAATCCAGACACTCAGCATTCTTTCCATGTTTTCCATCACATCACTCCTATGTTTTGCTAATCTGCTTGCTCCTGTAACTGTAACCTTAAACTTGCCAGTATATTGTTCTTATTCTGTTTTACAGCAGCCACCAATCTAGCTAGCCCTAAAGCCCTCCCAATGTCCGTACTCTTTTGCCAGACTCAATGCACTTTATCACCTCCAATTTAGTATTTAAAGTGATGACTTTGCGGGGTTTCTGACCGCTAGTGGTATTACCACTGCTTATTTCATTGACAGTACTGCTCTCTTTCCGACATGGTATAAACGGTAGAGGCTGTAAATCGTTGAGAATTGCTCGGGAATGTTTGGAAATTACTGTCATACTGGTATCCCTTCAAAATCAGCTGGCTTTTAAACAATGACATGGTGACTTGCTATTGGCCAGTTTAAACGCTTGGATAGCAGTTGTGAGCACGATTTACCCGTGAATACACTATGGACTGTGCGTTTGAACAATTATTACGTTATTCGCACGGATGGCACGACTTTGGGTAGCGTAGGTGTACATAGATACTGAGCATCCGGTAATCTTCCGCGGGTTCACTTAACGTCGTTTCGCTTAAAGTTTCACTTTTCGCGAACACAACAAAACCTCACTTTCTACTTTCTGCTAAGTAAACAGACACATGTGCAGTAACAAAACTTGCTTAAGATTCCCCTGCCTGGGTCCCCCTCACTCTCGAGGCGAGTGCTCCAACCACTGAACCACAGGATAACACACACTAGGGTGAAACACATAGCTTTAAACTCACCTCTGTGATGTTCCAATCTGATGAGTCTGCCGTTCTATTAAGCTTTTCTGGCACTGTTATTTCAGAGAGTTGAGATGGTGCCGAGCGCACATTTCGACACAGAAGATGGCACAGTGCTGTAGGAGACATTCCGACGTTGTGAGATTATAATAATGCTGACGATAATAATAATTCTTGTATTTGATATGGCGCCTTATCACATCATTGAGACATCTTAAAACGCTTCACAAAATATATTCTACGTAACATTTTTCACCTTGACAGATACTTTTGACAAGTGTAGTGACATTCTTTTTTGGAGGCAAGGTGAACCACCAACTACAAACAGAGCACTATACTGCAGTTAACATCTTGCCTCTCACATCTCACGGCATTTTCAAGTTTCAGCTATGAAGCTACCTTCAGGAGACATACAGAGCAGCAGAGTAGGGATGATCCAGAGCATTGCGGCAAGTCTCAATCCAACCACTTGTTCCTCAAGCTTGTGTGTTCGACAACTGTTGTCTCTCTATGGTCACCTGGCCCCATTTATTGGATTGTCTGGTTAAAACACGCCCCTTTTCTAATCCAGCTGTTTTTCCATGGAAGTTCATTCCTTTCCTACTTCAAAGATTGACGTCACCGATGACATCCATCCTATGCCAGTCCTTCCGTTCCAATCCATTTTGAGGTATTTATTTTGCTTAAGAATATTTTTCGAGGAACCATGCCAACGTCACTTTGTCAACAAAATGAAAGAAAACAACCACATGCTTGGCATCATGTCAAAATAAATTGCTTTCAATTATGAAACCTATGACTCAGCCACCTCCAGTCAATCAGGAAACACATTAAGTGATTCATTCAAATTGTGTCTTTTTATTTTAAGGTGTTCAGTTCCATAGAATTCTAAATGGAAAATGGGCTGTTTAGTATGTCAGCTGTGTGTGGTTGGAGTCACCCCCTAGCCCATGGGATGATGCCACCCCATTGACCCTTCGCTCTCGGCTCCCTGCGTGCGCACTTTGGCTGCCGCCCCGATCCGAGCCTCCCGCACCACCCTAAATGTCTGTCCTCCCAACCCCCCCTATCCGCTACTCGCACCCTGTCCTTCTCTCCCATTGCCCCCCTGCCTACTCCACCCACCCCCCCTCAGCACCCCTCTGCAATTCTCCCGCTCAGCCCTGCTTTCTCTCTCCGCCCTTCCCGCCTCCTATCCCCACTCGACACTCCCACAGCCTCCCTCTGCTCCAGCCTGGGAATCCTCCACCGGGCTCACCGCGGCATTCAGCGTTGGTTGTCCAGCAGCAGCCACACTGAATGCCCCATTCCCCATCACCCCTGCCAGCCAGACACAGATCCGGGGTGCTAACCTCTCCTCTCTCATCCCCATCCCCTCCACCCCTGCTGCCCAATCCTCCTCCACCGCCTCTCCTCCCTCCTCAACCTGCAAGGTTCTGTCCTTGAATGGTTTCGGTCCTATCTCTCCCACCGCCTTCACTTTGTCTCCTCCAATGGCTTCTCCTCGAGCCCCCGCACAGTCACACGCGATGTTCCCCAGGGCTCTGTCCTTGGCCCCCTGCTCTTCATCCTCTACACTCTCCCCCTGGGTGACATCTTCCGTAGACATGGTGTAAATTTCCACATGTATGCGGATGACACCCAACTCTACCTAGCCAACCCTCAATTCCAGGACCACTAGCGTTCTGACTGCATGTCTGTCCGACATCGAGTCCTGGATGATGGCAAATTTCCTACAACTCAATGTCAACAAGAAAGAGACCCTCCTGATTGGCTCACGTCAGTGCTTCCGCACCTCAGGCGATGACATCATCAGTGTTCAAGGCTGCTCTCACCACCTCTCAAAGCCAATCAGGAATCTGGGCGTCTTGTTCAACCCCGAGCTATCCTTCCTCCCCCACATCCGCTCCATGACTGACACAGCCTTCCATCACCTCCGTAACATTGCCAAACTCCGCCACTATCTCATACCCCCCACGCCACCAAAACCCTCATCCACGCCTTTATTACTTCCAGGCTCGACTACGGGAACGCTCTCCTCGTTGGCCTCCCCAGCTCCTCCCTTCACAGGCTGCAGATCATTCAGAACTCTGCAGCTCGTGTACTCTCCCATACCAGGCTTCGCAACCACATCACTCCCACCCTCGTCTGTCTCCACTGGCTCCCCGTCCCATAGAGGATCAGATTCAAGATCCTTGTTCTCACTTTCAAGGCCATTAATGGCCTTGCCCCCGCCCATCTCTCTGTCCTACTGTCTCCCTATCAGCCTGCCGCACCCTCCGTTCAGCAGACTCAAGCCTCTCCGCGTCCACCGCCCTAACCTCCCAACCATCGGTGGCCAGGCTTTCAGCCTCTCTGCTCCCACACTGTGGAACTCCATCGCAACCCCTCCGCCTCGCTTCCTCGCTTTCCTCTTTCAAGGCCGGTCTCAAGACCTTCCTCTTCGACAGCGTCTTCGGCTGCCCCACTAACTCTTCCCCCTCTCCCATTCTCCTTCCCCTTCTCCCTACTCCGACTCTCCCTCTATTGCTTGGGTCCCAACCTGGCTGTTCAGTGCTTTGGGATGTCCTCCCGACGTGAAAGGCACTATATAGGTGCAATTTTTTTTAAATTTTTTTTGAGCTGTTTCTACCTGCGGCACTGTGATTAACACTGATCTCCTTGCAGGAACCAAATTTATTTGCGTCAGTGCTATACAAGGGGCAACAGGGTGATCCACTGGCAGTCCATGGGCTCCCTCTACTCCATCTGGCCCATCTGCTCCCTCCATAGCCCACCTGTACATGTTATCTTGTGTTTTTCAAAGGGAAAAACAAAAATATTACCTCTTGTCAACACGCAAATCTACTTCTCCTCTTCCGGCTGCGACTCCATATTCGCCTTATAGTTCTCTCGGCTTGTCTGGCAGACATCAGGGCCTGGATGAACGAAAACTTCCTACAACTCAATATGGACAAGATAGAAGTGATACTCATTGGTTACCATTAACATCTTCTATCCTGTGGCTCTGACCTCCTCAACTTCCCCAACCTATCCCTCAGACTTACCCAACCATAGCTCGTCAGACGTCAGGTTCGCCTCCCAGCTGTGCTTCCTTACCCACATCCGGTCTCTGACCATGACCACCTTCCTCCTACAGCTACATTGCCCAACTCCTACTGTACCTTATCAGAGACATGGCTGAAACACTTGCCCAAGAGTTTATCACCTCCCGTCTCGACTTCTCAAATACCCACTTTGCCGGTTCCCCAGCTCCACCGTGCACAAGATCCAGCTGATCCAAAACTCCGCTGCCTTTTCCAGCCAGGCTCCATTGGCTCCTCATCGCCACATGGATCAATTTCAAGATCCTCACACTCGTTTTCAAATTCTTCATGCCCTCTCTGCTTACCCTCCAACCCATTGCCTCCAGCCTTCTGTACAACCCTCATGCCCTGTGTACCATGGTTGATGGCTGCACTTTCACTCATTACACTCCCAAACTCTGGAACCTTCTTCCTCTATCCATCCGCCTTGTTCCTTGCTTCCCCAGCTTCCCTGATCTGCCTATTCGACCGCACCTTCTATGGCTGTTGGCGGGATTTTGCTGTGTGCAAACTATCTGCACGTTTCAGCCACAAAATACACATACAATCCACTTTATTGTATATCTTGTAAAGGGCTTTGAAACGTCTCAACGATGTGACAAAGCGATACAATAAATTCAAGATTTAATTAACATTTATAAAGAAAAATAATAATAGTGCAGCTCAGCGGTTAGAGCGCTCGCCTTGAAAGCAATTCCACGCAGGATGAAACCTTGGGAACATTTCCTTACTCCACACACCCAATAATCATCAATCCAAAACTGTTTGCCGGACACTGCTCATTGGAACTGGTTGTTGATATAGCACCTTATCACGTTGTTGTGATATCTCAAAGCAAGTTAATTTATGACCTAATGTTTAACATGGCAACTAAATACACACAGCAGATTGAGAGGTGGGGGATACAAACAAGGCTAAACTGTGTTAGCTGAGAGTTTCCATGTGAACCTCCTCGCATCTTGCGTTCAGTGGGCTCCGGCCTGCTCCATGTTCCCCGCCCACCCCGCCCTACCATTGGCAGACGGGCTTTCAGTCTCTCTGCTCCCACACTGTGGAACTCCATCCCATGGTCCCTTCGCCTCGCTCTCTCCCTCGCCTCCTTCAAGGCAGGTCTCAGGGCCATCCTCTTCGACCGTGCCTTCTGCTGCCCTCCCAACTCTCTCCCTCCCCTCCTAACTCTCTCCCGCCCCTCCCCCCTGTCCTGCCCCTCTCCCTTGCTCGGGTCCCGTCCTGACACGGCCTTGGTACGTCCTCCTGATGTGAAAGGCGCTCTATAATTGTAATTTGGTTATTGTTGGCTGCCACATTTTGCCCACAGGACATTCAGTTAATTCACTTTACAGGATATTCTGAAGGGATACATTTTTTGAGGAGATTATTATGCTCGGAAAAGCATTCCGCCAATCGACTAACGACCAGGGGTTCCTACTTACTGCTAGGGAAACACAGGTGTGTGGAGTGAAGAAACTTGCCAAATGACCAAGCTTGAGAATTTCTTTTTCGAAACTAATCTGAACAACAATAAAGACAATCAATTATCCTTTATCAAAGGCATCATTTATTTTCCATGTTAAACTGCTAAAACAAGATAACACCGTTGAGATAAGCTTCCAAGAATGACTTGGAACAAGTACTCAGACTCATTTAAATGATTTAATTTATGCGTGGCAGAAACTGTGAGACAACCAGATGTGGAAGAGAGAAATAAAAAGACCACAAAGAATGATAGAAGATTGAAAAAAAGAGAAAAAACTAAAAGAAGGAGGACGTGGCAGATTGCTTGAAGGATTTGAGTGGGAATTGAATATTGATGATGCGAGGATAAAGGGATTCTGCATAAGTGACTGGGCAGACTTGAAAGAGGTTAATTTGAAAAGTTGGAATTACAGGACCGAGTGAATCTACATTGTGTTTTGGATTAAATAACATTAGAAGCGTCAGAAGTGGAAAAGGAACCTGGAGTCAAACTGACTATGAGAACTGACTATGGGTTGAAAAGCGAAATGCAGAGAAACAGAATTAAATGTTGTACCAAGATACGAAGACCACTGCAGTTGATTGGAAGTTTAAGGCACGATTGGCAACAATTTGATAAAGACTTCCAAATTTTGGGACCAGTATAAACATAATGAAACTGCCACAAGAACAGCAGTCTGCGATATTTTTGAATGTAGCAGGCGACGAAGCAAGGGAATATTTCGCAACCCTAGAAGGAGAGTTGAACATGCCATTGAAGGAGATGAGGATTATATCATGATGGAAAGATGTTGTAGAAACAGTAATGTGATAATTGACCTATTTAAATTTGGAACAAGAAAGCAGAGACCCACAGAATCATTCAATCAGTGCTGTGGGGTACCAAGATCACTAAGTAAAAATTGTAACTACGGAACATTAATAATAATTAAAATAAACCTTGCATTTGATATAGCGCTTTTCAAATCTCCTAGACTTCTCAGAATATGCTGCTAGAACGCAGCAGTTAATTGTGCACAGCAGTGTCCCACAAACAGTTGTCGAGTGATATGACCAATTTGTTATTGTTTATTGTTAGGCAGGAAACTTGCCCAAGGTTTTGCCCTGCCTGGAATTGAACCCAGGACACTCACTTGCAAGGCGAGTGCTCCGCCTCGCCCCCTCCCAAGCCTCCTTCAAGTCCGCCTCAAGACCTTCCTCTTCTACAACGGCATGGGTCACCCCCCCCAACTTCCCTTCCCTCCAACCTCACTGATCCCGACCTCAGATCTGAAACACTAACTGTACATCGCCTTGGGACGTCCACCCAATGTGAAGGGTGCCATACAAAAGTGATTTTGTTGTTGTTGCTCTGCCTTGTTTTCTCTCTTTCCTGCTTCAAGGCCGGTCTCAAGAACTTCCTCTTCGACCGCGCCTTCGGCTGCCCCACTAACTCTCCCACTCTCCTTCCCCTTCCCCCTACCCCTACTCCGACCCCACCCCCCCGCTCTGGTCCCATCTGACTGTCCAGCGCTTTGGGACGTCCACCCGACGTGAAAGGCGCTATATAAGTGCAAATGTATTGTTGCTGTTGTAAGAGTCTAAATGATACATGACCAGATTGCAGTTGGCATCAAGGTTACTAAATTCAGAGGAAGGCTTTTGAAGAAAATGGGATCCAATGTTAGATTCAACACTAGAGATAAGGATTGAAGAGGTTACAAAAGAGATGCTCTGCAGAAGGGAAAAGAATGTCATCAATGGAAAAAATATGGGCACTAGGCAGGATTATATAGGAATGGACAAGAAAATGTAGGGAGATATAGCACAGAGATATAATCACAGGAGCAAAGACAAACAATCGGAAGAGAATACAAGAGGTTAAATAACCTGAGGACAAACAGAATTAGACAAATTAAATCAGGAGAGTATGAAAGGACCAAAAGCTCAGGTATACAATCCAGCAAAAGGGAACAAGAAGATGAATACAACATTGAAGCAGTGGAACTCATAAAGAGAGTACACACGAAAGAAAAAGAAAACAATGAATGGATGGATGGTATATTTATGGTGTGTAAAAAAAAAAGTAAGGAAAATAGTAATTCAGTGCAACTTAGATACACAGGAGTAATGTAATGGCATGGGAAGAATATATAAAATTTGGAGAATCAAACAAAGAAAAAAATGGAGATGGGGAAAGGTAAACTAATGGCGCATAACAAATGGAAAAAATTAAATATTGGGCCGAGAAAGGTTACAAGTGATATTCAAAGGGATGTAACAACAACAACTTGCATTTATATAGTGCCCACCACGTCGGATAGCATCTCAGAGCGCTTCACAATGGCGGAGGCCGAGGCTGAAACAGGAGGTGGCGGACGGTGACCCTTAAGCGTGGTCAAAGAGAAAGGTCTTTAGTTGCGACCTGAAGATGGGAAAGGAGTGGGGGAAGTGAGGCAAACGGATTAAGGGAAGAATTTCCAAAGTTTCAGAGCGTAGTGGCTGAAAGCATGGCCGCCAATGGTGGATCGGAGGATTCGGGGAATAATGAGGATGCCAGACCCAGTAGAGCAGAGGCAGCTCTACTGGGTCAGTAGGTACTGCTGTGAGGAGAGATGAGGTTAGAGAGGTAGGAGGGGTGCAGAGGATTGGAGGGATTTAAACACAAGAGTGAGAAACTTGAAGTCGATCCATTCTGTTACAGGAAGCCAATGGAGTTTGATAACGTCTGGGGAAATCATGGTATGAAGTTTGATTTGGATGAGAGTGCGGGCGATAGAGTTTGGATTACCTAAATGTTGTGAATGGTGGAGGAGGGGAGATCGGCAAAGAGAGCATTGGAGTAGTTCAGCTGAGACATGAAAAAGGCATGGACCAGGGTTTCAGCACCTGTTGAGGTATTGGTAGAGACAGGCAATGTGGTGGGGATGGACGAAAGAGGATCCCTGGTCACAGATAGAGAGGACATTGTTTGTGCCTATCACATGTGCAGTCACTGTACTGTGGGCAGGGAAGAAGCTAGACTGGAGGGGTTAGAGTAGGGTGTGAAGAGAAAGGTGAGTGCGAAGATGGTTGGCAACAACTTGTTCCAGAGCTTTGGCAAAGAACAAGTTGTTAGTTTGAGTAAGGTTTAGTAGTGGTTGAGGTTGGAGGGATCAAGGGTAGGTTTTTTAGGGAGCAGTGTAATGACAGTGGATTTGATGGGGAGTGGGACTGATCCTGAAGAAAGGGACTGGTTAATGGCGTCTGCCAGCAGTGGGCAAAGGAGGAGCTGAGTGATCAGCAATTGGGTGGGTCGAGGTAGCAGATAGTGGGTTTCATTGTGGTGATGGTGGATGAGAGGGAAAAGAGATTGGGGAGAAATAATGTAGAATGGAGGCCGTGGTCGGGGCTGAGGGCAGGGCAGGTGATAGAGATGGAATGGGCGTGATGGTGGGTGATACAGAGCAGACGGAGCAGATGTTATCAATTTTGAAGGTAAGGAAGTTTATGACCTCTTCGCACTTGGTGTTGGATGTGATGATTGAGGGTGCTTGAGGGGGCGCATGGAGGTGGTAGTGGGTGTTGGAGAATGGGATCTTTGGCGTTATTTTTGGCCTCTAGAATGATGTAAGAGCAGTGCGCCATCCTCACTTGCGTCAGGGAACAGCGGTAGCTGTGAAGATGCTCTAGCCACAGCTGGTGGTGAACCGTGAGGCTGATTTCCTGCCACCTGTGCTCGAGCAACCGGGTTTGAGTGACCAAATAATTATTGTTCTTTTTGGGGGATCATTATTATGTGTGCGGAGTAAGGAAACTTGCCCAAGGTTTCACCACGTTGGGAATCGATCCCAGGTTCCTCGCTTGTGAGGTGAGTGCTCTAACCTCGAGAGCCACAAGTTGTTGTTGATCGATTGGTGGATCAATTAACAAACGGGGACAAATTAATAATGTGGTCAATGAATCCACAAAATGTACAGTCACTTTACTTTACAACATGTTAATAATAATAATAATCCTTGCAGTTGATATAGCGCTTTTCACATCTTATCGATGTCCCAAAGCGCTTCACAGAATATACTGTAAAGTGAATTGACTGTAGATTTGTGGAAGAAACGCGGCAGCCAATAGGCGTGTGGAGTAAGGAAACTTGCCCAGGGTTTCGCCCTGACCTGCCTGGATTCGAACACAGGTCTCCCCAGCTTGGTCTCCCCAGCTTGCAAGACAAGTGCTCTAACCACTGACCCACAGGAGCTTCTGTGAAGCACTTTGGGACACATCGATGACATGAGATCAAATGTATAGATGCATTGAAGCCACAGCGAAAGCTTGAGGAACAGCACCTCATCTATCTACTGGGGACACTACAGCCGTCTGGACTCAACATCGATTTCAGCAATTTCAGGCCATAGGAGCTTTCCCCCTCTCCCCCCACCCACTTCCCCCCCCCCTTTTTTCCCCCCATCACAATCATAACTCCAGACACCCCTTGTCACTCTGGTGTTTTGCTTGTTCTATCACCACTAAACACCTCTTCTCCCCAGTTTGGTTTAAACCCACCCCCTTCTGTTTCTCCCCCTGAAGTCGTCATCGCATATTCAACCCATCAGTTAACACACTCTTTTTTTTCCTTTTCCTTTGTCTTCTTTGTCTCCTTTGTCTTCCATGTCCTGCCTCTCCCCCTTTAACGTCCTCAAGAAACCTCTCCCTCCAAACAAGCCCCAGTTCTGACGAAGGCTTGTAGACCCGAAACGTTGACTCCTTTTCCTCTCTCCATGGATGCTGCCTGACCTGCTGAGTTTCCCCGGCAACTTCTGTTTTTGCAAAGATTCTGCTTCTTCTTCTTCTTATTATTATTATTATTATTATTATCATAATTGTATCAAACCAACCCAAAGCCAATCCCAAACCCTTTTTTAAAATATTTGTTTGCGTGGGTAGCGAGTCAGGGCTGCCACGGTGAAAAATGTTGGCTTGTTTCGCATACATCTTCAACGCGTATAAGTTAAAAAAACACACACAAATTAGATGGTTTTATCCAAATAAATACATTTATTTATATTAAAAAAAAGCCAACCCCAGTCCACCATCCAACCCCATCAGCTGAGCTCAACTCAATGGGATGGCTCCCCGGCGCACGGCACCCTGGGAGTTGTAGTTCCTGGCCGAGAGGAGGGAGGGGGGGAAGAACACCAACGCGCGGCGCCCGGCCGGAAGTGTGCGGTTGCCAAGGTGACGGAAGCGAGCCACGGTTGCCACGGTGACGGAGCAATGGCGGCGGCGGCGGCGGGGACGTGAGAGCCCCAGCCATGGACCAGGAGTCTCTGGAGGAGCTGCGGTCCTGGCTGGACACCATCCCTCTGGCCAGGGCCAAGCGGCAGAGCCTCGCCAAGGACTTCAGCGACGGAGGTGAGACCCTCATAGACACACCCCCCCCCCCCCCCACACACACACACACACACACAATCCCCCCCCCCACACACACACACAATCCCCCCCCCCCCACACACACACAATCCCCCCCCACACACACACACAATCCCCCCCCCACACACACACACACACACACAATCCCCCCCACACACACACAATCCCCCCCACACACACACAATCCCCCCCCCCCCCCACACACACACACAATCCCCCCCCCCCACACACACACACACAATCCCCCCCCCACACACACACACACACAATCCCCCCCACACACACACACACACAATCCCCCCCACACACACACACACAATCCCCCCCCCACACACACACACACAATCCCCTCCACACACACAATCCCCCCCACACACACACAATCCCCCCCCCCCCACACACACACAATCCCCCCCCCACACACACACACAATCCCCCCCCCACACACACACAATCCCCCCCCACACACACACACACACACAATCCCCCCCACACACACACACACACAATCCCCTCCACACACACAATCCCCCCCACACACACACAATCCCCCCCCCCCACACACACACAATCCCCCCCCCCACACACACACACAATCCCCCCCACACACACACACACAATCCCCCCCACACACACACACACACAATCCCCCCCACACACACAATCCCCCCCACACACACACAATCCCCCCCCCCACACACACACACAATCCCCCCCACACACACACACACACAATCCCCCCCCACCCACACACACACACACACAATCCCCCCCCCACACACACAATCCCCCCCCCCACACACACACAATCCCCCCCCCACACACACACAATCCCCCCCCACACACACACACACAATCCCCCCCCCACACACACACAATCCCTCCCCCCCCCCACACACACACACACAATCCCCCCCCACACACACACACACACAATCCCCCCCCCCCACACACACACAATCCCCCCCCCCCACACACACAATCCCCCCCCCCACACACACACACACAATCCCCCCCCCACACACACAATCCCCCCCACACACACACAATTCCCCCCCCACACACACACAATCCCCCCCCCACACACACAATCCCCCCCCACACACACACAATCCCCCCCCACACACACACACAATCCCCCCCCCCACACACACACAATCCCCCCCCCACACACACACAATCCCCCCCCCCCACACACACAATCCCCCCCCCCACACACACACACAATCCCCCCCCCCACACACACAATCCCCCCCCACACACACACAGCCCCCCCCACACACACACACAATACCCCCCCACACACACACAATCCCCCCCCACACACACACACACAATCCCCCCCCCACACACACACAATCCCCCCCCACACACACACACACACAATCCCCCCCCACACACACACACAATCCCCCCCCACACACACACACACACAATCCCCCCCCACACACACACACAATCCCCCCCACACACACACACAAACAATCCCCCCCCACACACACACAAACAATCCCCCCCCACACACACACACAATCCCCCCCCCACACACACACAATCCCCCCCCCCCCCCACACACACAATCCCCCCCCACACACACACAATCCCCCCCCCACACACACACAATCCCCCCCCCCCCCACACACACAATCCCCCCCCCCACACACACACAATCCCCCCCCCCCCACACACACAATCCCCCCACACACACACACACAATCCCCCCCCCCACACACACACAATTCCCCCCCCCCCCACACACACAATCCCCCCCCCCCCACAATCCCCCCCCACACACACACACACAATCCCCCCCCCCCACACACACAATCCCCCCCCACACACACACAATCCCCCCCCACACACACACAATCCCCCCCCCCACACACACACAATCCCCCCCCCCACACACACGCACAATCCCCCCCACACACACACACACAATCCCCCCCCCCACACACACACAATCCCCCCCCCCACACACACACACAATCCCCCCCCCACACACACACAATCCCCCCCCACACACACACACACACAATCCCCCCCCCCCACACACACACACACACACACAATCCCCCCCACACACACACACAATCCCCCCCCCCACACACACACAATCCCCCCCCCCCACACACACACACACACAATCCCCCCCCCACACACACACACACAATCCCCCCCCCCCACACACACACACAATCCCCCCCCCCCACACACACACAATCCCCCCCCCACACACACAATACCCCCCCACACACACACACACACAATCCCCCCCCCACACACACACACAATCCCCCCCCCACACACACAATCCCCCCCCCCACACACACACACAATCCCCCCCCCCACACACACACAATCCCCCCCCCACACACACAATCCCCCCCCCACCCACACACACACACACAATCCCCCCCCCACACACACAATCCCCCCCCCCACACACACACAATCCCCCCCCCACACACACACAATCCCCCCCCACACACACACACACACAATCCCCCCCCCCACACACACACAATCCCTCCCCCCCCCACACACACACACACAATCCCCCCCCACACACACACACACAATCCCCCCCCCCCACACACACACAATCCCCCCCCCCCCCACACACACACAATCCCCCCCCCCACACACACAATCCCCCCCCCCACACACACACACACAATCCCCCCCCCACACACACAATCCCCCACACACACACACAATCCCCCCCACACACACACACAATCCCCCCCCCCCACACACACAATCCCCCCACACACACACACAATCCCCCCCCACACACACACACACACAATCCCCCCCCCCACACACACACAATCCCCCCCCACACACACACACACACAATCCCCCCCCCCCACACACACAATCCCCCCCCACACACACACACACAATCCCCCCCCCACACACACAATCCCCCCCCCCACACACACAGCCCCCCCCACACACACACACAATACCCCCCCACACACACACAATCCCCCCCCACACACACACACACAATCCCCCCCCCACACACACACAATCCCCCCCCACACACACACACACACAATCCCCCCCCACACACACACACACACAATCCCCCCCCACACACACACAATCCCCCCCCACACACACACAATCCCCCCACCCCACACACACAATCCCCCCCCCACACACACACAATCCCCCCCACACACACACACAAACAATCCCCCCCCACACACACACAAACAATCCCCCCCCACACACACACACAATCCCCCCCCCACACACACACAATCCCCCCCCCCACACACACACAATCCCCCCCCACACACACACAATCCCCCCCCCACACACACACAATCCCCCCCCCCCCACACACACACAATCCCCCCCCCCACACACACACAATCCCCCCCCCCCCACACACACACAATCCCCCCACACACACACACACAATCCCCCCCCCCACACACACACAATTCCCCCCCCCACACACACACAATCCCCCCCCCCCCCCACAATCCCCCCCCACACACACACACACAATCCCCCCCCCCCACACACACAATCCCCCCCCACACACACACAATCCCCCCCCACACACACACAATCCCCCCCCCCCCACACACACACAATCCCCCCCCCACACACACGCACAATCCCCCCCCCACACACACACACAATCCCCCCCCCCACACACACACAATCCCCCCCCCACACACACACACAATCCCCCCCCCACACACACACAATCCCCCCCCACACACACACACACACAATCCCCCCCCCCCCCACACACACACACACACAATCCCCCCCCCACACACACACACAATCCCCCCCCACACACACACAATCCTCCCCCCCCACACACACACACAACCCCCCCCCAACACACACACACACAGAATCCCCCCCCCACACACACACACTGAATCCCCCCCCCCCACACACACACACAATTCCCCCCCCCACACACACACACACAATCCCCCCACACACTCACACACACACACAATCCCCCCCCCACACACACACACAATCCCCCCCCCCCACACACACAATCCGCCCCCCCCACACACACACACACAATCCCCCCCCCCCTACCCACACACACACAATCCCCCCCCACACACACACACAATCCCCCCCCCCCACACACACACACAATCCCCCCCCCACACACACACACACACAATCCCCCCCCCCACACACACACAATCCCCCCCCCCACACACACACACAATCCCCCCCACACACACACACACACAATCCCCCCCACACACACACACACACAATCCCCCCCTCCCCACACACACACACATTGAATTCATCAATCCAATTGAATTCCAAACTCATTCTACAATGACTGATCACATAATTAAAAAAACCCGTGGTTGATCTCATAATCTTGTTTCGCTCTGGATCATTGAGACATCTAGAAGACGTGATAAGGTCCTATATCAAACGCGAGGATTTATTATTATTATTATTAACTTAGTTCACGATTCAAAAGTATAGGGAAGGGGAGAGGTGAAAACAGCTTTAAATCTGGTCACTTTGTCATTCGATCCGTGACCGTTTGTGGGACACTTGCTGTCTGCAATCGACTGCCGTGTTTCACCCACAAAATATACAGTCACTCCCCTCGACAATATAGCCGGGTGCGGTGCTTTGAGACATCTCAACGAGGTGATAAAGAGCTGAATCAAATACAAGGATTTATCATTATAACCCCCTTCACCCCCCCCCCCCCCCCCTCATTCCCCCCACAAATTCAAGTCATTTCAGTTATCCTGTGAAGCGTTCTGAGACGTGTTGAAGACATGGTAAGATGCTGGTATCAAATGTTTCTGTTATTTCACTATGGAGGAATGCACACTGATAATTGACATCCCCTTACTGCAGTTCTACTGGCTAAACTGGTGAAGACTTATTTTCCTCAACTGGTTGAAATGAATGACTACGTCCCAGCAAGTTCAACACAGCAGAAGCTTAGCAATTGGGGCTACCTGAACAGGTAATAGCTTGATAGAATTAGGGAAAAAGTGAACGGTTGAACTTGTCCAGTTAACCAAACTGTGAGGAAAAAGTCATTTTTGGCAATGTCTGTTTAAAAGACAAGGTTTACAGTTTTTTAAAATCTTTAGTTGGCGAACTATAAATAAGAAGAGGCTTTTCAAGTATTATTATTATGTAGGTGGTGTTTCATCCACTTAAAGGCAAATTCAGAAATGTATGGATGAATGTGAGTACGAGTCTGTCTTAGTGAAAGCACTCTTATCTCTGAGTCAAAAAGATATGGCAAGCTCCATATGGGGATTTGGATTTGCATAAGCTTAGCTGAAACTCCGTGGCAGTGTTCGGGATTTGCTGCATGGCTGGAGGTGCCATTCTTTGAATGAGACATTAAACCGAAGTTGCGTCTGCCTGTTCGGGTGGATGTTAAAGATCCTGTGCCACTATTTGAAAACAAAAGTGAGTATCTCTCTCTCGCAATGTGGTAATAAAAATCCCCCAAGTTAATTTAGTCACTTTCTCCATTGCTGTTTGTGGAGGAAAATATTTTATTCTTTGACATTTCTTCATTTAAAAAAAAACCTTGACAGAGTATCAGTTTTATTATTCTCATAATTTTACTTTGTTATTTATTTTGTTGTTGTAATTTTTGTTTGTTCCATTTTAATGTACTGCTGCAGTTCTCACCGCTAATATAAACCCATGAAATGTCTCCCTCATAGTGAACTCGGTGGCCTATGTGTTCGACCTTCCTCTGTGCAAGTTGCCCATTCTAAGTTATACAACAACAACATTACACTTGTATAGCGTTTTTCACGTCATACTTCACTAATGAGAGTCTACATGACGACAAAGCTACTAATGCTTTATATAAATATCAGAGCGAAGCTTCCGCCAGAGTTCTGCACCCTGAAGAACTGTGATGTAGATTCAATCACTTTTGAAATTCCCCCATCCCTCCTGATTGATACAGACTCGAAAGGCACGTTTAGGAAAGTTCAACAGTATTTAATTGGATTTCTCACAGCTCTATGCCCAGCTTATACCTCCCAACAGATTGGAAAGAAACAATACAAAGGGAATAATAAAAATCTAAATACTGTACATCTAAACTACAAAAGCTAGCAGGAAATCAGTATAAAACGCAAGAAACCCATCATGACCAGAGGAATTCACCCCAACATGTAGTCCCTGAGTCAGGCATATACCTCTTTGATGTTAAAACAATTCGAGGAAGCAGCCACGAGGTGAACAGGAGTAAGGAAACTTGCCCAAGATTTTGCCCTGGAATTGAACCAAGATCTTTTGTCTGCAAGGCAAGTGTTCTAACCATGACTCAGAGCGGGCCTTATAGAGCTATTGCTACCATGAGAATTTACAGTGCAGAAGAATGCCATTCAGCCAATGGAGTCTGTACTAGCTCTCAGAGCAATGTGCCCAAAATTGCCCCTAAATTATCTAAGATCTCCTTTTCCACTTCTTGTGAATACTGTATCTTCTAACTACATCTCTGACTCCACTATTCAATGGAAATAACTTATTCATGTCTATCAAAAATTCTATCTTATCAATGGTACCATTCTTGCACATCATTTCTGCACCCTTTCAAGACCATAACATTTTTCCTTGTGTAAGTTGTCCGAAACTGAATGTAGCGCTTCAGCTGCAGGATGAATAATGATTTGTGCATGCATATGAGATTGATAATGAGATAGACTGTAGTCCCACCCGGTGTAAAGGCCACTGGAATGGAGTCACTAAATATGTGTAGGTGAATGTGGAATCTAATTTGCGTGCAGCAATGTCCCACAAAGAGCCATTAAGTGAATGACCAATTTAATCATGGAATCTTAGAATCTTATGGCACAAAAGGATGCCATTCGGCCCATCGAGTCTGTGCCGGCTCTTTAAAAAGAGCAATGTAATCCCACTCCCCAGCTCTCTCCCATAACCTCGCAAACCCATCCTCCCCAAATAAATGTCTACTTCTCTTTTAAAATCTTTTAATCTAGGATATTCAGACATTGCTGTGTGTAAATCAGCCTCTGCTACAAATACATAGTAAAATCCTGTAAAGTGCTTTGAGATAATAACAACAACTTGTATTTATATAGCACCCTCAACGCTGGGTGGCGTCTCAGAGCGCTTATATATTACTATTATTACCACCCAATTCCCTTTGAAAAATAATAGTCACACTCCACCATTGGTTAAGCGCACCGAAACCTTAATAATAATAATAATCCTTGCATTTGATATGGCGCTTTTCACATCTTCTAGACGTATCAAAGCGCTCCACAGAATATACTGGAAAGTGAATTCACTATATTTGTGGGCAAAATGCCAATTTCGCAGTCATGGATTGAAATTAACAATTTTTTATTGTTTTATTTGAGGGATTACTATTAGGCCTATGGAGTAAGGAAACTTGCCCAAAGTTTCGCCCTGATCTGCCTGGATTCGAACACAGGTCTCATGCTTGTAAGGCGAGTGCTCTAATCACTAAGCTACAGGACCTTACACAGCGTGAAGACGCTATATAAATACATGTTATAACAACAAAATTACATACACGTTGGAGGACGTACTAAGGCGATGATTGTATATCAATTGGACACTACTGTATATTACTTATGTTTTTTGGCTTTTTCCAATTGTTGATCCAGGAAGGTCTTCCGCAGACTCAACTTTTACGTCCCCGTTGATGTGATTACTAAAATTACCCAGTGCTGCCCTGGTGTCGTGGAGCTTGTGTTGAGTACGTTGAAGCAGAAAATTCAGGAGAAACTGAAGCAGAAAGGAAGCAAGAGGAATTCTTCATCACAGGTGAAGATACATACAGGACACTTATTTGACAAATAATTTTTTTTAACTAGTTTTGGCACACTTTTTTTTAAATAGAGCCTTTCACTGCAGGTCATATATATAATAAACTTTGCATTTAATATAGCATCTTATCACTATAACAACAATATTACATTTGCATCTCCTTTCACGTCAGGAGGGTGTCCTGCGGCTGGACAATCAATGTTTTGGACACAAGCTAAAGGTTGAGATCGGGGATGGCATCGGGCAAAGGAGAGTGATTGAAGGCATGGTCGAGGAGGAGGGTCTTGAGATGCGTCTTCAGGGAGGCAAGGGGGGGGGGGGGGGGGGGGTGGGGAATCAGAGGAGTTCCAGAGGGTGGGAGCAGAGTGGCTGAATGGTGGAGTGGACGAGGTAGGGGTTGTGAAGCAGGCTGGAGGTCGCTCAGCGGAGGGAGCGGGCAGGTTGGTAGGGGATTAGGAGGTCGCAGAGGTAGGTGGGAGCAAGGCCAAGACGGGCTTTGAAGGTGAGGACCAGGATCTTGAACTCCACAGTGTGATGTGAAGCCAGTGGAGTCAGGAGAGTTTGGCAGTGATAGGGTTGCAGAACCCGGTGTGGGAGAGGACACGGACAGCAGAATTCCAGATGATCTGCAGCCTGTGGAAGGAGGATTTGGGAGGCCGATAAACAAGGAGTTTACATAGTCAAGCTTGGATGTTATGAATCCGTGTATAAGGTTCTCAGGAGCCTGTGGTGTGAGACATTGGCAGAGCCGGGCGATGTTGCGGAGGTTGAGGAAGGCATAGCAAGTCACGGCATGCATGTGGGGTTGCAAGGAAAGTTGAGGGTCAAAGAAGACACTAATGTTACATCTCGAAGAGCATCACAGAATATATTTGAGGGTGAAACGTGGCAGCCAATTGCACATAGCTGTGAGTGAGTGACCCCAATTTTTTTTTGAGGATTTACTGTAAAGTGTAGTGACTGTATATTTTGTAGGTGGAAGTAGCAGCCAAATTGCACACAATAGCTTCCCACATATGGCCATGAAGTGAATGACCCATTTTATGTGCAGGTTTTGGAAACCAGGAAGTGAGAGAATCTCTCTTCTGTTTCGAATAGTGCAACATGATATTTAGCCTCCATCTCAACAGGCACACAGGACCACAATTTGACATACTTACTAAGCTTGACACTGGTTAACTGTAAAGTTATGCTCCATAAGTATGATTATTATTATTAATCCCTTCAGTATTTCACTCACTGCTCATCTCTTAGAAATAACAACAACAACAACTTTGATTTATATGGTGCCCTCTGTCCCGGACAGCGTCTCAGAGCGCTTGAATATATCATTTTGGGGGAATAATCTCTCCAAAAAATAATAATATGTATACTGTATAGAATAATTTAGTCACTGAGTCCATGATTGCTTGTGGGACACAACTGTGCACTGGGCTGTTTCTCCCACAAAATTTCTGCCACAACAGCCAATTCACTTTACACTATATTCTGTGAAGTGCCTCATGATGATCAACGATGAAATTGATCACTATGTCAAATGCTATAACTAGTATTATTATTATTTCAATTCAAGATCCTTGTTCTCTCCTTTAAATCCCTCCAATCGACTAAGAACTGGGCTATTACTACAGTACTAGGTAAACAGAAGTGTGTGGAACACGGAAACTCGCCTAAGATTTTGCACTACCCGGGAATCTAACCCAGGTCTTCCAGTTTGTGAGGCATGTAAGCCCACAACTGAACACCTCTATTTTGCTGACATGAATCCTCAACTATGAGGGATCGAAAGCTACAATCCAGGTCAATGTTAAAGTTTCTTAAAATCCACAACCGCTTATGGTAATCTTTTGTACATTGTGTTTTCTCCAGGAATTAGAATATTACAGCACAACAACGGAGCAAACTTCGGGTAAGAGATGCTTTAAAATGTTGGAGGCAAATGTGTGGTCATTGAAGACCATTTTGAGAGACCTCATTGTCACTTGATCTGCTAGTGAAGGTTTGTTTGCTATCACAAGATGTTATGGAAATGCCCAGTGTGGTTTTATACCATTTTTCAATGTGAAATTAAATTCACGGTGTGAAATGGAATTGAGCACCTTGGGAGCTCAGGTGCTGAGACCTCGTAAGATTAAGTTAGTGATCCTTGCTGTTTTTAAGATTTTAATTAGCATAGTATTAAAACATAACCAAATACTTATTATCTGTTTAGTGTAGTATTCCTTACTTATTGGGGCATAGCTAGGCTGTTTGTGCTTAATGATAATTTAAGGACGCTGAGAGATGTGCCAAAGAGACTTTGGGATGGAGTTCCATAGTGTGGGGGCAGAGAAGCTGAAAGCCTGCCCACCGCTGGTAGGGCGGGTCGGACGGGAGACATGGAGCAGACAGGAGCCCGCTGAACGAAGGGGGTGGTTAAGACTAAGAAACAGGAATGTGCATATTGCTTTCTCCTTATCAGTTATTTTCTCATGTTGAAGAGCCTGCTCAAAGATCACTTAGCAGCCTGCAAAGGGTGAGTTCTATCTCTGTCAGTTTGTGATTTAGTTAGTGATTAAGTACAAACAGCTTAGCTATGCCCTAAATAAATAAGGAATACTATACTAAACAGATTATAAGTGTTTGGTTATATTTTAATACTGTAGTATGCTAATTAAAATCTTAAGAACAGCAAGGATTACTAACATAATCTTACGAGGTCTTGGCATGCGAGTTCTAAGGTGCTCAACTCCATTTCACACCAGGAATTAATTTCACATTGAAAAATGGGAGATGGAATTAGAAACACATAAAAGAAAGTTGTAACTTTGGAATAGTTGGAATCATTGTAGAAGGAACAGTTGTGAGACAACTGGAGGTCAGCGAATTCCCCCATTGGAATCGGGCAGGATCGGTTTTATGGAATCTTACTGCTTTAATGTAACTTAACAACATAATAATTGTATGTGTTTAAGCATTAACCTTTGAATCGTGTATGATGTTAAAAGATTTGTAATCCACACTACCTGTATTGGGTAAAGTCTCTTTATGGTGAACCTTATACTGCCAAGAGATTAAGTGATTACAAGATTGGTTTGGATGAAAGAGAATCCTTCAGCTATCTGATCTCCAGAACACCCATCAGTAGTATCCTGGCCTCACTTCCTTCCTAGCAACTTGTGCCACAAGTTGATCACCCTCTGAGTAAAGAAAAACGTCATGGTGCCTGTCCAGAAATTGCCACTTTGCAAATGTAAACCCTATGTCCTATTCTATCAAATACAAGGATTATTATCATAAATTCCTGTGAAGTGCTTTGAGAGGTCCTGTGAAAGCGCGCTATATCAAATGCAAATATAATTATCATTACTAAAATAATTTACTGCTTTTTGAGGAGCCTTGCAAAGTCTGTCCAAACTAATAGAATCATAGAAATTTACATGTCAGATTCTGCCTATTCAGCACGAGCTCTGAACAAGCCATGCATTCAGTCTCGCTGCCCATTCAATATCACCCCCCTGCCCCATCCCTATATCACTTCAAGCTTCTAATGTAATAGGTCAAATGGGTCCAATTGAGTCGGGAGCTTTCCATGCTTCTTTGCTTCTGTGTAACTAGAGTCCACACAAAATTGGAAGCTATGTCAGACAACGTGCCTTAAGCTGAATTTTTGTTCTTCCTTTTCGCCTTAGGTCTTTCTCCTGTGTCGCTAAGTCCAAAGGGTTATTCCACTGGGGACGGACAGCAAGTTCAATGTGGAGCCGAGCTTTCAACGTAAGGTACTATTGGGCTATACTCCACCCTGATCTGCAGTAGTTCTATTCTGTTAGAGCAGTGTTTCAGAGCAGGCAGAATCTGAGAAACCTTCTGAGTTTGAAGCCCATTTTCTGCAGTGCTTAAACAAAACCTACAGAGAAAGGCGGCTTCAACTGAGCTGAGAACCTTGTGACCCTTTCATGAACGCTTTGAAATGTTACAAGAGTTACCAGAGTAAATCGAGATCCAGATGGGATTTCTATCAAAGTAATAATAATAATAATAATAATCCTTGCATTTGATATAGCGCTTTTCACGTCTTCTAGACGTCTCAAAACACTGCACAGAATATACTGTAAAATGAATTGATACGTGAGCGAAACGCAGCAGCCAGTTGCACACAGCAGTTAATCCTTAACAATTAAGAATAAACCACTTAACACACTGCCTCTCTCCTGTCAGAAATGACACAGGTCCGTCCCGCTCACCAGATGAATGTTTATCTTGTAAGATTACCGGGAGGTTTCAGATAAAACAAATTCCTTGGGTTTTTCGATCTTGTCCCTCTAGAATATTACAGTCTTCTCGTTATAATCATAGTACATGTAGCCCCCGCTTAACGAACGCCCTGTTAACGAAACTTCACTATAACGAGGGTTTCTATTTGTACCCACTATGTGCTTAGCGAAGGCTGCGCTCGCTGTAACAAAAGTTTAAATCTCGCGCGCTTCTTGTCTCCCGGCAGCCTCCGCGACACAAGCGCACAGACATACACACACTAACTGCAGCGCCACCTAATCCAAGAGAAAACTGCAGATGGGAGGAACTTAAGCGGTAGGATGCTGTGTCTGTCTGTCTCCTCTCTCTTTCTCAGTCTCTCTCTCTCTCCCTGTCTCTCTCTCTCTGTCTGTCTCAGTATCCCTCTGTCTCTCTCTCTCTCCGTGTCTCTTTCCCTCTCTCTGTCTCTCTCTCTCCATGTCTCTTTCCCTCTCTCTGTCTCTCTCTCTCTCTCTCTCCGTGTCTCTTTCCCTCTCTCTGTCTCTCTCTCTCTCTCTCTCTCTCTCTCCGTGTCTCTTTCCCTCTCTCTGTCTCTCTCTCTCTCTCCGTGTCTCTTTCCCTCTCTGTCTCTCTCTCTCTCTCCGTGTCTCTTTCCCTCTCTCTGTCTCTCTCTCTCTCTCTCTCTCTCCGTGTCTCTTTCCCTCTCTCTTTCTCTCTCTCTCTCTCCGTGTCTCTTTCCCTCTCTGTCTCTCTCTCTCTCTCCGTGTCTCTTTCCTTCTCTCTGTCTCTCTCTCTCCGTGTCTCTTTCTGTCCCTCTCTGTATCTCTCTCTCTCTCTCTCTCTCTCTGTGTCTCTTTCTTTCTCTGTTTGAGTCTCTGGCTGTCACAATCTCACTCACAGTCTCTCTCTCTCTCTTTAACTCTCTCTCCCTGCCTTCAATAGCAGTGCTACCTACCTCATGCTGTCGCTGATACATTAAATGTTATTGCTAGGCTAGGTGCAAGGCATTACTGGGAACAATGTTTTTCTTTTACAGAAACACAGTAGGGACCTCCCTCCCCGCCGGCTTAACACAATTTTCGCTTAACGAGGGGTTTTGAAGTCCCTAACCCTTTTGTTAAGTGGGGGATACCTGTATTATAAAACTCCTGGCATTTAATAATCCTTGCATTTGATTTAGCTCACGCTCATGTCGTTGAGCTGACTCAAAGCATTTCACAGAATATATTCACAGACTGAATTGACTGTACATTTTGTGGGTGATAATGTACAACAATGTTCCACGAACAGTTGTGGATTGACTGAACAATTTTTAAAATCGGGATTTTTACCTCTGGAGACTGATCCACCAAACTACTAATACAGTAAAAGCCTGTTTATCGGGCACCTGATCAACTGTAACTTCCGTATAACTGGCATCGCAAATAAAGGTCCGCATTTGATTAACCGGAATTTATCCGGAAAAATGTATTGAAAACAAAACTTTTTTTAACGTTTTCGGCCGAATATCCGGCAGGCGCATTAACCGGCATTGGCCAGGTCTCAAGAGTGCCAGATAAATAGGCGTTTACTGTAATTAGATTTCTGCTTGCTGCTTTGATGTGTTAAAAGCTCTGTATCAAGTATATCCTGTCAATTCACTTTACAGGATATACTGTGAAGTATACTGTGAAGTGCTTTGAGATGTTTCATAGACATGAAATGTGCTAAATCAAATGGAAGGATTATTATACATTACTGTGTTAGTACAGTATTATTATTTAGGTTTCTAATGGCTGCTGTGAGGTTGGTCTTTGCAATTGCTCTTTTATTTTCTTTCTCTATTTTTAACCTTGTTCTTGCCAAATGTACCCAGAGGATGATCGGTTTTGGTTTTTGGACGCTGTTGGATTCCGCGCAGTTGCTATCGAAAATCTCATTGCACAGAACACTGCTTCTTTGATTCCGAGACTCGGTTTAGAAGCACGTTCAGCTTCAACATATCACGGTGTTGCATTTGGTTGTCGAAAACCTTATTTATGGCTACTAATGCATCTGCAGAAAATATTCATTTAATTCACTGTTCGTGCAGGGCCTTGGGACGTCCTCCCAACGTGAAAGGCGCTCTATAAATATAATTTTGTGGTTGTTCACTGTTGCTGCTACTTCTAGCTACTGCTGCTGATGTTGTTGTTGTTGCTGCTGGCTGTCCCATGCCATCCTTTCCCATCTCCAGGACCTTCCTTTTTGTCTGTGTCTAACCTATGGTTACCTCCCCCCACCCACCCCCACCCCCCCCTGGCTCGGTGTTGTGCCCCACCACTATCGAGTGCTATGGGACCCTACCCTGTGTGAGGAACGCTATATAAGTGCAGGTTATTGATATTGTTCCCATATAGTGGTCCCCGATTATCTTTCTCGAGATCGGAATACATTTCTATTGTGCACTTACTACTGTAATTCCAGTCAGATTTATAGCAGATCTGCCCAGAGCTGTTCTGAACATTCCCAAACAGTAGCAGCAATGAAGAATGTGCAACGCAAACATGTTGCTATGTTGTTTACTTTGCCACTAGAGATGTGAGCACCTTGAGACGTCCACCTGACGTGAAAGACGCTATACAAATCTTAATTTTGTTGTTGTTGGGGCTGGAAGAGACTCACCGTTTCTAATTACTGTATAATTCTTCCATCTCAGAGAGAATAAAGGAAGCTCTGTCCATGCTTTCAGTGCTAAGAATATTGGGACAGGAGTAGGTCATTCAGTCCTCAATCCTGTTCTGATATTCTATTAGATCATGACTGATCTCTATTTCAATTTCAATTACCCAGCCTTTGCTCCATATCTCTTGATACCCTGACCTAGAAAAAAATCTGTCCATCTCAGTCTTGAAAATGTGAATGGATCCAGCACCCACAATCTTTCGGGGGTGGAGAGAGAGTTCCAGATTCCCACCATCCTTTTGCTATTCCATGTTTTCTCTGTGTTCCATCTGCGCTCGTGGGTGGTAGTCACTTTTCCTTTTTGAATCTATATTATTTTGATCATGTGGGGGGTCTCACACATGCTGAAAAACTCATTACCATACTTCCACAGAAACCTACTAGCACTGCGCCACCAACACATGAAGCTTTCCCTGTGTCTGGAAGAAAATACAACCATAGGAATTTGCAGCACTGAACAATTCTGTACTGTTACTTAAACCAAAACACAATGTGTTCACTCGGTCCTTTAATTCGAACTTTACAATTTAAACTCTTTCAAGTCTGCCCAGTCACTTACCCAGAGTCCCTTTATCCTCGCATTATCAATATTCAATTCCCACTCAAATCCTTCAAGCCACGTCCTCCTTCTTTTAGTTTTTTCTCTTTTTTTCAATCTTCTATCATTCTTTGTGGTCTTTTTATTTCTCTCTTCCACATCTGGTTGTTCTCACAGTTTCTGCCACTCGTACATTAAATCATTTAAATGAGTCTGAGTACTTGTTCCAAGTCATTCTTGGAAGCTTATCTCAACGGTGTTATCTTGTTTTAGCAGTTTAACAAGGGAAATAAATCATGCCATTGGTAAAGGATAGTCAAATTGTCAACGTTGTTGTTGAGATTAGTTTCGAAATCTAAATTCTCAAACTTGGTCATTTCGCAAGTTTCATGACTCCACACACCTGTGTTTCTCTAGCAATAAGTAGGAACCTGGTTGTTATTCGATTGGTGGAATGCTTTTCCGAAGGTAGTAATCCCTTCAAAAAAAATGTATCCCTTCAGAATATCATGTAAAGTGAATTAACTGTAGGTCTTGTAGGCAACATGTGGGCAGCCAATTATGCGCAGCAGTGTCCCACAAATATTCATGTATTTAGTAACCTTCTTAACAAATTTTAAATCCCATTGTAAAAAAAGGGATTGTTACCCCTGGAAAACAACCTGCCAATTGACTAACAACCAGGTTCTTACTTGTTTTTTTTCATGATGTAATTTTTTTTAGCCCAATGAACCCTCAGCCTGTAAATTGCCCGCCAAGCCAGCAGTTGTCCCCTGAAGTGCAAATTTTACTGGCGGAGAAAGAACAGGAGCTACTGGCATCACAAGAGACCATCCAGGTACAAGGCGTGTAATATCAACCCATTTCAGACGGCAACAACAACATATTACACTTGTAGCGCCTTTCACACTGTGGGGGGGGGGGGGGGAATGTCCCACAAAGGGTTTAGAAATGTGCAGCTTTGTTTCTCTCCATCTCACCATTTTACCCTCCACCCCACCTCCCCTCCCACATACTCACAAACGCACGTAACAGAAAGATTTAGGGAGCTTTCATTGGTCACCTTTCATGCAGTCTGCTCCATGTCCCCCTCTCTATCCACCCCACTATTGGCAGGCGAGCTTTCACTATTCAGCCCACTGGTTATAGTGGCTCAGGTTGGTAAGGGAGGTCATGGATGTAGGGTGGAGCGAGGTTGTGGAGGGCTTTAAATTTTACCATATAAATAACAATAATAATAATCCTTGCATTAGATATAGTGCTTTTCACATCTACTAGACGTCTCAAAGCGCTTCACAGAATACACTGTAAAGTGAATTGACTGTATATTTGTGGGCGAAACGTAGCAGCCAATTGCGCACAATAGCTTCCCTTACAAACAGGATTGAAATGACCAATTTTATTATTCTATTTTTGTGGGGAGTAATATTATTAGGCGTGTGGAGTAAGGAAATTTGCCCAAGGTTTCACCCTAACCTGGCTGGATTCGAACACAGGTCTCACGCTTGCAAGACAAGTGATCTAACCACTGAGCTACAGGACTCCATATACATGTAAATGACTTGGATGAATGAATAGGGAGTTTTATTTGCAAATTTACAGCCAATACAAAGGAGGTACAATAAGTTGTGTGGATAGGAGCGGAAAGTTACAAAGGGATTTTTAAGAACCTCGGCGTCCTGTTCAACACTCAACTGTGCTTCATCCTCCATACCTGTGCCATGACCAGCTCTGCCTTTCGCCACCTCCACAATATGACCAGCTCCACCACTCTTTCTCATTGCAGACTCTCATCCGCATTCATCACATCCAGGTGCGACTACACAAACTCCATACTTGTCAGCTTCCCCAACTCCTCCCTCTATAGGCTGCAGATTACCCAGAACTCTGCTGCCCATTTCCTCTCTCGCACCAGCCTCCGCAAGCCTATCACCCCCATCCTCGTCCAACTCCACTGGCTTCATTTCTCTCAATACAGTACAAGATCCTTGTCCTCAATTTCAAAACCCACTGCCTTGCTCCTCCCTACCTCTGTGAACTCCTAAACCTCCTACCAAGACCCTCTTCATCAACCATACCTTTGGTCACCCTCCTACCATCTCCGGCATCTTCCCCTCCTGATCCCAACCATCAGCTGAGGTCCAAACAACTGACTGTCTCGTGCCTTGAGACATCTTCCCGAAATGAAATTTCCCGAAAGGTGTTATACTACAAATGTAATTTGTTGTTGTTAGATAGATTCAGCAAATGTACAGAATTGTGGCAGATAGAATTCGATGTTGGGAAGTGTAAGGTCACACATTATGGATCCAAAAAAGACAAAACAGAATATTTTCCCAAAGGGGAGAAACTTAAGAACCGTGGAGGAGCGATGAGATTTGGTTGTCCACGTACACAAATCGCAGAAAACTAGTTCACAAGTATAAAAGTCATCAGAAAGGCTAATGAAATGTTGGCCTTTATCTCAAGCGGGCTGGAATATAAAGGAGAGGAAATGATGCTTCAACTATATAGAGCTGAGGTCGGACCCCATCTGCAGTACTGTGTTCGGTTTTGGGCACCGCACCTCAGGAAGGATATATTGGTAGTGGAGTGTGGACAGGGCAGATTCACCAAAATAATACCAGGGCTTCGAGGGTTAAATTACGACAGGCTGCACAAACTTGGTCTATTTTCCCTTAAGTTTTAGAAGGTTAAGGGTGACCTGATTGAAGATTTTTAAAATGATTAAAGAGATTTCATAAGATAGATACAGAAAAACTATTTCTTCCAGTGTGAGAGGAGTCCAGTCACAACACTGTTACAATTCTGCGAAGCGCTTCAAGACGCCCTCCCTCATTTGTATAAACTTCCACGTCTCGTTTCAGATACTGCAAGTCAAAGTACGCCGCCTCGAGCACCTGCTGCACCTGAAAGACGTGAGGATCGATGACCTGACCCGGCGCATGCAACAGAGCGAGCAGAGTTAGAGGAAGAGGAGAGTGCTCAGAGCCTGGCGTGGCCTAGTCTGGCTCCTCGTGTCACTCGTGACGCTTGATGTTGAAATGTTTCCCTGAAAATGTTTTTAACAAAACATGTGGAAACAGCAACGTGTGGTAATTGGTGCCCTGGCCTGGAGAGATAAGGCTGGATACTAAGAAACACGCTTTCTTGGTAGGGCTGTGACCCCTCCCCCCTTCTGGCTGTCGAGTCATCCTCCCATGTGAATGTGAGGAAATACTTCCTGGCGACTGTCCTCAATTTGCGCCTTCCGAAACCGTGAGCTGACCACGCTGGGTCTTCCCGTCTGCCACCTTTTGTCTGAGCAAGGTTAGGATTGGGGAGGGGGGGGAGGTAATGGGGCAAAGAGACAGCTGACATCCGTGTGGCCTGGTGTGCACTAGCCCGCCTAGATGATAGAAACTGAACTTTTCAACCATTGTTTCCATGCTACCCTCTTGTGCTCCTTGATGGATATATATGTGTATACAGTATATATATAATATATAATACATATCCACTCAGGATTTTCAGATGATATCAATGGGCAGGAATCCCACTAAAGAAGTTTCATTTTCACGATCAATCTCCAGTTTGAAACACCTCACAACAACAATAACTTGAATCCATATAGCGTCCCAAATCACTTAGACAACAAGGTTTTACCATCTTCTTTCCTCCTCCTCCTCCTCCTCCTCCCCCCCACCCACCCACCCATCATATGAAGTAGATGGTACATTTTTTCATTACGATCAATTTGTTGCGTGTTTCTACCTCGGACCTGTCTATGACTTCCATGTTACAGAACTTGATGTGAAAATGGATGGTCCGGTACTGCTATTTGGATGAAATGTTTTGGTAAATATATTTTCTATAAAAATCTGTGTATCTTTGAATAATGAGATGGATTGAGCTTCTCAGTTTATCGCTAATATATTTCTGATAATAAAATTGGTCATTTTCAATCCACGACTGTTTGTGGGGGACGCTGCTGTGCGCAATTCGCTGCCGCGTTGCTCCCACAAATATACAGTCAATTCACTTTACAGTACAATATATTCTGTGAAGCGCTTTGAGACGTCTTGAAGACGTGAATCTATATCACTATATCAAATTCAAGGATTATTATAATGTGAAGCTCTCAGGATTCGGCAGAACTGGTTCTGTTTGTAAGTAGTTCAGCACTTTGGGCCTTCCTCCCAATATGAAAGGCGCTATACAAGTGTAACTTGTTGTACCACAGCAATGCAAAGTCGTAAATGTGAGCGAACAGTATTGCAACACACATTACCTTTCCCAATTACTGCCAATGTTTTTTTGAAGAGCAACAAGAGCAAACAAATCAACAGGTGATAGCATCATCTACAACTTGAATTTATGCAGCGGATTCACGCTGGGTAGTCTCTCTCAGGGCTTAGCTACGGGGGAGTCTGATGCCAGGCTGGGGAGAGAGGGGGAGGTGACCAGACAGGGTCCAGAGTGAGATCTGAATAAGGGGGTACAGAGGAGAGAAGGCAATGGGATTGAGGCAGGAAGTTCCCGAGCTACAGTGCCCTTGTAGAAGGTGAAAGCACGGCCGCTGATGGTGCAGCAGAGGAGATGAGTGGAGAAACTGCAGGAGACCGGAACCAGAGAGGCAGAAGGAGATGGGTAAAAGGAATTAGCAGGTTGGAGAGATAGGGAGGTTGCCAAGGAATAAAGGGATTTATATGCGAGTGAGGATCGACCTTCAAAATCTGTAACAGGAAGCTCTTGGAGCCTGCCTGGGGTGATGGGGGTGTGACGTTTGTTGTGAGTCAGGATATGGTTGGCGGAGATTTGAATCATTTGGATTTCCATGGTAGATTTATAAGGAATAAAATATATTACACGACTTATTCTTGGAAATTAGATAAACTAAACAAGAAGATTTCAAGGGCTATAGGAAAATGTGTAGGTCAATAATAATAATCCTTACATTTGACATAGTGCTTTCCACATCTTATCGATGTCTCAAAACGCATCGGGGGTGGGGTGGGGGGAGCAGGGGGAAGGAGAGTAGGAGATCAAAGACCTTCTACAGTGCAAGGAATGACTGGTTCTAACGGGATTACTATCATTGCTCTGCTATGGCTCGAGAGTTATTATGTCAGAATAACAAAGGCTTGCTTTTATATTGCGCTTCTCACACAGAGGAGTCCCACAGCGCTGATCCAGAACTGAACAAAGGGTTAATAGGCAGAGGTGTGGGGTACAAACAGGTCAGAGAGCCAAGGAGTGAAGGGATTTGTGTGTGAAGACGAGGAGGTTCTCAATAGTATAAGTAACCCATCTTTCACGTGAGGAGAACGTCCCAACGATACTTCACAGGATTTCATGGTAAAGTGTCAGTGGCTGTGATTTGTGGGCGATCGCGGCAGCCAATTAGCACACAGCAACGTCCCACAAACAGCCGTGAAGTGAGTGACCAATTTTATTTGTGGGATCGTCGGCCACGACCCCCAAGAGAAACGCCCTTCTCTTTCCGAATAGCGACACGAGAATCTTTTACATCCTACACAGGTAGACGAGGCCTCGGTTAAACATCTTTATCCAAAGAACAGCATCTCTATCTAGCAATGCAGCTCACAACCAACACCACACTGAAGAACCAAGCGGTTCAAGCACAACTACTTGATTTGGGTTTGATTCCCGGACCTGACGAAACCCGAGGCATGTTTCACATGCTCCACACGCCTCTGACTACCCAGGAATAAGTAGGAACCCAGTTGTTGGTCAATTGATGGTTTGCATTCCGAGGGGAATAAACCCCCAACAAAGATTGGTCGCAGAATCCACAACTGTGGGGCATTGCTGTGTACTACGTGTTGTTGCGTTTCGCTCACAAAATACAGTCAATCCGCTCTACAATATAATCTGAGGGACGTCTCTACGATGAGTTGATAAGGCTCTGTGCGTATTTTATGGAGTCCTGGCAAACACACTACCCCAGATTGCATCGCTTATTCACTGTACAGCTATAAATCTCGCAATAAAATGAAAGCATAATCCAGGAGTTCAAATATAGTTCTATAAGGAGAGAACGCTGGTTTATTTATTTTTATCATTTATCACCTTATAAGCATGAGTCCTGTGTTTCAAATCCAGGCGGGTCAGGGCAAAGCCTTGGGCAAGTTTCCTTATTCCACACGCGCACACACACACAATAATAATAATCCCTCAAAAAAAACAATAAAATCAGTCATTTCAATCCATGACTGTTTGTGGGGGACACTGCTGTGCGCAATTGGCTGCTGCTGCCGTTTCCCCCACATATATACAGTCAATTCATTTTACAGTATATTCTGTGAAGCGCTTTGAGACACACTCTAGAATACGTGAAAAGCTCGATATCAAATTCAAGGATTATTATTATTATTATTATTGTTTAGACCGTATATCTGAGAATCAGATAGACTAACCAAGAATACTGTGACGTAAGCGGTCAGAGGCCACTTGGCTGATGCCCCATGTTAGAACGATGGAAATGTACTGCACTACAGAAGGCTATTTTCATTGTGTTGGTCCCATTGCACTGCCCTTTCTCCTGCAGCCCAGCAAATTATTAATACTGTAATAATAATCCTAGTATTTGATATAACGCTTTCATACGTCGTTGGGGTGTCTCAGAACGCTTCACAGAACATACTGTCAGGTGAATTGACGGTATATTTTGTGGGCGAAACGCAGCAGCTGATCTGCAGAGCAGAGCAGCGTCCTACAAATAACCATGAACTGAATAATCAATTTTGTTTCGGGGACTGTTGGCCCGGACACCAGGAATAACTCACTTCTCTTTTCGGAGAAGAGAGCCATAAAGTCTTTAACGTCCACCTGAACAGACTTGGATTAACGTCTTGTTTGAAGGACATCCCCCAGGGTTACATTTGGAGTAGTCGGCTTTGACTAGGGTGGTCAAACTTTTGGTCTTCTGAGGGCCGGATGCCAGATTTGAAAAATGTCTGTGAATGTGTGTGCCTCTCCTTCTCTCTGTGTGTATCTGTCTCTCTCTGTGTGTGTCTTTCTCTATCTGTCAGTGTATAAGAACACCTATCCTCAAACTCATATGTGTCTCTCCCTGAATGTGTGTGTGTGTGTGTGTGTGTGTGTATATCTCTCTCTGTATGTCTCTCTATCTGTCTCTCTATCTGTCTCTCTATATCTGTGTGTGTCTCTCCCTCCTATCTATCAATGTGCGTGTATTTCTCCCCCTGACTGTCTGTGTGTGCGCCTCAATGTGTGTTTGTTTATTTGTCTCTCCCTCTCTGTATGTGTGTGGGTGTGTGTACTTGTCTCTCTCTCCCTGTCTGTGTGTGTTTGTCTCTCCCCCTGTGTGTTTGTGTCTCTCTCTAATGGCAGCTCACAACAACAACCACAACAACAGGTGATCGAGTCTCCACCAAAAACATTCCGTTGAGTATGCGATATTTCTTAGAATGTTAGCACAGAAGGAAGGCCATTCGGTCCATCAAGCGAGAGACCTGGGTTCGATTCCAGGCAGGGCGAAACCTTGGGCAAGTTTCCTTACTCCACACGCCTGATAATAATCCCACAAGAAAAAAATAATAGTACATTGGTCTCTCAATCCAGGGGGACACTGCTGTGCGCAATTGGCTGTCATGTTTCATCCACAAATTTACATTCAATTCATTTTACAGTATATTCTGTGAAGCGCTTTGAGACGTCTGGAAGACGTGAAAAGCTCTATATCGAATGCAAGGATTATTATTATTATTATTATTGTCGTGCATGTGCAGAAAAAGGGTTCTAATTTGGGTTCCTTAATTAAGAAACATTTCTTAACAACAAAACATCAACAGTGCACCATGGCTTCCCCATCACTAGGTGGCGAAAGTTACTATGAGTTTGGTGCAGTGTTTGGCCTGATTGAGGCATGAGAAAACTACCTGAAATTCCTAGTACTGTACTGTAGTATCTTGCCACATGAGAAGAAAACTCTCTGCTACTTAGAAGCCAGAAGGCAACCGTGAGGCAGGTTCAGCGAGTGTTACTCGTGCCTCTGAGTCTTGTGGGTTCAAGCCCCACGCCAGGGTTCAGATTGACACAGTCTACGCTGACGCCACATTAATTGACAGGAAGGTGCCTGTCTTCGAATCGAGGTCCCATCTCCACGTTCAGGTGGATGTCAAAGATCCCATGGCACTATTCGAAAAGAAAGGATTTCTCACTCTTAGTGACTCAGCCAACAATTAACCCCCCAAAAAAGTGTCACTGACTCCACGTGGGGCAATGTTTCGCACAAATTGGCTGAACATTCAAATTTCCCGCCATGAAAAGCGCTGCATCAAATATAAGGAAAATGCTAATTATTAATAACTGTGTGATATGTTATTATTAATTATTATTGCTAATGAGCAATTATTATTCATGTCAATATATTTACATTAGTTTACAGCATTTTTCAAATAAGCGAACATATCAGTACAATCAAAAATCTGATTTGTTTTGCGCCTTTCATACTGGGAAGGTGCCCGGAAGGCCCTGGACAGTCAGGAATTTGGACCCAAGCTGGATGTCGGGATCGGGGAATATGGAGGGAATGGAGTGTAGGGCGGTGGCCGAAGGCTCGGTTGAAGACGAGGATTTTTGAGACGCTCCTTGAATGAGGCAAGGGAATGGGGTGGAACGAGCGATAGGTTGATATGGGGTCAGCAGGTCGCAGAGGTATGGAGGGCTTTGAAGGCGAAGGTTTTTAACTCTAGATAATATGATGTTAACGATGTGAGAGGGATTTGGAGCTTGCGGGACAACGGTGAGGGTGATAGGAGCCTGGAGCGGGAGAGGACACAAGCTACAGAGTTCTGGATGATCTGCAATTTCTGGAGGGAGGAATCGGGGAGACCGACAAAGAGGGAGTTGGCGTAGTCGAGCCTGGATGTTATAAGAACATAAGAATTAGGAGCAGGAGTAGGCCATTCGGCCCTTCGAGCCTGCTCCACCATTCAACAAGATCATGGCTGATCTTCTCACCTAACTTTGATTACCTGCCCTATCCCCATATCCCCTGATCCTTCTATTTTTCAAAAATCTATCAGTCTCAGCCTTGAAAATGTTCAAGGACTGAGCATACACAGCCTTCTGGGCTAGTGAATTCCATAAATTCACTACCCTCTGAGTGAAGAAATGTTTCCTCAACTCTGTTCTAAAAGGCTGACCCTTAATTTTAAGACTGTGACCCCTGGTTATAGATTCTCCTACCAGGGGAAACAGTCCCTCACCGTGTACTTTATCTAGCCCTTTAAGAATCTTATATGTTTCAATAAGATCCCCCCTAATTCTTCTAAGAATGCAAGTATGAGAGTTTCGGTGGCCTGCAGTGTGAGACAGTGGCGTAGCTAACTGATGATGCGGAGGTGGGTGACAGCAGACCAGGTAATGGTACGGATGTGGGGTAGGAAGCCTAGTTGAGGGTGAAACAAGACGCCAAGGTCCCGGACTGGCTTAGTAAGGTGGAGTGAGCATCTGTGGATGGTGATGCTGTCAGTGCCTGGGGTGTGGAGGCGCGGGTGTGAGCCAATCAGGAGGGCCTTGGACTTGTTGACATTCAACTGGGTACTTGATGGACTTGATGTCTGACAGCAGCGGTCCTGGGATCGAGGGTGGAGCCAGAGAGTTAGAGTTGGGTGTCATCCACATACATGTGGAAGTTGTCTCTGGATGATGTCTGTGGATGATGTCACCAAGAGAGAGCTTATAAAGGGACCTAAGGATCTGGAGGGTTACCTTTGTCCCACAAGCTCTCTCTGCCTCCACCCTCGACTCCAGGACCTTCCCGCCCGGGAATCAAACCTGGGTTGGCTTTCTTGCAAGTCGAGTGCGCTGATCCACTACAATACCCGTCTCTCACACAAACGCCAACACAAATCTATATTTACACATCACCTTTCACATCAGGAGGACGTCCCAAGGTGCTTAAGAATGTCAAAGAGATAGGTTTTGAGTTTGAATGTGTGTATATCTGGGGGAGTGGAGGGGGGAAGGAGAGAGCGGTGGCCAAAGGCAAATTCAAAGGGGGGTGGTTTGTAGCTGGGTTTCCACAGCGGATCGTGAAGGACCAAGGTCTCCTGGTTAATCTCTTGTTGCAGCTGCTGTGAATCACCAGGTGAAAGCGTCACGTGGAGTGAGTCAGGAAGGATCGATGTCCTGTGAAGCTCAGCCACTGAGTGTAACTTGTGCTCAGACGCGTGCCTGGGAGAGGATTTGCAAGCAGCAGTAGTAATGTTGTGATATCTTCTGCTTGGCTCAGTTGGCAGCCAGCATCTGAGCCAGAAGGCTGTCGGTTCAAGCCCCCTCACATCGGGACTTTGACCTCTCAGTCTAGTCTAGCCCTGCACTCTCGTCAGCACTGCTGGATTGGACAACCACACTGTCAGACTTGCCATTCCTTTGAAGTGAAGTGTTCAACCCTCTCTGTGCCTGTTCAGGCGGATACTAAAGATCTGAAAACGTGAGACCAAACAAGAAGAGAGCGTTTCTCTCTTGGGGGTCCAGGTCATTTATCTCTCAGATCAATTCAGTTTCTGGCTATTGCTGCAAATACAGTCTACTGTGTTCGCCTACAAACACACAGACGGTATACTTTACTCACAGGGAATCCTGCCAAGTGTTTTGAGGCATCATCTTGGTGTGAAAGACCATAGAACCATCGAAATTTACAGCGATGGAAGAAGGCCATTCAGGCCGATCATGTCTGTGCAAATCCTTCAAAAGAAAGCAATCCTTTGAGTACACTTTTCTGCACTCTCCTCCTGTCTTTAAGGTATTTATCCAGTTCCGTCTTGAAAACTAATATACATTCTGTCTCAATCACCACTCCTGACATGGACATTTGATATCGCAGCCACCTCTGTGCGTGAGAAAATCTCTCCTCTCCTCTCCTCTCCTATCCCGTTTGCTCGTTAACTAACTATCTTACAGTGATACCCTCCATTTACTGTCACAAATTTGTTTCTACTAACCCAGCGGAAAATATTTTCTCGCTATTGACTTGTTCAATCTTTGTTGATTTTGATTTTAATATCAAAATAATCAACATTACTGAGCATTGTGTGTGTGTGTGTGAGGGAGAGGGCAGAGGATGTGTGTGTGTGAGGGAGAGGGCAGAGGATGTGTGTGTGTGAGGGAGAGGGCTGAGGGTGTGTGTGTGTGAGGGAGAGGGCAGAGGGTGTGTGCATGTGCGTATGTGTGAGGGAGAGGGCAAAAGGTGTGTGTGAGGAGGGCGGTGGGGGTGCGGAAAGGGTATTAATGTTTGAGAGTTTAAGGGAAAGAGGGCAGGGGGTGAACCTTGTGTGACCCTGAGCTGTCCTTTCTCCCCGAAATCTGTGCCATGACCAACACCACCACCTCCGCAACATTGCCCGTCTCCGTCACTGCCTCACCGCTCAGGTCGCCGAAACCTTCACGCATGTTTTTGTCACTTCAAGGCTCATTAAGTCAACTCCCTCCTTGTCGGCCTCCCCAACTCTAGCCTCCACAAGCTGCTGATCACCCCAAAGACCCCATCACTCGCCCGGCTCCACTGGCTCCCCATCCCTCAGAGGATACAATTCACGATCCTCGTCTTCACTTTCAAGACGTTCCACGGCCTTGTCCCTGCCTATCTCTCTGACCTGCTGACCCCCTAACAACCTGTCCACTCCCTCCGTTCTGCAGGCTTCCTCCCCCAAATCCACACCGTGACCGGTACAGCCTTCCAACACCTCCGCAACATTGCCAGACTCCACCACTGCCTCACCCACCCACACCCCCCCCCACCCCCCACATGCTGCCGAAACTCTCGTCCGCGCATTGATCACATCAACGCTCGACTACGGGAACTCTCTCCTCGTCGGCCTCCCCAGCTCCTCCCTTCACAAGCTGCAGATGTGCAAGACATGGGGAGAGAGGGAAGGAGGGAGAGAGAATGCGAGAGAGAGAGAGAGAGAGAGAGAGGGGGGTTAATAGAGGGAGAGGTGATCGGAGGAGGAAGGGAGAGAGAGGAATCAGCGGGAGAGGATGGGAAGGGAGTGGAGGGAGGAGAGAAGAGAAGGGGGTGGGGGCAGATGGAGCAAGGGGGAAAGAGGAAAGGATAAGAGAGGGAAGGAGGAGTAGGGGAGAAGCTAGATGGAACAGTAGGAAGGGGTGAATGCAGAGAAGGGAGGGTACGAGGACGAGGGGTACGGATTGAGGGAGATGGAGAAGGAGGGAAGAATAAGCAGACTATCTCCCTTTCCCCCCCACCACACACACACACACACATGCCCTGAAACTGAGATCGGATTTAAGAAGCTTTCGAAATCCCACTTGTGTGCTGTTGAAATTTGAAGACAATGATATTGAGGCTTAGACCGTGGAGAATTTAGATCAACAGTGGCCCGAGGGAGCGTACGGTTTGGGAGGGGTTGGGGAACGCACGGTGGGGAGGGGGTGGAGAGGGGAGAGTAGTTATAGGAAGCTACTGTGCTGCCTGGTTCTGAGAGATTACACACACATCTATCTCTCGATTCCACATGTGAGCACATGTCGTGGAATAACTCACAAAGAGATCAGGTTATTCATGTAAAACACAAACAGTCATTTAATATATACTAACGGCCGAAAGGAGAAATACCCTCACAGGTCAGATACCCGAGTTGGTACTTCTAAAGAACTAACAGAAATACAACGGTTTATATCTTATTCGTTTGCACACCGCATGACAGTAGTATAAGCTCCGTTAACCAATTACAGCAATCCACCTAATCAATATAAGTGAATGTGGGAAGAGAGTTGAACTCTATTTACACTAGCCATGGGGTGCAAAAAGGGCAGCATCTATTAAAACAAAACTAGACAACCACAAGTTGCTAATTGATAGATTACCATTTTCAAAGAAAGAAGTAAATCGTCTTTAATGATCAGGAAGCAATTGATCACCTAAAGAATAACAAGCAGGGAATGTCTAATTTACTCAAACACAAGCCTTTCTCCCTTCTTGGTCTGGACTATGTCATACAACTGACGTTTGCTGATACCCCTATTGACCTCTGGAATTTCTAAGTGAGACTAAGAAACAGCTAACATGGTTGCCGATGTTTAACATGGTTTCCACACACACAGCCTTGAGTTAATGTCTCCCTGGTGGTCTTATTTGAAGATTGGCATTAAAAGGCAGGCTCCGCCAGGGACTCAGCCCGAGTTTTTTTTCTAGGTCGATTTGCTAATCAAATATTCGCTTTCTGACCTTGCAGCATTTGATGTGCTGTTGAACGTACGGTGCTGGTGTCTGAGGCTTCGCTGTCGGTGTTCCTCACAGCTTGCTGTCTCGCGAGCACAGTCAGGCTCTCTCGACCGAGCTAAGAAGGTATGATAATCATAATTTTAAAAAATGATCCTTCCATTTAATATACTGTAGTAGCTTTTCACATCGCTGAGATGTCTCAAGGCTTCACAGATTATACTATAAAGTGAATTGACTGTATATATTTGTAGGCGAAAGGCGGCAGCCAATTGCGCACAGTGTCGTCCCTCACACACAGTCATGGATTGAAAATGAACAATTTTTCTTATTGTGATTTTTGTGGAGGGATTATTATTAGGCATGCGTGTGTGTGTGTGTGTGTGTGTGTGGCGTAAGTAAACTTGTCCAAGGTTTCGCCCTGACCTGCCTGGATTCGAAACACAGGTCTCACACTTGTAAGGCGAGCGCTCTGACCACTGAGCTACAGTACTCCACGAGCTTTCACGGCTTCTGGACAACTCAAAGCGCTTCACAGAATATACTGTGACGTGAATTGACTGTACACTTGTGGGCGAAACGCGGCAGCCAATTGCGCACAAACAGTGTTTCACAAACGGTCAGGATTGAAGTGACCAATTTATTGTTGTTTATTTATGGGCAAATAGCAAAAACGTTTGTACACAGCAACGTCTCGCAAACAGCCAGCGAGTGGCTGATCAAATTTACGTTGTTGGGGTGGTGGGGGGGGGGATGGGGGGCGGAATTGTTGGCTGCGACTCAGAGAGAGAGAGAGAGAGAAACTCCCTTCTCTTTCCATAAAATGCTGCTGATTCTTTAACGTCCGCCCCATTTGGGAAGAGACGGGACCTCGGTCTCACGTCTGATCTGAGGAATGGCGCCTTCCACAGTGTAGCCCTTCTCCCCAGTGCTGCGCTGGAGCGTCAGCTTAGACTATATAAGACTATACTCCTTAGACTATATTCCAAGTCCCATCTCAGCCACTGTGCCCCGAGGCTCTGGAATTCCCTTCCTCACTCCCTTCGCCTCGCCTCGCCCCCCTCTCTTTCGAGGATTAGGTCTTGACTAAAGACTTTTCCCTTCGACCGCGCCTTTGGTCACCTTTCTACCCCCCCCCCCCCCCACCCCCTGGCTCGGTCCCGGGATCCGCCACTGTGAAGCGCCCTGAGACGCCGTCCGGCGTGGAGTGAGGGAGAGGAGCTGTATATTTGTGGAGCTCCTGTGGCGTAGTGGTTAGAGCAATTGTCTTGCAAGCTGGTGAGACCAAGCTTTGGGGAGACCTGTGTTCGAATCCAGGCAGGTCAGTCAGGGCGAAACCTTGGGCAAGTTTCCTAACTCCACACGCCTAATAATAATCCCTCAAAAAACAAACCACGATAATAAAATTGGTCATTTCAATCCACGGCTGTGTGTGTGGGACGATGCTGTGCGCAATTGGCTGCCGCGATTCGCCCACAAATATATACACAGTCAATTCACTTTACAGTACATTCTGCAGGCCCGTACGCAGGGGGGGTGCGACGGGTGCGTACGCACCCCCCCAAATTATAAAAGGTCCACATTTTCCGGGGTAGAGAATTGTATTCTTTATCAAATTTAAATACCAAGTAAAGTAAATTTATTGAGCATTTGTGTCACAATCAGTTCTTCAAAACTATGTACAAATTATAAATGCACGTCTTTGAATGATTTAGTATTAATGTAAAATTATCGAGTCGCACACCAGAATCGGCGTCTACCCCAAAACATACCGCGTGGATAGACGAGTCAATGACGCGGCGAGTCTGTGACTCGTGACTGGATAAACATAGGCGCCAAGACTCAAACCCATCCTCGTTTGGAAATCATCCAGCCACGAGGGCAGCACCACTACTGGAAGGTAAAATCATCTTTTAATCTGATCACCGTCAGTAAAAATTGCTCAAGTTTTGAGAGGTGTGACTGTAATGCTAGCAAACAATGACAACATATTTACAAGCCTCTGAGAAATTAAAGCTTTGGAGAACCCAACAAAAAAGTTATATGTGTCTGGACGGGAATGCCTATCTTTAAAACAGATACTCATGGACTCATGCCTATGCTTTAGCGCCTATGTCTACGTGGTGTGTCAATTGGAAATCATCCCGTGTACAGTCACCACATAAAAAGGTAGCACCACTTTGTGGAAGCTGAAATCGTATTTTAATCTGATAAATGTAAGTAAAAATGACTTAAGTTTTGATAGGTGTGTTTCTGAAATATCATGTTTCTTGTTTTGTCTTGATTATCACATTTGATTTATATTATTAAAGATGTATTCCTGTAATTAAAAATTGCTTTTAGAGACGTCCACTGGCATGCAAAAAAAATATGACCGCAAAAATAAACAGTGCTACTTTATTTCACATTCAGTTTTGTACCCAGAGTGAAAAAACATCAATGTCGCACGAATTTGGCCTAAAAATAGTTTCACCGTCATCTGATCGAGCGAACTCGGGCATTGACAACCACACTTCTCCACTGATTCCTTCTCTCCATGCAGCCTGAACACTCCCGCCTGCCAATACCCCAATCGCGCTCCAGAGTATCGATGTAGGTTAGGGCCGGTCTACCTCGTGTTCTGTGACCGTGCAATGGTTCCCATAGGATAGTAGGACTATGGACAGTTTCCTCCCGGCTTCTCCAGCTATGTCCGCTAAACCTAAGACGCCTCTGCAGTAATGTCTGTGATACCAGTGTGGTAGTGTACCATATAGCTCACTATTTGTCAGATGCTGTTGCCAGTAAACGTTCAGGGCGGCTCTTAGAAGCCTCATGAGGTGACCTCATGAGTCATCTAATCTCCTGGTCAAGGTTTGCGTAATTGCAGCCCCCCAGCCCCCGGCCATTGTTGGTCCCATCACTAGCAATTCGCACCCCCCCCCCCCCCCCCCATTAAACATCCTGCGTACGGGCCCTGTTCTGTGAAGCGCTTTGGGACGTGGATAAGATGTGAAAAGCGCGACATCAAACGCAAGGCTTATTTATTATTATTGTATCAATGTAAGGATTATAGATTATTAATGTAAATCAAAGTTTTTGTTGTTGTGGTTTGAACAATAAAACAACAACAAATTGTATTTGTCATCTACATTGCTTGTTTCGCGTTGGGAGGACGACCCAAGGGGCCCAGAAGCTACCGGCTCGGGAGGCAAAAGGGCTGACACAGAAATCAAGTGAGTGGTGGAGGAGGGATTCGAACCCCTGACTCTCCCTCTCTCCCAGCTCAGACAGACAGGCTGAGCTGAGCGGAGGGGGGGCGGGGCTCCGTCAGCTGTCAATCACCGTGGCGTGCGTCGCCACGCACGGTTGTGGGAGGGGGGGCGGGATGGCTGCGTGATTACGTCAGCACGTCAGTCAGCCTCACTCAGTCAAAAGCTCCAGAGTGAGAGCGGGAGAGGCTGGGATACTAACTAGTGTATTACCAGGTAAGGGACTGTGTAACTAGTGTATTTACCAGGTAAGGGACTGTGTAACTAGTGTATTAACCAGGTAAGGGACTGTGCAACTAGTGTATTTACCAGGTAACAGACTAACTAGTGTGTATACCAGGTAAGAGACTGTGTAACTAGTGTGTATACCAGGTAAGAGACTGTGTAACTAGTGTATTTACCAGGTAAGAGACTGTGTAACTAGTGTATTTACCAGGTAAGAGACTGTGTAACTAGTGCATTTACCAGGTAAGAGACTGTGTAACTAGTGTATTTACCAGGTAAGAGACTGTGTAACTAGTGTATTTACCAGGTAAGAGACTGTAACTAGTGTATTTACCAGGTAAGAGACTGTAACTAGTGTATATACCAGGTAAGAGACTGTGTAACTAGTGCATTGTACCAGGTAAGAGACTGTGTAACTAGTGTATATACCAGGTAAGAGACTGTGTAACTAGTGCATTGTACCAGGTAACAGACTGTGTAACTAGTGTATTTACCAGGTAAGAGACTGTAACTATAATAATAATAATAATCGTTACATTTGATATCGCGCTTTTCACTTCTTCTGGACGTTTCAAAGCGTTTCACAGAATATACTGTAAAGTGTATTGACTGGCAGCCGACTGCGCACGGCCAGGGTCCCACAAACAGTTGTGGGTCGAGATGACTAATTTATTATTGTCTTTCGGGATTATTATTAGGCGTGTGGAGTGAAGAAACTTGCCCAAGGCTTCGCCCTGACCCGGAATTGAACCCAGATCTCTTGCTTGTAAGGCGAGCGCTCTAACTACTGAGCTGTGGGATTATACCGGTTAAGAGGCAGTGACTAGTGCATTATTACCAGGTAAGAGATTTAACTACGACAATAGCAAAATTACGTTTGCACGGCGCCTTTGGCATCGGGAGAATATCCCGAGGCGCTGGACAGTCAATGTTTCGGACCCGAGCTGGGGTTGGGATCGGGGAGCGCGGAGGGAAAGAAGGGGATTTGGGGTGACCGATGGGACCGTCGAAGAGGAGGGTCTTGAGGCGAGACTTGAAGGAGGCCAGGGATGGGGGGGGGGGGCGAGGCGGAGGGACTGAGGGATGGAATTGTGAAGGTTGGGGGCAGAGTGGCTGAAGGCTCGCCCGCCGATGGTGGGTCAGGGGAGATAGAGCAACAACAACAAAATTGCACTTATATAGCGCCTTCCACGTCGGGAGGACGTCCCAAAGTGCTGGAGCAGACCAGAGCCCGCTGAGTGGAAGCCGTGGGCAGGTTGGTAAGGGGTTAGGAGGTCACAGGGGCAGGGTGGGGCAAGGAGAGCTTTAAAGGTGGACCAGGGTCTTGAATTAAATCCTCTGAGTGATGGGGAGCCAATGGAGTCAGGCGAGAATGAGACGCTCTGAGACCCCCACCCTGCGTGGAGGGCGCTATATCAATCCAAGATGTTGTTGTTGAATGGGGGAGATGGGGGCCGCTGAGCTCAGTGAGGGAGAGGACACCGGCTGCAGAGTTCTGGATGATCTGCAGCCTATAGAGGGAGGAATCGGGGAGGCCGACAAGCAGGGTGTTGGCATACTCGAGCCTGGACGTGGTGAAGGCATGGATGAGGGGTGAGGTAGTGGTGGAGTCGGGCAATGTTGCGGAGCTCAGGGAAGGCAGAGTGGGTCATGCATTATAACGGGTAAGAGGCAGTAACTAGTGCATTATACTGGGTAGCAGGTTTAGTGCAACACAACAGGCAAGACAATGTTATCCAGTGCATTATACCGGGTAAGAGACTGACTAGCAGGTGGTAAGACTCTCGAACTAGGTGATACAGTAAGTAAGAGATCGTAACTCTTGGTTAGAGATGGTTGTCTCTTGAGTGTATCTATGCAACCAGTGCAATTTAACCCAGAATAGCACATAAGCTGGGGGTGGTGACCATAGTCATGGAGCAAGGTCTTCAGCTGTGATCGCCAAAATGGGGAAGGAAAGGGCAAGGCGCGGAATGAGGAAGAGAGTTCCATAGTTTCGGGCGTAGTTGCTGAAAGTGCGGCCGCTGACGGTGGAGTGGAGGGTATGAGGAATAAGCAGGAGACTGGAGCCAGACGAGCAGAGTCAGTATGGATGGGGATTAATCATATCTGAGGCATAGGGAGGTGCCGCGGTGTGAAGGGATTTGAGGATAAGTAGTGAGCATAGCAAAGTAACAGCCATAGAACCTCAGTTTAGCTGGTGTTACATTTGCGGTATGTGTGTGTGTGTGTTTGCAGAGGCATTGCAGATACAAGATCCACTCTCACTATTGAGCCATAAAGTGAGCAACAATTTTATTGGGAAATTGCGTAAAAAAATCTCTGTGATTTTAAAATCTACCACTAGAAGTTGCATTTTTGGGTGGGGTGGATGGCTGGAAGCCTGGTATGTTAAAGGTTTTGGGGGTGGGAGGTGGTGGGGGGAGTATTAAAGTTTTGTGCACTGAGAGGTATTGAGCATCATCTCTTGTGAATCCTCTGCCTTTTTTTAAAAAAAAAGACTAGGCTTTGTCTTTGTGAAGAAAAAGCTATTTAATTTTCTGCCTGGAGTGAGAGAGGAGGAAGTGAATGTGAGCGAGCGAGGGAAGAGGGAGGGAGAGGGAGGGAGGGGGAGAGGGAGGGAGGGAGAGAGGGAGGGAGGGGGGGAGGGAGGGAGAGGGGGAGGGAGGGGGGGAGGGAGGGGGAGAGGGAGGGGGAGGGGGAGAGAGGCTGGATGGTAATCTTTTTTTTCTATATATGTGATTTATGCTTGCAATTCAGTGATGTATTCAGCCAGGATGTATATTTACAGTGGTGTAATACAGTGATGTATTTAGTCGTCTCTCTATCCTCCCAATATCACTCCTGCAACATCTCTGCAGTCAGGCGTGAGTGAGTGATTTTATCTGGGCCACTGACACTCTTGGTCTAGAGCAACAACCAAACTCTCTTTTTGAACGTTCTTTTCACTTGGTTTTAAAGCGCTCCCGAGACTTTATCCTTCACGGAAGGGCGTCATGCAAACGCAGATTGTCATTCGCGATAAGAATCCTCGCGTTTGCTATAGGCCTCTTTGTCACGTCGTCGAGTCATCTCAAAGTGCCTTCACAGGGCATACTGTAAAGTGGAGTGACGAAATACGGCAGCCAATTGCTCATAGCAATGTCCCACAAACAGCCATGGAGTGAGTGACCAACTTTATTTGGGTGGGGGGGATTATTAACTGGGACAGAGAGAGAGAGAAAAACTCACTTCTTTGTTCAATTAGCGCCACAGAATCATTAGCGTCCGCCTGAATAAGCCGGCGGGGTCTTGGTTTAATGTCTCATCCAAAGGACAATGCAGCCACAACCATCTCAAAATCCCCAACATGGGAATATACAGTCGATCACTTTACAGTATATTCCTTGAAGCGCTTTGAGACACAGTCTGGAAGACGTGAAAAGCGCTGTATCAAATGCAAACATTATTATTATTATTATTGTTCATGCTTTAACACCAGTTGCTGCAGATGTCAGTAGACTTCTCACAAATCGAAGTAAATGTGGAGGAACTTACATCGCATTTACGGCGATGATGCCTTTTATTGTCTTGAACAAGGCATGTTTGGTCGTTGCTGTCGAGGCTGGGCTGAGAGCCTTTTACAGGATTTTCCTGTGGGAATGGTTTGTCAGGTGTGGACTGCAGTTGAATCAAAGAATCTTACCTCACAGAAGAAAGACATTCAGCCCATCGAGCCTGTGCCAGCTCTTTGAACGAATGTGTGTGCAACGTTAACCCTCTCTGATCCAGATCAGTGAATCTGTCCGGCATTTCTCAACTCGCCTATTCCAGGTCACTGTCTCTGTCCCGCTGCCCGGCCCCCTGCCATCCATGCGCTGGCTGCAGTTCTATGTTTCTCTCTCTGCACCTCTTTGTGTTAGTGCATGTGGATCCTTTTAGCTCAGTGGTTAGAGCACTCATGTTACAAGAAATATGGGTTCAATTTCAGGTCAGGGCAAAACCTTGGGCAAGTTCCCTTACTCCACACGCCTGATAACAATCCCTCAAAAAAAAATAGGTCATTGAAATCCATGACTGTTTGTTGGACGCTGCTGTGCGCTATTGGCTGCTGCGTTTCGCCCAGACAATATACAGTTAATTCACTTTACAGTATTTACAGCTGTGAAGCGCTTTGAGACGTCTAGAATATGTGATAAGGCACTATATCAAATGCAAATGCAGGGTGAAGAAGAGCAAGAAAACTGACCAGCGGCGGGGGGGGGGGGGGGGGGAGAGAGAGACGGGGTGGATGTGATAATATACAGATAGAGATGGGGGGGATGTGAGAGAGGAGAGAGACACAGAGCCACAGACAGAAAAACACAGGGATGGAGAGAGTGAGTGTGAGAGACACAGAGAGTGAGAAAGATATTTAACTCCTGAGGAGATAGGCCCCGAATACGCGCGCACCCCGAATGCGCAGTACGAAAACCCTGAAAATATCGATATTTCGGTATATCTCGATATGAGCCCATCGATATATCGAAATCGGAAAATTTCCATATCGACGGACCCTAGTGGAATGCAAGGAACTCTGTCAGGTTCAGATGCTCATCTGATGGGTCTCTGCACGTCAGACACCCGGCTGGCCAAAAAGACTTTAAAAAAAAAAAAAATCAAGCAGTATTATGCCTGTAACTCCTACACTTGAAGTCCCCAAACCTTGGTTCCCACCAACCAGCCTAAATTCTAGGGTAATTATGTCAGCAGGATATGTTCCTCAGGCAGAACGAGAGAGAGAGAGGGGGAGGGTTGGCGCTACATAAACAGAAATCCTGTGTGTATGGGAACCTCAATCAGTTGTGTCCATTCCAATTGCTTGTTTTGGAAACTCTGGAGCATGGTTTCTGGGTGAGTCAGACACACACACACACACACACACACACGGCTGACCTAAATCAAAAATTGTCATTGGTTGGCCTTTCCACTGGAAAGTTTGGGAAGGTATACGCTTGCGGGCCCCCTTCGATGCGTGCGTGTGGGCCCCCTTCGATGTCGCAACGTTCGGTGGGCGGTGATAGCCTCGGAGGTCACCGCAAGGTTCTGGAATGGTCACTTTTAGCAAAAGAGACAGCAGAGAGAGTTTTCAGGCTGTAACCTTAAACTCTGTGTGTGCATGCGTGCGTGTGTTTGTGTGTATATTGACACCTGTCTCCACGCTCGTGCCTTTCCTCCGCTTGACACCTTGACATCATTGCATGATCAGATTACAGTCTCGTCTCATGGTCTCGAGGCAGGCAGTGCCGCCCCCCCCCCCCCCCCCCTCCCACCCCGCAGGGCAGGCATTGAACCCACAGCCTTCTGGCTCTAGCCTTCTCACCTCTGAATCAGAAGGTTTGTGGGTTCGATCCCACGTGTGAGGGAATTTGAGTGTACGGTCGAGGCTGATGCTCCAGAGCAGCGCTGGTGGGGTGGGGGGGCAAGAAACGCATCGTCACCGTCCATCAGATGAGATAAAGGCGCTAGACAAATGTCAATTTGTTGTTGTGAGCTGCTGAATTAAACCTCACTCTCCTTCTGTGCCTGTTCATCCGGGTGTTTAAAAAATCCCACAGCGCTGTTAAGAGAAGAGAAGGGAGTTCCTTCCCCCAGATAAAATCGCTCACTCACTTTGTGGTGCTGTTTGTACAACAAGCTTTTTCTTTGCTCCCATCTTCGCAAAACTCTCTTTGGTTCTAACATTGAGTCTCGTTTATCGCGTTCATCTTCAAAACTACAGTCACTGCGCTTTACCATCAAACCCGTAAAGTGCTTTGAGACCTGATCAGGTGTAAAGCTAGTGTGACTTATTACTGAACCAATCCCTGCCCCCTCCCCCCCTCAAACTTCCTCTTCCCGCATTCCACCCTTACACTCTTTCCCTCCCCCCCCGCCCCCTCTGTCTGTCTCGCTCTCTCTCTCTCTCCCCGTCTCCTCCCTTTTTTCTCCCTCTCTCCACCCCTGCCTCTCCATTTCTCCCCCCTTCCTATGTAGAAAACGGCAGTCTGTGAACGCTTCTGGTGCCCTTGAGACAGGACAGACACTAGGATCCAGCAGGGAAAACTGACTTGAAGTGTGGGATGGGGTGTGAGAGGGTGAAGATGGAGGCATTTCTGCCTCATTTGTTGGGATGACCTGAAAAGGCAATGTATAAATACAATTTGCTGTTATTCTAACTCCGGATCCTCTCTCTCCCCCTCCCACCCCCTTTCCCCCTTTTCTTATGTTGTTCCTTCCACAACCCCGCAGTTTCCTGGGAGGCAGCATGGCTCCATGCTGATCGCACTACCCGACACACAGACACACAGACAGGATTGAGGGCAGATGGATTTCACCAAAAAGCGTGAGTGTGAGGGGGTCGGCCGGGGTAATGGAACTGTCACTGAGAGAGCCACAGAACGCAATCCACTCACATTCTTGACACTCACTTCACCCCCCCCCACCGAAATACTGTGTAACACTCTCTCTCTTATACTGTCACTGCTGTTATTTTACCTGGACAGCAATAGGTTGGGCAACAAACATTGGAGGTGTAAAGCAATGCCTCATCTCCCCCCCCCACACCTTCTCCGCGCACACACACACCCGCACGTACACTTAAACAAGACTGTCTGTAGCAGTCAATCTTCGTGTGTACCTCATCATATTAAGCGTGTGTAATATTGAGTGTGTGCAATATTGATTATGTGCTTGTGTGTGATATTGAGTATGTGAGTAATGTGCATGTGTGGATAATGTTTTGAGTCATTGTTTGTGTGTGTAATAGCTTGTATGCGTGTAATATTGTTTGCGATTACCTAATATTGCATGACTGTGGGTGTGATATGGTGTGTGGGGGAATATTATGTGTCAGGGGGTGGGGGATTTGTGTGTGGAACAGTATGTGGGGGATAGGGGGGATATTGCGCGTCAGTGCCTTGGGACATCCTCCCGCCATGAAAGACACTATACAAATGTAATTGTGTGTTGTGTGTGTTTGTGTATAATGTGTGTGTATAATGAGTGTGTAATCATGTGTATGTAATTCTTGTGTGTGTAATTCTTGTGTGTGTAATTCGTGAATGTAATGAATGTGTGTTATTGCAACACTACATACAGTGTTTGGGATGAATGAAGTGTTCAGTGACCAGTTGCTCTCAGACAGGAAATGTTGCTATAACAGATTGAAGGCCCGTCAAAGGTTTGTTTAGCCAAACTCAGTCTCTCGCCTCGCCTCTCAGTGAGTAGTTTGGGATGCAAATATTTCCGATTTCTCTCGCCTAAACACAGTCAGCTCATTTTACACTCTACCCTGTGAAGCGCTTCGAAGGCGTCTGAACGACATCAGGCGCTAGAGCAAATGCACAACTTATTGTTATCCAAGAATAACTTTTATTAAATATTATAAAGGTCATGGCTTGTATTTTTTTTTAAATGTCTTCAGGTTCAAAAGCCAAATGTCATGGGGGTGTTCGCTTTGATCCGGAGGAGGGGGCGGCCAGTCACGTCCATTTTGAGGAGACGTTGCACGATTCTGTGGTGATGGTGACACAAGAGGAAGATGGCAGCTTTTTGGTCAAGGTCAGAGGTTTGGTCAATGCGTGGATGGCGTCCTGGTCACTCGTTTGCTTTTCCCTCTGTCCCTCTGGCCTCCACCTGGGAGGGAGCGCTCCACCCCCACCTCCCGCCGCTGAGTGGCCTTGGGAGCTAACGCAGCTCCGAGGAGACCCCGCTTACACCTGACGACGACAACAACAGCAGCAGCAAGGACAACAACAGGCACTTGTACAACAACAAAATTACATTTGTATAGTTGCCTTTCACGTCAGGAGGACGTCCCAAGGCGCCGGACAGTTCCTACTTACTATCCCGCACCCGCCTCCGCGACCATATAACCCCCACCCTCGCCCATCTCCACTGGCTCCCCATTCTCCAGAGGATCGAGTTCAAGATCCTCGTCCTCACCTTCAAGGCCTTACACGGCCTTGCCCCGCCCTATTTAACCAATCTACTTTCCCCCTACAAGCCCTCCGTTCAACAGGACTTGGCCTGCTCCAAGCCCCCCGCCCGAACCGCCCCACCATCGGAGGCCGGGCCTTCAGTTTCTCCGCTCCCACCCTGTGGAATTCCATCCCCCAATCCCTCCGTCTTGTTTCTTCCCTTTCCTCTTTCAAGGTCGGTTTGAAGACTTTCCTCTTCGACTGTGCGTTTTGTTCCATCCCGAATTTTTCAACCTCCCCTTCGTGTCTCACCCCTCCCCGTACACTCCCCTCCCAGCTCGGGTCACACGCCTCCTGTGCAGCGCCTTGGGACGTCCTCCCAACGTGAAAGGCGCTCTATAAATGTAATTTGTTGTTGTTGTTGTTGCTTCACACCCGAGCTGAGGACGGTTGGGGTGGGGGGGAAGTGGGGGATTAGGAGTTGCCGATGGGTCCGTACAGCTCTCTCCATGCAGGATAGCGTCTCAGAGCGTTTGATGGCTCTGAGACATTTAACCTCCCTCTCTCCCTCCAAGGTGGGGCAAAGCCATGGGCGAGTTTCCTTACTTCACATGCCCCTGTTTACATAGCAGTAAGTTGTTATTCGATTGGTGGATGGCTTTCTGGGAGGATGATACCTCACAAAAAAATTAGTCACGTTTTTAGCGCAATTGACTGCCCACAAAATACACAATCCTTACATTATGGTATATTCTGTGAAGCGCTTTGAGATGTCTCAACGACGCGACGAGGCTCTGTATCAAATGCAAGGATTATTATTATTATTATTCTGGCTCAGTCTCGCCTCTGGGTCTTGAGGCTGTGTGGGGGTCGTGCGTTCACGGGTGAAAATACTGTGCTGGCCAGGTTTCCAGTCTGGCTCAGTTGGCAGCACTCTTGTCTCTGAATCAGAAGATTGACACTCCAGCGTAGTGCTGGGGGAGGGCTGCGATGCCTCGTCCTTTGGAATGGATGTTGAACTTCGCAGCACTTCTCAGGTTTTACTGTGTCAAGTGCAGTGACTGTATTTGTAAGGGAGCCCGTTTGGCCGTAGCAACGTCCCATAAAGTAAACGTCGTCCCGTTTGTTTCTGGGGGGAGGTTTGTCGGCCAGGACACCGAGATGCGGAAACCCCACGCTCCATCCCAGAGCCCCTCCGCCTCCGGCTCTCGCTTGCCTTTTCCAAGGCTCATCTCAAGACCTCCCGCTTCTGCCACACCTTCGGTCGTCCTCCCGCCCCCACCGTCCTTGCTCTCTACACCTCCCAATTCCAACCCCCGACTCGGGGGCAAACGCTCAATTGGCCGGAACCTCGGGAGATTCCCCCCAATACGAAAAGTGCCGCCCGAATACAATCTGTTGATGTCGTTGCTGCTGGCTGAAATAGGGCACGGATCAGACCTCGGTTTAACGTCTCATCCAAAGGACAGATGTCCAAGATGACACAGACATATTTAAATCCTAATGGTTTATTGCTTGTTTCCTTCATGGCTGTTTGTGGGGGATCTTCATGTACACCATGGCTGTTGCTTTTGACCACACATTTATTTATAAAAAAAAACATTTTTTAAACTGTCTTAGGAGCGATGCTGCAAGATGTTTTGGGGGTGATATCACTTTGGGATATAAAAATGCAAATTTTGTTTTTTTTATTGCAATGTAAATTATGCATGTGTCTGCACCGCTCTTTCATGACTATTCAGAAGATCACGTTCTGATTCCTCTGCATTGCAGTGGTCCGTCTGATCCTTCAATATTCGTTTGCGGTTCACGGCCGGGCGCCGAACCATCCGAGCTTTGTCGCTCGCAGGCGATGACAGCCTGGCTCAGTCGGTAGTTTCTTTCTCCCAGTGAGTGTCCTGGCCCCTCGCATCCCACAGATAAAATTAGTCACGTCGTGGCTGCTTGAGGGACACTGATGTGCGCAAATTGGCTGCTGCGTTTCCTTATGAAACACACAGTCATTGCACTTTCCGGGTGTGAAGCATTTTGATACTGTATTCCTGTGTGTTGAGATGCTGCATCAATAATGATAAGAATCCTTTAGTCTGATGTAGTGCCTTATCATATCAGAAGACATCCCAAAGCGCTTCGCTGGATTTACTGTGTCGTGGATTGACTGTGTATTTGTAGCCAAACGAATTATCGAACAAAGGGATTATTATCTGTGAGGTGTTTTGTAACAGGTCAAGTTATGAGCGAGCGTGCTTTGAGACGTTTGTCCCGCGTAGCTTCAGGTTAGGGAGAGTGGAATAGGTGGGTAAGGGAGGGAGGGAGAAATGGGCAAGTTGTGCTGTGTTAGCTGGTTGCACTCCAGCAGTTACCCCCAACACACTCTGGGCCTTGACTCGGGCCACCTTGCGAGTAATATTTTCAGGAAGTAGGCAAGTTGGAACTAGGTAAGGTATGTGTCTCTCCCGGGGAGAGAGTGAGCGTTCTATTCCAGCAATGGATTTCCATGTCTAGGTACAGATTGTGGGATGTATGGAGATCTCGGTTTGGTTACTTCGGAGCTTGTTGATTTGTTTTCTATGCGTCAGACGTCCGGCTGACCCCCCCGCCCGCCCCCCCTACCCCCCCCCCCCCCCCACCCACCACCTATCATAATTATAAAAAATATATAAGTTATGGGTGAAGACTTGTGGAGTATAAACACCGACGCTGGCTGGCTGGACCATGTGCGCTGTTTCTGTGCTGCTTATTAATCGTTTGAAAGGTACTCTTCCCTGTGAGTGGCGTGCAGCCCACACAGTTCGTGAATGAGGAAAATCACGTTGCTCTGGCGAACAAAGACCCCGCTTCCCCCTCCCGTGTCCGCCCACATTAAGCACTGGTTAATTCCAGGAGACGGCTTTCGCCGAATCTTTTGACAGAGTAACAATTTTCCTTGTCGACGGCTTAATTAGCTGTGCGTTCTCGGCCGCTTGGAAGGAGGCAAGATTGAAAGCAATGCTGCGTCAGTCATTGAGCACTGTAGCGTGTTGGTTAGAGCACTCGCCTCGCAAGTGAGAGGACCGGGGTTTGATTCCCAGGCAGGGTGAAACCATAGGCAAGCCACTTTACTCAACACAACTCGGTTTACTTAGCAGTAAGTAGGAAATTGGTTGTTAAATCGATTAGCGAATCGCGTTCGGAGTGTAAACAAAAGTCACTTCAACAAAAAAGTAGCTGGCTGTCTTATATACCACAGAAAATACAGTCAATTCACTCTACAGTATATCTTGTGAAGCGATTTCAAACGTCTCAACTCTGTGATAAGGCACTATATTAAAAGCAAGGATTATTATGATGGGAGACAGTATCCAGGGTGAAGGGTGCTATATAAGCCGTTGAATTTGCTGAGAAGGTCGCGGCTGGGTTTGGGGGGGCAATTTTGCCGAATTAATATCGAGAATAATTCTCGATACATAATCATTTTGAGGAGTGCCGTGTCACTTCATCAAGAGTCTGATAGGATTTTATTCTAAAGTGATGTGACTGTATTTTAGAGTTGATTGCGGCAGCCAGGACGAAATGTTGGACAAATTTCCTTACTCCAGACACCTCTCTTTACCTAGCAGTAAGTAGGAACCCGGTTGTTAGTCGATTGGCAGATCGTTTTCCCGGGGGAGTAATAATTCCTTAGAAAAAAATAAATAAATATTGGTCACTCCAATTCACCACTGTTTGTGGGGGACACTGCCGTGCGCAATTGACTGCAGAATTTTGCCCATAAAACACACAGTCAATTCACTTTCCAGTATATTCTGTGAGTAGTCTCAAGAGACATGAAAAGCCCCCGTATCAAATGTAAGGAATCTTGCTGTAAAGTGGAGTGGCAGTTTTATTTTGTGGGCGATTAACCCCAAAAACATGCAGTCTTCAGAATGCTGGCGCCCCTCTCATCCCCCCCCCCCAGGCTGCACTGGAGCGACAGCTTCTCTGCTCTGCGTGCTGACTGCACTCACCCTCGCTTACTTGTTTCCTTGCTCTGACAGGTCGGCTTCCTGAAGATCAGCCACAAGTATGAGATCAGCTTCACTCTGCCAACCACCCGCAACCTGGGCCACCAGCTGCGCGCCGCACCCATCCCAAATCTACACTTGAACGTGGTGCACATCTCTCCCTGCCCTGAAGGTCAGTTCCCCGCCCACCCCTCCCCACATACACATCACTGCACCCCCCCCCCCACCCCCCGCACACATACACATCACAGCCCCCCTCCCCCCCCACACACCCATCACTGCCCTCCTTTCCCCCCACACACACCTATTACAGCACACCTAACAATCCCCCAAATAAAATTGGTTACGTACTGATGCCTGTTTGCGGCACACTGCTGGGTGCAAGCTACCTGCCGCATTTCTCCCACAAACTACAAAATGAATTCCTCTTTATCCTATGAAATGCTTTGAGACATCTCAATGATGTGATGAGGCACATTTTTGTTTTAAATGCAAGGATTATTATTAGCCCCTCTGGAGGCCAGTCTAGAGTTCAAATTCCTGACCTGGGGCTTGAACCCACAGCCTTCTGACTGAGGTAAGACACCCCACTGACTGAGCCGGGCTAACACTTTTAAGTGTTGCCCTGGTCTTCAATTGCTCCCCTGTCTCACTGCACTGCAGATGGTAGGCAGGCTCAGTTTGTCACACTTGTCTCCAAGTCAGAGCCACTGTGTCCAGATTTATTTTGCCGCAGCTAGGTATTAGCCTCTTGGAAGGAGACTGTTACTAGGCAACAGACATCTAACGGATTTGGCACGCAGATAAATTGTGCATCTGAAACGTGAGGTGGAGAGGCAACAATACTGTACATTCTTCAAGTCTTTCTCTCCTCCACTCCTGCCACTCCACTCCCTTAGAGGAAAGAACTCCTGGACTTTCCTCCACCAAATATACAATCAATACGTAGGTACAGGGGTAGGCTATTCAGCCCTTTGGGCCTGTTCCGCCATTCTATAAGATCATGATTGATCTGTACCTCAACTCCAATTACATACCATTGCTCCATATCCCTTGATACCCTAACTTAATAAATATAATGAATATCTATCCACCTCTTCAGTATATTCTGTGAAGCGCTATGAGACATCTCAATGACACGATCAGGTGCTATATTACTTCCTGGCTCGACTACGCCAATGCTCTGCTCGTCGGCCTTTCTAATTCCTCTCTTCGTAGGTTGCAGTTCAATTATCCAGAACTCTGCGGCCCATGTTCTCTACCGCTCCAAGCTTCGTGACCCTCATCTCCACTATCCTCTCCCGACTCCATTGGCTCCCCGTCACCCAGAGGATTCAATTCAAGATCCTGGTCCTCACATTCAAAGCCCTCCTGACATCTGCGACCTCCTAACCCCTTACCAACCTGCCCACCCACTCAGCAGGCTCTGGCCTGTTCCACGTCCCCCGACTTACCCGCCCCACCATTGGCAGGTGAGCCTTCAGCCACTCTGCCTCCAACCTCTGGAACTCCATCCCGAAGTCCCTCCGCCTCCTCACTCCCTCCCTGGCCTCCTTCAAGTCCCGTCTCAAGACCCTCCTCTTCGACTGTCCCATCGGTCACCCCATCCTTCCCATCCCCGACCCCAGCTCAGTCTGAAACAATGACTGTCCAGCGCCTTGAGACATCCTCCTTACTTGAAAGGTGCTTTACCAGTGTCATTTTGTTGTTGTTATAACAAATATAAGGATTATTATTGTCATTGCACAGCTTTGCTTGTGACTGCTGACTTCCTCCCTCGCCTCGAGCAATGTGGATTGAGACCCACCTCTCTCGGTCAGCTTTCCGCTCCGCTCCCCGCCCGGACTGGTCGCGTGACTGGTCAGAGGTCGGTCGGTCGGTGCTTTGGGACACCCATGTGAACCGCATTGTGCTGAATTGCTTGCTGTCTTAAGTGGGGGACGTGTGGGAGGCTAAGGCATGTTCACCTCTTGTTGCCTGCAGGTCACAAGGTCAAGTGTGAGTACCTGGCCCACAAGGAAGGGGTGGTCAAGGAGGACCTGAAATTGATCAGCGAGATCGCCAACACTCCCTGTGTGAAAGTGGTCCTACATTCTCGGATTCTGGGTACGTGAGCACTCATGAGGGCGTATATACACGTACAGGTAGACCCTGCTTAATGTCGTAGTTTGGCTCTTGAAAAAGTGCGACTTGAAGCGAAACGACGTGAAGCGAATACATTTTTCCGCATAAGAATGTATCTGAAAACTGATGAGTTAGGTTCTTTTGGACATTTTTCATCGAAATTTTCTTTTTTAAAAAAAAAAGAAATAATAATAATACTCACGCACGCACGCACTCACTCACTCACTCACGCACGCACTGCCGGTCTCACTCGCTGCCGGCTGCCTCTCTCTCTCTCTCGCTGCCGGCCTGGCTCACTCCTAGGTTCTACCCCCTTCATGCCCTCTTTCCACCCGCTGGCGAACAACATAATTGCGAACGTTGCGACGTTAAATTATCAGCAATAAAATATCAGCAACGTTATAACGAAATACCGTTAGGCAGGGGGCAAGGTTAAGTGGAGTTTACCTGTGTGTGTATTTACACACTCATCTTTCTCATTCCTCGTAGATAACCGTCTGCTTGAGGTTTCTCTGGGCCTCAACGTGTCTGACACATGTGGAAACCCGTCACCGTGTTTAAATAGTACAGTGTCCAACCCAAACTGAGAATTCCATGCATCCCACCTACACATGGGAATCCCAGAGATAGGAGTCTTGAAATGGAATGTGAACTCTCTCTCTCTTTCCCTGGAGGGACACATCGTGTTTACCTAATCCCGGTATCAGTATTAGATGTGGCTTGCCAAGGGTTGGGGAACCCAGAATGTGCATTAGGGTAACTGCTGGAGTCTAACCAGCTAAACCTGCGTAGCTTGCACTGAGAGAGCACTGATAAGCCTTCCCGCTGCTTGTCCAGCCAGGACCCACCCTACCTGTTAGGTCTTGGGTTTACAGGGTTAACAGGAGCTGACCGGGATGACTCCCAGCGCCCCCTCCCCCGTGACTGGTCTGCCCTTCAAGGTATCCACTGACGAGCCAGGCTGGACTGCGCTGTCATCAGCAGTTCCCTGGAAGAGTGTGGACTCTCCTGGCTGAGACCTGGGACCTTGTTGAGGTTGACGAGACTCCGAATGGGAATGAGACACGTTCAGATACAGGACCTGCACACGTGTTCGGGGTTGCAAAAGATGTCCCAGAGAAGCCACTGTAGATTTTCGTTGCATTTAAGAGTCTATATGAGGCAGGACAGGGGGATGGGATTAGTTGGGATTAGAGTAGTGAGCAGTAACATAAACACCATAAGCCCAGACTGACTTTCATCCATTCTGTCTCCTGCTCTCTGGAACTCCATCCCACTGACTTGCCTAAATCTTCACCTCATCCCAAGTCCGTATCAAGACTTTTGCAGAGTCGTGTAGCATACTGCTAAGCTGTTTGTTGAACACTGCTGTGCGTAATTGGCCGCAGTGTTTCACCCACAAAAGTACACCCCCACTTGATAATATATTCTGCAAAACGCTTTGAGACATCTCAACAACACGATAAGACGCAGTTACCCGCAATTACGATAAGACGCAAGAGGGACAGTAGGGCTGATATTGTGGAAGGAGGAGATCAAATGGGCGGCAACGCTGTCTTCAGTCCAATATCTCCTGTGGTGGTTTGTACAGTGAGTTCTAACTACAGTAAAAGCCCGTTTATCTGGCACCCGATCAACCGTAACTTCCGTAATAACCAGCATTGCAAAAAAATGGTCCACATTCGATTAACTGGAATTTATCCGGAAAAATGCATTGACATTTTTTTTGGGGGGAGGGGAGTTGTGGGGTGGGCATTTTTGGCTGAATTTCCGGCAGGCGCTTTAACCGGCATTGGCCAGGTCCCGAGGGTGCTGGATAAACTGGCTTTTACTGTAGTAGGGCTGAAGCTGTTAAAGACTGGGTACAGAGCTGCATCAGAATAGGGTTGGCCCCCTGCCAGTTGGCTCGCTGTCAGCTCTGTGTGTGTGAAGGAGATTGCTTTGTTCACGTGAAAGACTTTCTGACAGCAGAACAATTTATAGTAAACTCCTCATAACTCAACCCTGGCTTAACTTGTCACTGCCACTAAAAATATCATGCTGTCGATATCCTGGCTGCACTTATTTATGTAACATTAATAATAATCCTTGCATTCGATGTAGCCCTTTGAGACGTCTCAATGTGCGAAATAGAATATACTGTAAAGTGTATGTTGGGCCAGTGTATGTTGGGAGGTGGTGGAGAAAGAGGACTGAAGGTTTTGGTTAAGGAGGATATCTTGAGATGGAACTTGAGGGAGGAAAGGGGAGGGGCGAGGCAGAAGGACTCCAAACAAAAGGAGTTAGGAGGATTCATGTAATGTGTAATTTATAAACCCTGCTATGGTGGGGGTGGGGGAGGGGGAGGAGATGTTTAATGGGAGAGGGGGTGTATTTAAGGAATGGGAATGATGAGAATGATGATGGATTATTTATTAATAAATTATTATTTGCGAATAATAAATAACGTGAATCCTTGCATTTGAAAGCCCCGGGAAGATGTCCCAAAGTGCTTCTTAGGATTCAGGCTTCTATCCAACAAGTTCCAAACATAATAACCCTTCTACACATGGTAGCATCCCAGAAACAGTCATGAAGTGAGTGAGTAGCATAGGGTTGGAGTGTATTGAGTTCAAAGTGAGACCTAGGTTGAATTCCCAGCAGAACGAAACCTTGGGCAAGTTCAACGAATTCCACATGCCTGATCATTATCTTCAAAAGGAGACAATACTAATTTGGTCACTCAATTCACGGCTGTTTGTGCGACACTGCGGTGTGGAATTGGCTGCTGTGTTTCACCCACAAAATGTACAGTTAATTCACTTTACAGTATCTGCAAATTACTGCAGATGCTGGAAGCGCAAGCTCGAGGTGCAGCACCTTATCTATCTGCTAAGGGACCTTACAGCCCTCTGGCCTTAATATTGATTTCAATAATTTCAGGCCATAACAGCTCACCTTCCCCCTCTTCTGTGATCTTCTGGTCTGTCTGTTCTTTGGCAATTTCATCCCCCCTTTGTTTTACATCATTAACATTATTCTCCAGTTTTGTTACAACCCCCCCCTTTGTTTTACAACATTATATCATCGCTTTAATCCATCATCTCCTGCCCTCTACCCCCATTTTCTCCTTTCTCTTCCTTGCCCTGCCGCTCCCTCTCCGTTGGTCCTTAAAAGCCTCTCCCTCCCAAAATATCCTAATTCTAGCGATGGGTTGTGGGACTGAAACGTTGACTCATTTTCCTCTCCATAGATGTTGCCTGACCTGCTGAGTGTTCCCAGCGATTTCTGTTTTTGTTTCACTTTACAGTATAATTCTGTGAAGCGCTTTGAGACGTCTAGAAGACGTGAAAAGCACTATATCAATTGCAAGGATTATACAGTCCTGAGATAAGGGCTTAAACCCATAGCCCTCTGACTCGGAGAGAGCTGCTGACTTAGCCAAACTGGTATTTAATATGAGAACAGTGATGTGTGGGGGGGGTGTCCTTTTTTGCCTGTGTAAGAGTGTATGGAAGGAGGTTGAAACAGACATCTCAAACTGCCCACCACCAGGCCTTGATCTCGCTGCCTTCCTTTCCTCCTTATGTCTCAAGACCCTCCTCTTCGATCCTGTCTTTGGTCACCCTTCTGGTGGTCCGCTCACATCATTGTGTTTGGCACCAGAATGAGGATATCACAACGCCGTCAACCCCAGTCTCCCACTGGCTCCATATCTCCCAACTCAAGCTCCTCGCTCTCGCACCCCACTCCTCTGGCTGCTCCCCTCCGCTCAGCTATCTCTGTGCCCTCGACCCGCCCTCCACACCAATCCGAAGCGGCCGAACCTTCAGCTGTTACCTCCCAACTTCTGGAGCCTCCTGCCTCCTCCCCCTCTACCCATCTTCAAATCTCACCTACAGCCCCAACTCTTATCGCCCCATGTGTAGTCACCTCTCACTTCTCCTTCGCTCAGTATCTGACCCTCACTCACTGCTGTGTAAACGCAAGGTTTCTTTTGTTGTCTCAGCTGCCACCTGCTGACAGCGATGGTGAAGTGCCTCCCTCCTGTTACAAGTTCACAACTATACAGTACAGTACTATACAATACAAAGGTGCTGAACAGTGGGGAACTATGACCTAAGCGTGATAGGAGGGCAGCTGAAGGCATGGTCGAAAAGGAGGGTCTTGAGACCAGCCACGAAGGTGGCAACAGAGGCAAAGGGAGGGCCCAAGCTGCAGTGTTTGAGTTGATCTGCAGCTTGTGGAGGGAAGAGTTAAGGAGGCCGACAAGGAGGGAGTTTCCCTTACCGAGCCTTGAGATGACAAAACGCATTTGCGAGGGTTTCTGCGGCCTTGAGGGGGTGAGGCAGTGGCGGAGTCGGGCGATGTTGCAGATGTGGTGGAAGGCAGTGCCGATTATGGCACGGATACGTGGGGGGGGGGGGGGCGGTCGGGAGAAAGGACAATGGGTGAGCAGAGAGGCAGCTCTCTGCAGGTTTTTGACTCACCTCCTCTGCTCTGGTTTCAGATCGATTACACGGGACCCCCATGTTGTTGGACGGCGTCAAGTGCATTGGTATGGAACCCGAATACGACTCGGAGCAAAGTGACTGGCAGGGATTTGACTAGACCACAGCCATCCAGCCAGCCATCAAAGGATCTGACTGTTCTTTAGTTCGATTGAAGAGTTATGTTTTTTTTTGTTCCCTCGTTTTTGATCTTCTGAGAGACAGTATTACCTCGTCCAATTTGTTTTCAAAGTGTTTTTTTTTAACAAAGCAAAAATAAACGAGGGTTAAATGATGACTATGTTTGGTGGTGGGGAGGGAGGGAGCACGGAGAGAGAAATCACTCGGATTTTACGTTTTTTCGTAGCATGTTTCTTAATCTGGAATTTGGGAATTCCACTTCGGGCTCCAGGTTTCCCTCTTGTTGGAGTGAGATTCCAAACGGTTATTTGAAAAGTGCCGTTCCCTCTCTCGCAAATAAAAACCAAGTGCTTTCTTAATTCAATGACTCGCTCTGCCTTCCCTCACCTCCGCAATATTGCCCAACTCCGCCATTACCTGACCCCCAAGGCTGCTGAAACCCCCACTCATGCCTTCGTTACATCCCGGCTCGACTACGCAAATGCCCTGCTTGCCGGCCTTACCAATTCCTTCCTCCTCAGGTTGCAAATTATCTGCGGCCCCTGCCCTCTACCAAAGCTTTGTGTCTCCCATCTCACCCATCCTCGCCCGACTCCATTGGCTCCCAGTCAGTCAGAGGATCCAATTCAAGATCCTGCTCCTCACATTTAAAGCCCTCCACGGCCTCGCCACACCCTGCATCCACAACCTCCCAACCCCCTACCAACCTGCCCTCCCATTCCACCCAGCATCCTCTGACCTACTCTATGTCCCCCGCCCCACCATTGGCGGGCAACCCTTTAGCTCCTCTGCCTCCAACCTCTGGAACTCCATCCCGCAGCCCCTCCGCCTTGCCCCCCTCCCTAGCCTCCTTCAAGTCCCGCCTCGAGACCCTCTTCGACGGTCTCATCGGTCACTCCAACTCCCCCTCCTTTCCCTCCATTCTGTGAATAAAACAGCTCAAAGTTGAGTGCTGTGCATTATCTATAATCACCTCAAAAATTAAAAACATCCACTTGACCCCCACCATATCCCCTTCAACCTCACCCATACCATCCACACCGTCTGCCTGCTCGCTCCGCCATGGCTCCTGCCGCTCCCCCCTCCTTACACTCTTTTGCTTCCATTTCTCCCTCCGCCCTCTCAACCACAATCACCTATATGAAGTTCATCACCTTCTGCCTTAGCCTCCCCCTCCCCACCCAGCTGCTGGTCGCTCAACTTCCCCTCCCCTCCCCCTTGCTGGCTGACACAGACTGTCTCCAATCTGTCTCCCCACCTGAAATCCACTCTCATCGCACCCCACCTCAATCCTTTTAATTTCTCCCACTACCTTCCCATCTCCAACCTACCCTTCCTTGATCCTGGAACGTATTGTTGCGGGTTAACATTAGTCATACCTCATCCCCTCCCCACCCCCCCCACTCCCCGCTCGAGTCACTGCACGTCTGGTTTCCGCCCTGACCTTTATTATATCATAAAGCAAAAAATAAATCTAGCTTGTTAATCAGTGGCAAATGTGTTTGTCTTCCCTGACTCCTTACCGCTGCATGAATAGATGTCAAGATACTCGCACTTAAAGCTCTTCACAGAATATACTATAAGATATAGGAAAATGCTCTGGAACTCCCTTCCTCCCTCGCCTCGCCCCCCTCTCTTCCCAGTTTCAGGTCCCAGCTAAAGACCTTTCTCTTCGACCACGACTTTGGTCACCTCTCTACCCCGGCTTGGTCCCGGGATTGTTGTGAAACGCTCTGAGACGCTGTCCGGAGTGGAGGGCGCTGTATACATCAAAGTAGTTGTTATAGAGAGAATTTATGTTTTGTGGTTAAAAAGTGACAACCGTTAATTGCGCAATATTCCATAAACAGTCATGGATTGAGTGACCACATTTTTTGGGGGGGAGGTGGACTGGATTATTAGTCAACCGGAAAAGTGATCTGCCAATCGATGAACAACTTGTTTCCTACTTGCTGCTAGGTAAACGTGTGTGGAGTAAGGAAACTTTCCCATTGTTTCGTTCTGATGGGAATTTGAACATATCGAATACTTGCAAGGTGTGCGCGCTCTAACCAGTAAACTGCAAGACTCCAAGGTGGCATTTAAAGACTGTGGAGTGGGCGAAGGGACACAGTGGTAGACGGAGGAAGGGAGTTCACGGAGATAAGGCCATAGGAGTTGAGGGTTCAGCCATTGACGATGACACAGGGAGGACAACAACAACAAGTTACGTTTATGGGTTCTGTATGGTCCATAACATGGAGATAGTCCTGATCGACATCTCCCAACGACATCTGCCATCAGGGCTCTCTCTCTGCCTCCTTGAGCTTTCTGCTGCCTTTGAAACTGTCAATTACTCCATCCTTCTACACCAACTCTCTCCTCAGCTCAATCTTCATGGACCTGCCCTTTGACTCTTACCTCTCTCACTTTCTCCACTTTGTTGGCACCAATGGCTTCTCCCCTAGCCCCTGCACTATCACCTGTGGCATCCCCCGGGCTCTGTCTTTGGCCCCCTACCTATCAGTATCTACAAGCTCCTGCTTGGTGACATCATCCGCAGACATGGGGTTAAATTCCACATTTACGCAGATGACACCCAACTCTATCTTTCTGCCTCTACCCTTGATTGCAGGACGATTGTTGTCCTGACAGACATCACGTCCTGGATGAGAGCTAACTTTCTATAGTTGAATGTCAACAAGACTGAACCCATCGCCTTCACACATCAGGCACTGGCAGCATCAACTTCCATAGTTGCACACTCCATCTCACCAAGCCAGTCAGGAACCTAGGTATCTTGTTCAATCCTCAGCTATCTTTCCTCCCCTACATCCAAGCCATGATCCACTCTGCCTTCCCTCACCTCCACAACATTGTCTGACTCCATTATACCTCACCCCTCTGGCTGCTGAAACCCTCATTCATGCCTTCATCATGTCCAGGCTCAATTATGCCAATTGCTGTCCCAACTACTCCCTCCATAGGGAGTCTGCAAACCGTGTCCTCTACCGCACCAAGCTCTGTGTCCCCATCTCCCCCATTGTCGCCTGACTCCATTGCCCCCCATAACTGAAAGGATTTAAGTTCCTGGTTCTTCCCTTTAAAGTCCTCCATGACCTTGCCCCACCCTACCTCTGCGACCCCTCAGTAGATTCCTTCCCGCCTCAAGTCACTCTATTTCAATCGGTCACACCCCCTCCCCACCTTCCCCTCCACCCTCCCCGATCCCGACTCAGATCTGAAACATTGGGATGTCCTCCTGATGTGATACAAATATAATGTTGTTGTTGTTACATAACCTGTCAAGAGGATGGGAGGTACACGGCAAATGCGGGTTAGGCGAGTGGACACGTGGGGTAGGGATTGGAGAGCTAGAGAAAAGAGCATAGGAAATGGTTGGGTGTGAGGAAGAAAGGAGAGCTGGGGAGGTCACACTGCTGGATGAAAACCAAACAGTTAGTATTTTAAATTTAAATTGTTTTTAATATGGAATCACAGGGCTAGAATCATACAGTAGTCATTTATTTCCACAAGCACAGCTTGCTCACAACATTGGTGGGATATTTTGCGAGCCATATCACGGCTTCAAAAAATCTCTTATCCCATTTGCATTTATCATCAGTTGCAGAACAGAAATCAGAGATGAAAACATAATAACTTGGGTTGAGGTTATTTTTCAGTACACTGTACACATCCAAAGCATGATTTAAGACTCCCTTCTTTCTTCAGATAACGCCACTGGATCTTTAACCCCAACTCGAAACGGCAAAGTCTGGGCCATTTGGTTTAATATCTCATCTCAAAAATGGAACGCTCTCCCACTGGAACTTAGTGAGCATTTAAGAACATAAGAGTCGCTGACAAAATCGGTGCGAGAAATGAGGGTGAGATCGCAATATCATTTGGAATGTAGAGGGAATCTTTGGCCCACTTGATCTCACTGCCCCCCAAAAAACTCAGGGCATAAACATCAAATAAGGATTATCCATTGACTGGCAACTTGTTTGATGCTATTCATATCCCAACTCCAGTAGAGCGACTGTCAACTCGACACACTTTCAGCTGATGGTTTCAACACTTTACACAAGAATGTCAGACTGTAACAAACTTAGCTAAAACAATAAATAAATACATAAATAAATATTTTCACATATTTAAAGAGCAATTAGACCCTTAAAGGGGGAAAGGGGTTTGGAGTTTCCCTTTTTGACGTTTCCATTTAAAAAGTGTTATTTTTTTCTAAGCCGGGTGGGGGGGGGGGGAAACTCTCAATTCAAATTCTGTTTAAAGGTTAAATATTTTTCTTACACTGGGCGAAAGGTGGGAACCCTTCTTGCCAGGCAGTGACAATTGTGTAAAAAAAAAGCAGAAGCCGTGGCTTCCATTCAGAGATTTTTTTGTTCGTGGATTCAAATTTTGGGACGGGATTTAAAGGGATGCGAACAGCTGTCACTTAAAAGGGCAGGTCTCTCCCCATCCCCCACCCCTACCTCCCTCCCTCCCTCCCTCCCACCCCCCCCTGTTAATATCTAATGCACGGTTAGATGCAGGGGCCGGTGTTTTTAAAGTGAAGTGAACATCACCGCGGTATCCGCTAAGCGATGGCCTCTCGTTGCGACCTGTTGCAATTATGGCTGCGTCGCCTACGGTTTGAGTTTTTGCATTTTTTCTATAAAAAAAAGGGCGAAAGAAAGAGAGCGGGGTGTAAAATAGATAACTAAATAAATAACAAAATCAATCAATCAATAAATAAATAAATATAATAAAAGCCTTGAGATCTCATTCACTGGAGGAACATAGGAATGAGAAGAGACCATTCAGCCCCTCGAGCCGGTTCGCCATTCTGTAAGACCATGGCTGATCTCTGCCTACTTTGCCGCGTATCCCTTGATACCCTGACCTAACAAACATTTACCCTCCCCAATACTAAAATGTGAATGTCTTCTCCCAGCACTCAGATTCTAACCAGCCACAAATCTCAGAGAATATATGGTATGGAATAACTATGTCTCTAGAGCGACGCACCCTGGTTAGCTAATTTACAGGTGTGCATGATGTTAAGACAGATCATAGACAGTTGTAGCACAGAAGACGGCCATTTGGCCCATCATGTCAGTCCCTTTTACCTGCCCTTTCCCATACCCTTGTAGTTGATTCCTTTAAGTCCTCGATTAATCCGCAATAAAAAAATATTTTGTTTCACCAACAGTTAATTTAATAATAATAATAATCCTTGCATTCGATACAGCACTTTTCACACCTTCTAGACCTCTCAAAGCGCTTCACCGATTATACTGTAAAGTGAATTGACTGTATGTAAATGTGGGCGAGACATGGCAGCCAATTGCGCACAGCAGCGTCCCACAAACAGTTGAGGATTGAAATTAGCAATTTAATATTGTTTCTTTTGAGGGATTATTATTAGATGTGCGGAGTAAGGAAACTTGCCCAAGGTTTCACCCTGCCTGGAATCAAACCCAAGTCTCTCGCCTGTAAGGCGAGTGCTCTAACCACTGAGCTACAAACTCCTTAATGTTAAACCAATCAAAATACCCCCAACCTAGGGGTGGGGGAGGAAATGAATGAACCCCAGAGTGAGTATACATGGGGTAGAGGGTAACGGCTGGAAATGCTGCCTTTAACAAGGCAACTGTGAGATAATGAAGGACATATTGCATTCCAACCCCCTTACACTCTCCCACTCCCAAAGGTGAATTAAACCTTTCACAAGCTCTTATTTGAGGTGCACATGTAATTTGCACACCCAGCCTCCTACACTGCCAACCAGTAGTAACCCAGGTAAAATCCTGTTCTATCAAATACACAGTCACTACACTTCACAATAAAATCCTGTGCCGCGCTTTGAGACACGATATGTCGCTGAGTCAAGGATTATTATAGCTTAATTAAACTGTGCCAGCTTATAAACAAACGGTCGATAAATAAAAGGATAAATATTAAATACATAATTATTCTGTCGCAAGCAAATTTCTGCATAATAAATAAAATTCAGTTGAGTTTCGACTATGTGATCTCAACAAATTAATTAGTGACCATTCTAGACAAGAAAGCTTAAGTGAACTGTGTCTATCAGTTGTATGTTTGTGTGTTGATAAAGAAGCCTATAGGTCAAAATGAAATGTAAATATCTATCAGTAGGTTTGGTTTGTGTGTCTGCCAGTGTTGGAATGAGTTTGCACGTTGATTGGTCTAAAATGCATGTAGGGCTGAGTTCATAGGCTATGAGCCCAACCTGCATTTTACACACTTGTCTTGTGTGTTTAGGTTTGTGCGTGATGTGTGACTATATATGAGTGAGTGAGTGAGTGAATGAAGGAGTGAATGAAGGAGTGCATGCTCTGAGACGCCACCTGGTGTGGAGGGTGCCGTATAAGTTGCTGTTGAGTGAGTGAATGTGTGTCTGAGTATGAAAGAGTTCTGTTCATTCTTCGCTGTGACTGAGCTGCCTGTGTGTTTAAGTATGAATGAATGAGTATGTTTCTGTTTACTGCTATGTGTGTGTGTGTGTGTGGGAGTGATTGAGTGAGTACGTGTGAGTGATTGTGTGAGTGTGAGCAAGTATGTTTCTGTTTGCTCTGTGCTGTGACTGAACTGACTATGTGTATGTGTGACTGTGTGTAGGTGAGTGATTGTGTATGTAACTCTCTGTGTGTGTGTGTGAGTGATTGTGTGTAACTGTGTGTGAGTGATTGTATGTGTGACTGTGTGTGTGAGTGATTGTGTGTGTGACCATGTGTGTGGGTAAGTGATTGTGTGTGAGTGATTGTGTGTGTGACTGTGTGTGTGAATGATTGTGTATGTGTATGATTGTGTATGTGACTGTGTGTGAGTGATTGTGTGTGTGTGTGTGTGTGTGAATGATTGTGTATGTGTGTGAGTGATTGCGTGTGTGGGTGAGTGACTGTGTGTGTGAGTGATTGTGTGTGTAGGTGAGTGATTGTGTGTGTGAGTGATTGTATGTGTGACTGTGTGTGTGAGTGACTGTGTGTATGTGGGTGAGTGACTGTGTGTGTGAGTGTGTGCTTCTGTTTGCTCTCTGCTGTGACCGATCGTCTCACTGCTATACATTGCATGGCTGATCACTGCTCCACTCGCTCCAGGGGGAGTTCAGGAATTTGTCCTTGGCTCGGATGGAAAGCTTCACATTCCTCCGCTTTTGCAATCGAAAGTTCTCGATACTGACACCCTCTTGTATCTTCAGCTGCCCACATGTAATTAAAAAAAACATCATTATCATGACAGGAACATACAACTCACCAACCAATTCCCTGCCATCGCGCTCTTCCTTCATAAGTCAGCCAGCAGCGAACCCTCTCCCACTCAGCTCCTGTTGACCCTACAAGCCAAAGCCCTGACAGGTAGGCTGACAGTTCTCTCGATGGCAAGCGATGCGGGTTTAGCTGGTTAAAGCTACTCCCAATGCACACTCTGGGTGGGGGGGGGGTCCCCAAATCATGGCAACCCGTGCCTAACACTCACTGGAAGTAAGGGAAGCAGGGAAGCATTAGGGAAACATCCCTCCAGGGAGAAAGTGCATGTTTCCATTATCCACCCAGGTGTATAAGTGTGAAATCCATCAAGAAATACCAACTCCGCCCCCCCCCCCCCCGCCCCCCATTGCTGAGCTCCCATATCTCCCCCACAGACCTTACTCACCATTGTGATCCTCCAGGGCTTTTTTGTGGCTTTGTAGGAGATCTCGAAGATCAGGGGAAAGTAGGAATGTGGCGTGGGCCATTGGGATGGATATTCCCAGCTAGCACTCAGGTACAACCCATTCACTGCACATCTGATTCCCTGGGGGGGGTCTGGCTTGACTGCGTCACAGAGAAGGGAAAGAGAAGAGAAATTAAACGCTCGTTCAAACATTTTCCAATCGTACGTTGGAGTACATAGCAGCACGAGGTGTCAGGAGAAACTCGCCCACCTGTACCAAACTCCGCACCCACCTCACCCCAGTCTCCCTGTTACAGTATTGATCAATTTAATTTGGGTTGATTGTTGGCCAGGACTCCCTTCTCTTTTGGAATAGTGCAATAGACTTGCTGGATTTTTAACATCCTGAACAGGCACAGACGGGAACTCGGTTTAATATATCATCCGAAGGACGGCGCCTCCGACAATGTTACACACACCCCAGCGTAGGATTGGAGCGTCAGTTATGTGATTCCAAATCCTGTTGTGGGGCCTCAACCCACAACCTTCTGACTCAGAGGTGTGAGAGCTCTGACTGAGCCAGGCCGACATCGTTTAGAGTACTGTATTGGAGAGTTGCTTATAAAGTTCTCTATCGATGGTAAAGCCAACCTTCCATTTCTCCCTTGCACACCCCACCCTCGCTCTACCTGTTTACCATCACAGGTTGAAACTTCAGCCTTTCTCCCACTCCCCCATCAACTGGAACTCCATTCCAGAGCCCCTCTCTCTGCCTCACCCCTTGCTTTGTCTCCTCAAAAGCCTCCTATTCGACTGCGCCTTGCAACATCCTCCTATTTCCCCCAACCCCTCCTCTCCTCTCCGTTGCCCTCCACCCCTCTCGACTCCACCCCACAGCTCGAGACCTTCACTGCCCAGTGCCTTGGGACATCCTCCCAACATGAAACGCACTATATAAATGTAATTTATCAAACAACTTCTTTCTGCGCTGAGAATTTCTACAATTCTATGTTTTGCCGCAACCCCCCTCCACTCCCCTCCCCCCCAGTCTGCACCCCCAAGTCCTGGAATATGTGGCACTCACTGATGTCGCGGATGTAGAAGGAAGATTTCTTGCTCTGGTATGAGACTCGGTTGATGGCCTCCAGGATGAAATCAATGGGTTCATATTCCTCTGCATAAAGTGAGAAGCTGGACACATTAAAGGTGACCTGGCTAAGGCCTGAACAAGGGTAATTCACCTTGTTCAGCTCGTATTCCGACTTCTGTGTAGTGTTCCTGAAGGAGAGAGAGAGTGAGGGAGTGAGGGAGATCACCAATTAATAATGGCCATTAAATTCACTTAACATTCACTGTGCATCCAAGTCCCATTTGATATAATGCCTTATCAAGTCATTGAGATGTCTTTAAGATCATTACAGAATAGACTGTAATGTGAATTAATTGTGTATTTTGGGGGTAAAACTCAGCAGCTAATTGCGCACAGGATTAAGTGATTACATTTTTTTGCGATTTTATTACCCCTGGAAAGTGATCTGCCGATCGAATAACAATCAGGTTCCTACTTATTGCGAAGATATAGAGCAAGGAAACTTGGCTAAGCTTTTGCCCTGCCTGGGAATGAAACCCGGATCCTCTCGCTTTCAGTTAATTTGGCCGCTCAATCCAGAAAATACAGTCAATTCACTTTACAATATGTTCTGTGAAGCGCTTTCAGAAGTCTCAAAGACATAAAGACGCTATATCAAGTGGGAAGATTTATTGTCATGTTATTATCATTATTTTAGGTGTTACCTTCTGCAGTACTTCACCCGAAACGAGTAGGAACCCTTGCATTTGGATGTCCATGAGCAGGTGACCTCTCTATTGAAGTTCCTGGAGATGCAGTTCACTGGAAGCAGATAAGAAACCAAACTTAACCCTTGTCTCTCTCCTGGTTGCCCCTCTCTCTCCTGGGTGTCCCTCTCTCTCCTCACAAGTTCCCCTTTTGTCCCTTCTGTTCTCGTCCTGCCCTTCTAAAATCTCCACTCTTCCCACACTCCCATCGCAGCATCAAATGTTTCCTTCAATAGGCCAGGTTGGGCTGTGCTGTCATCAGCAGAGCCCTGGAATACTGCAGACCTGCCTTGGCTCAGGAAACGGACCACAGACCATCACAGAGGGTGGGCTTGATTCCAACATTCCGGTGCCAAACATGCCACCTTGACCCTGTTCAGCTCCAAGGAAACCCCCCTAACCTTGTACCCAAGGTGGACAGTCATTAGACATCCAACCAGTCCAGGTTTGAGTCCTCACTCAGTGGTTATCAACCAGTTGCTTATAAAGTTCTCTATCAATGACAAGCTATGCAGGTTTAGCAGGTTAGACTCCAGTAGTTACCCCCAAACACAGACACTCTGGCGTCCCCAACCCTTGGCTCTTGCCAACCTGCACCTAATACTCTCCGGAATTAGGTAAGCAGGAAGAGTCTCTCCAGGGAGAGAGTGCGCATTCCTCTCCAACAATCTATCTCTGGGATTTCCAGGTGTGGGTGGGATATATGGGATTCTCAGCTTGGTTCGAACACTCTTAAGCATTGGTGATGGGTTTCCACACGTGTCAGAACACCCACCCGGTTGAACCCCCCCAAAAAAATAATTGAACGAGTGAGTAGCACACTCGAGGTGTGCTGGGTGAGTGGAGGGGAGGCTTCTCACCTCCATTACTCTCAAAGATGGGCGGCTTGTCTTCTTCAGTGATGAAAAGGTACGTGTGGGCGACTACCACCCCGTTCCTCATGCACGTGTAATTGCCAGCATCCGGCTGGTCAAGGTGATTGATGATCAGCTCTCCAGAGGCTCCCACTATTCCTCCCTGGACTGCCTTCCCATTTCGCAGCCACGTGACCTCCTCCCTCGAGCCGTGGCAGCTCAAGTTGGCAATCCCGTTCCTCTCCACTGTCGCGACTGCAAACGGACAGGGGCAGAAATGAGAAACAACGTCGACGGCAACACCAGCAGCATCAATATCAACAAGACATCGACGACGACACTATTAACATCATCAACAACAAAATTACATTGACGTCGGGAGGACGTCCCAAAGTGCTGACATAAAAAAAGACATCAACTGACAAATTCACTTTACAGTATATTTTGTAAAGCGCTTTGAGACGTCGATAAAATGTGAAAAACGCGATATCAAATGCAAGGATTATTATTATCAACGACAAAACTCAACGATAACTGTGCACCCTATCTAACCCCCCCCACCCACCACCCCTCCCATCCCCCCCGCCATTGTCTTGCATACCTCTATCATATCCCCTCTCAGCCATTGGAGCGCCGAAGAAAAAAGCCCCAGTGTATCAAGCCTTTCCTTGTAACTGTACTTCCTCATTCCAGGCAACATAGGGGTTTGGGACAGCAATGAGATCAGGATAGGTTAGATTTACCGTCAAGAATCTTGTCACTCACTGAAACATAACCACTTACTTATTACTGCAATGTGTCAGTGACCATTGAGTGCTACTCAAAAGAGGAAGCAACAAAGCTTCAGGAAAAACACACATGTGCTGTCACCCGTTTCTTGGCCGCTAGATGGTGCACAAATAGCTGGGAAATGCCACAGTCATTTGGAGCAGGGAAATCCTTACACTCAGCTTGTGTCAACCTTGCAAGCCAAAGCCCAAACGGGTAGAGTGGTTATAGCTGGACAAGCAGTGGGAAAGCTTGCCAGACCACAATATCATTAGCGAGCTATGTGGTTTTAGCTGGTTAGACTCCAACAAATACCCATAACTCACACTCTGAGGTCCCCAAGCCTTGGTTTTTGCCACCCTGAATGAGGTAAACAAGATAATAAGAATAATAATCCTTGCATTTGATATCGCGCTTTCACATCTTATCGACGTCCCAAAGCGCTTCACAGAATATGCTGTAAAGTGAATTGACTGTATATATTTGTGGGCGAATCATGGCAGCCAATTGCGCACAGCAGCGTCCCCCACACACAGTCGTGGATTGAAATGACCAATTTTATTATTGTGGGATTTGTTTGGAGGGATTTGTATTAGGTGTGTGGAGTAAGGAAATTTGCCCAAGGTTTCATCCTGACCTGCCTGGATTCGAACACAGGTCTCCCCAGCTTGGTCTCCCCAGCTTGCAAGACAAGTGCTCTAATCACTAGGCCACAGGAGCTCCACTAAGCCATGGGTCCTTCCAGGGAGAGAGTGCACATTCCAACAATCCATGTCTAGGAATTCCATATGTAAGTGGGATGGATTGAATTATCAGTTTGGTTTGGATGCTCTTAAGCTTGGAGATGTGTGAGACCCGGCTGATCCCACAATAAATAAAGAAATTCACTATGGTTAACATTAACAACTATAACAATAATAATCCTTGCATTTGCTCTAGCACCTTATCAAACCATTGAGATATTTCAAAGCACTTTGTAGAATATACAGTACTGTAAAGTGAATTGACTGTGTATTCTGTGGGTGAACATGGCACCCAATTGCGCACAACAACCTCCAACAAATGATCATGGATTGAAATGACCACATTTTTTTGCAACTACAACAACTTGCATTTATATATCACCCTTCGCACGGGTTAACAGCTCAATTTAAGCACAGCGATGAGTGTCTACATATGTCAGATAGCTGGCTGACTAAACGAAAATCACCAAAAGTGCGCTGGAAGAAACATAAACTTTCGTGGATTGAGTGACCATATTATTATTAATTCATTGGAAGGATTATTACCCCTAGAAAGTGATCTGCCAATCGACTAACAACCAGGTTCCTACGTACTGATAGGTAAACAGAGAAGTGTGGAGTTAGGAAACTTGCCTAAGGCTTCATCCAGCCTGGGAATGAACAAGGATCCTCTCACTTATGAGCCAGATACTCTAACCACTGAGCTACAGTAATACTAGCCCCCTCCCCGCTGTGAAATATCGGAGTGGACAAGGTTGAACTCAGAGCCCCTGGTAATAAGATTGGGTGAGATAAAAACGAATTAAAGGTCACCAAATGGAAACTGCCACTAACACTAAAGCGGGCTGTGTGTGCCTTGGTAAAAATACTGACATGTCTCACGGCTGATAAAACTCATGTGAGAAATTGGTCTCACTCTAAACATCCTGCCACTGCTGTCTTTGAATAACTTGCCTGTGTGTCGAAACCCGCTGATTTCCCCTTTTCATCAACCCTTCAGTTCCTCGAACACGAAACATTCTGCAAACTTTCAGCAAATACTATTTGTAAAATATTGGCCCACAAAAAACACACACTTTACAGCCAATACTCACCAAATCATCATCATCGTAATAATATTCATTGTATTCGATACTACACCTTATCGCGTCATTGAGACGTCTCAAACTGCTTCACAGAATACATCAAGCTCCTTGGGATGTCCTCCCGATGGGGAAGGCGCTATACAAATATAATTTTGTGTACTGTAAAGTGACTGTATATTTTGTGGGCGAAATGCGGCAGTCAATTGCACACAGCAAGTGTCCCACAAACAGTTGTGGATTGAGTGACCATATTGTTATTATTTTTTGGAGGGGTGGGATTGCTGTGTGTAGTGTATTCCTCAATCCCTTTGCCTTGCCCCTTCTCTCCCCTTTTTCTAACTGGAAACCTTCCTCTTCGACTGGGTTTACGCAGCACTCCGCAGGATTTATTGCAAAGGATCAGGTCCTATGATATAGTCATCTTCCATCCTCCAACTTGGCTCCCATCATCTCTGAATCAATCCCCCCCCCACCCCCAGCTTGGGTGCAAACCCTCGGTTATCCAGCATCTTTGATATCCTCACCACGTGAAAGACGCTGTATAAATGCAGTTTGTTGAAGTTGTTGTTCAGTGAGTAGGCACAAGGCAGGATTACTTACAATTATTTGGAAACGTCGACAGACAATCACCAATCGCAAGTGAAATGAGCAGGTAAATTGGGAAGGTCCACATCTGGAGAGAGAGAGAGAGGAAAAGAAACACATTAATACTGTGTATTTAAATATATTTTCGCTCCTTTCATTTCACAACCCGAGAACGTCTCAAAGCGCTTCACAGGATTTACTCTTAAGTGTAAGTGTGCTGTAAACATATCGCTCTTGTCTTGTGTGTTTCTGTTTGCTCTCTGCTGTGACCGATCGTCTCACGGCTATACTTTGGAATGGCTGATAGATGCTGATAGACTCACACTAAGGGGAGTTCAGGAGTCTGTCCTTGGCTCGGACGGAAAGCTTCACCGAGTTGTTAATCAATTGGTGCATCAATGACTGTCCACACAAACAGTTGTGGATTGAGTGACCAGATTATTATTGTTTTTTGTAAACTGTAAAGTGGTTTTGTGGGCCTAACCTGGCAGGCAATTGTACTTGGCTACCGTGTTTTGCCTACAAAATCTCAACTGAAGCACAGAAGCCCTGATTGTACAGCGTACACCCCTACCTCTCCCCACCACCCCCACCCCACCCAACCCACCCTTCCCTATCTCAGCACTGCAAAGAAATGTCGGCCATCAATGTCCCTGTAAATATCCTTGTAAAGTAAATAGCTAAAGAATTCTCGATCAACCCATCTCTGTGCTTCGCAATCATCAAACCAGATCAAGATATTCCATGTATGTCACCTACACATGAACAATTCCTGCTTTACTGATTCCAGAAGAGTATCAGACACAGTCCAACCAGCTAAAATCACATCGAGTGCCGTTGATATCTTTCCCTGGCAAGCTTTCTCACTGCTTGTCACTGAGGTGTTGCTCATGCCTACTTAAGAACCAACCGCATTATTCATAACAAGAAGGGAATTTCTCCTGGTCCCCTGGCCAATAATCCCCCAGTTAATGCCAAATGTTTTGCAAGAATATTCACAGACACATTCCTGTGTGTAGATCGGCTTCAACATTCACTTATTAATACCGAGGGTAAAAATTCCAAATTGACATGGTATTAACGCAGCATTTTGAGAGAGTCCAAAATCGGGCAGATCGACTTCAAGATCCTCAAACCCGTGTTCGAATCCACTCACTCCCTGACACCTCCCTATCTCTCCGGCCTCCTCACTCCCCCAATCCCACCGCCCTGCCTCCTCTCTAGCCCTTTTCAAGTCCTGCCTGAAAACCTTCCTCTTTCAACCGTGCTCACAGCCACCTCCCCCCAACCCCAACCACACGGCTCGTAGTCAGACTCTGCCACTGTTAAACACTCTGAGAAGCTACCCGGCGTGGAAGGCACGATATAAGTGCAAGTTGTTATTGTTGTTGCATGAAAACAAATTCGCTACCACATTAACCTACAAAATACTGAAGTCACTGCATTTTACAGCATAGAGTATCCTCTGAAAATGACTCGACAATGTGATCAGGGTCAATATCAAATTGAAGATTATTATTAATCATCTAATAAAATTGTTAAATTGCATTCTTAATTACAGTCTTGTAATTTTGAAGCCAGAGGCTTTCTGCGAGATTATTTTAAGGCTTTCAAAGTCGAGACTGAATTCCACAGGTTGACAAATTCTCTACAATCTAGAATATTAATAATAGACATCCTTACATTTGACAAAGCACCTTAACACAGTACACCAGCAAGACATCTCAAAACACCTCACAGGATATACTGTCAAATGGATTGACTATGTTGTGAGTGAAACACGTCAGCCATTTGTGCACGGTACTATCCCACACACAGCCATGGAGTGAGTGATGGTTGCTTTTAATTTTAAGGGAGTGGTAGACAGGACACAGGATGAACTCAATCCTCTTTTTGAATATTGACATGGGATTCTTCAACGTCCACCCCATCAGGCCCAGACAGGATCTGGGTTTAACATCCCATCCAAGGGATGTCACGTCCGAGACTGCAGTACTACCCCCAGCACTGTGCGTCCCCGCGGGGGTATTTGAACCCACAAACTTCGGCCTTAGAGGTGAGAACACTGCCATTCCGCCAGGCTGCCTGCCACACACAACGCCCGTGAAACACACAGTCGCTACGCTTCAACGGTGAATCTTGCGAGACGCTTTGAGATGTCGCCACCCAACGTGAAAGGCCTTGGATGTATCAAATACAAGAATTATTATTATTGTTAATAAAATAATGATCATTATCAAAGCTTCTCATTTAACGTACGCTGCTAAATGTCACCATTAATTCTCCTTAACTTCAATACACCTGCCTTTTTGCCTCCGCATGGTTTCAGGTTTTAAGGTCACATCTGAGGTATGGCACCTCCGGCAATGCGAGCGAGAGCGCTAATAAGTTGTGTTGCTGCCTGGCACATGTTCTGTCTTTCTCTCTCTCTCTCTCTCTCTGCACCGTCCCCTTACACAGGGTTAAACCGAATAAGTAATCAACATAAAATAGCTCCAACCACAGCTACTCACTTATTAAAGGGGAAGTCAATAAAGGGAAAAACCTGAATGAAGGGTATCTAGTAGTACTGTATATTTAAACTCCGATTACAGTCAGCCAGTTTCATATTATGCAGTAAGACATGGTGTATTTTGCGAGTGGGTGAGATAGAGTTTTTTTTTATGGCTCACCAGGGTGTCTCATACATGCAAAACCCATCACCAGGCTTAAGAGTATCCAAATCAAGCTGAGAATTAATAGTAATAATAATAATAATAATACTCCTTGTATTTGATATTAGACCTCATCAAGTCTTCCAGATACATCAAAGAGCTCCACAAAGAATTAACTGTCTTCGCAGAGAATTGGTGGTCGAAATACAGCAGCCATTTGGGCATGTTACCTAATGTTTCACCCCTGCCCAGGAATCGAACCCAGGACCTCTCGCTTGCGAGGCGAGTGCTCTAGGCACTGTGCTATAGGACTCCACAAACTCCATACATCCGACCTGCACATGCAGATTCCAGAGACTGATTTTATAGACTATTAGAAATTGATAGATGAGTCAGGCTGGGCTGGGCTAAGCTTTATCAGATCTGCGTATTATAGAGTGAGATGGGATGTGTGTAATAATAATGATTCTAAAATAATTTAAAAAGAATAATATATTGATCACTTGATTCACATCCGTCTGTGGGACGCTGCTGTGCGCACATTGGCTGCTGCATTTCACCCCCTACAAGATATGCCGTCAATTCAATTCACTTTACGGTACATTCTATGAAGCGCTTTGAGACGTCTAGAAGACGTGAAAAGCTCTACATGCAAGGATTATTATTATAGCGCTTTATCACGATTCAAACATTTCACAGAATTCACTGTATATTCTGTGGACGAAACACACTATTATCACTATTTCATATGGTGTTTGTTAAGGGATTTTTACCACAGAAAGTGATCTGTCAGTTGATTAACAACTGGGCACAAACTTACTGCTTGGCATGTTATACAGAGGCGTATTATACAGGGATATGTAGCTGTGTAGTGAGATATGGACAGGTAGAGTACATCAAGACAGAGTGTACACTGTAGAGAATGTGCTGCTTATTACAGAAGGAGATAAACATCAGAAATACAGAGTGAGAAAAAAGCTTAGACAGAAAGTGCTTAGACAGATTCTCAAAAGTCTGCTCAGTTGCTCATACACACTCCCACCCCCATGTCCATTTCACATTAAGCATTCCAGTAAGATAGTCAGAGAACACCCACTCACAGAGAGTGTTCCCTTGCTCACTTCCACGCTTTGACATTATTCTCTCCCTCTCACAGCTTCTACTCCCCAAACACAGAGAGTGCTATCCCTATTCTAACCCCCCACCTAAGATTTAACAAGAAGGGTAAGTACAGGTTCTCTTGGAAATTGTGAGTTTGAATCTCTCTCTCTCTCTCTCTGTCTCCAAGAGAACAATGAATCGTGTTCACTTTAAACAGAGCCAGAGAAATAATAGAGATAACACAAAAGGAGGGAGAGAAAACACGCTGAAAAGCAGGGGAAGATCTACATCTAACAGAGAGGTGAGAGAGCAAATGAAAAATTGCAATTGTTTGTGAAGATTTGGGGAATTATTTAGGGAATAGAGACAAAAAGGAAACAGAATAAAGTAAAGAAAAAACACAAAGTGGGAAACTCAGAACTTTTCTGTAAAAAAAATTCAAAACTTTTAAGCTTTTAAGTTTTTTTTAAACTCTTTTTGAAATAATTTGCCATTTGCCTTTCAAGTTAATCCTCCCTGTTTACTGTTACTTCCCCACCATCCCCCTCGCCCTCCACCACCAAAAAAAAAACATTTTAAAAGGAAAAGATGGGTGGAAATGACCGAAAGAAATAGACAGAGATATAACTGCAAAACAAACAGCGAAAATCTTAGGTAAATTTCCCAAAAGTAAATTAATTGTATATTGTACTTTTAACCTGAATTATTTAACAGCCACAAGACAAAATGGTTAAACATGCGATAAGAATAGTTATATTGGTTCTACAATGGTTACAATCTGTAATTAATGGTATATTTTTGAACTGACCATTTTGCCAAGAAAAGTAATTTTCTCTGTTATTTTTACGTTTTTTTTTAGAGAACTACTGCACCCTGATAATGTCTTCTTATTTCCATTTCAACTATTTGTTTCACAAAATAAATGAAATCATCCTTGTGTTAGTTTTGTTTTACAGGAACAGCGGTCCAGGAGATTACTGTATTTTCAATGATAATGAATAATATTATATTGTTCATTTATATTATTAATAAAAACAAGCTATCGATGTGGTGGGCTTTCATCTCTGGAAGGTGTCCGACAGCGCTTCGCAGGTTTTTACTGCAAAGTGTGGTCACTGTGTATTTATGGGTGAACATGGCAGCCAGTATGTGCACAGTGACATCCCGCAAGCAGCTGTGAAAGTCTGTGACAGTTTGCACACACTATAAATCTGTGCATTATCACAATTTAAATTAATAATAATAATTATTGCATTTGATACATCATGTTATATTATCTGTGCCCATATACTCTGGAAAAGAATGAGTCTCAAAGTGCTTCGCAAAATATGCTGCGATGTGAATTGACTAAAAATAAGAAAAATTGCAAAATTTAAATAAGTGTAGAAAGTGCATGAGAGTATCATTAGTGGCTGTGAGAAAATAAAATATTTGTTGTCTCTTTTTTCCCCACGGTTTTATTATGGCTGTGAAATTTTGCATTTGGTGATGGAGTTCCAGAGAGTGGGCACAGATAATCAAAAAGTAATAATCCTTCTATTTGATACAGCGCCTTATATCACGCCTTCGAAACGTCTCAAAGCGCTTCACAGAACAAACTGTAAAGTGAATGGACTCTATATTTTGTGGGTGGCACTCGATAGTCGATAGCCCACTGCAGTGTCCCACAAACACTCGTGGATTAGTGACCAAATTATTTATTTACTTGAAAGGATTATTACCCCCGAAAAACCAATCCACCAAACCAATCAACTAACAACCGGGTTCCTGCTTACTGCTAGATAAACAGAGGAGTGTGGAGTACGGAAACTCATCTAATGTTTCCCCCTGGCCAGGAAACTCGCCTAATGTTTCCCCAGCTCTGCTCGCTTGGAAGGCAGGTGCTCTAACCACTAAACCCCAGGACTCCACATATAGGTTGGTAGCCCATCTGTTGATAGTTAGCTAAAGTCTTGCAACAAAACATAGCATTCGTAATAAAAGATAGGATACAAGAAGCTCAGCAAAGATTCATCCTTATTGGTAAAGTTCCCTGTTTTTAAGCCTCTTCTGTCTCAAACATAGATTGATAATGCCAACGATGTCTTTCTATTTAACCTACAAGATAGGTACCCAACAGTTTATAAATGTTATATTTCCTATCAGACCCTATGTGATAAAATATAATATATCTCATTAAATCAGTTAGGAAACACATTCACTGTTTTTTTAACACTAATAATAATAATTATTATGAATAATAATAATCCTCGCATGTGTTACAGCGCATTTGTTACATCTTGGAGCATGAGCTTGGGATTTTAGAGCAGTGAGAATGCAAAATATCCTCACCAGCTCTCAGGTTAAAAAGAAAGCGACAAAGCCAAATGGACAAATAATGAGACTGAGAATCAGAAGCCTTGGAAGTCAATTGTTTCTCACCTTCGTTGCTGTGGAGGGTGTCTCTCGGGTAGTTGCGGCTGAAGTTGTTGAGGGACTTGTCTGTGTGTGAAAGTGAGAGAGAGCCGGTGAATGTCTTGTCGAAGGAGAGACCTTATTTTATAGAAAGACGCTCGCTCATGCGAAACCAAGTCTCAACCAATTACTACTGGACCAGAACACATGGATTTCTAAGAATTTTCAAAGCCCCGGAAATCAAACAGAAACTCCCCTTAGGTTGTCAGACATTGAATGGATCAATGGACTCATGACTTGATGTACGATCAATGGAGAGCGTTGAAGCGCTCGAAGGTGCCCCTTCTCCGGGGAAAAGGCGTTAGAAAAACGCAGCTTTTTGTTGTGTTTTATCAATAATAGTAATCCTCGCATTTGATATAATGGCGTTTCGCATCTTCTCAAATTGCTTCACAGAATATTCTGTAAAGTGAATTGACTGTGTGTTTTATGGGCGAAACGCGGCAGCCAATTGCGCACAGCAGCATCCCCCACAAACATTCGTGGATTGAAATAACCAATTTATAAAAAAATTTAAGGATTAGGATTAGGTACGTGGAAACTTGCCCAAGGTTTTACCTTGCCTGGAATCGAACCCAGGTCTCTGGCTTGGAAGGCGATTGTTCTAACCACTAGGGGACTCCACATCAAGATGGAATCGTAAGATAGAAACCAACTGCGTTACAGTACACACTTCATCAGTGAGCGAACTTGGGTTCAATTCCCTGGCTGGGCAAGTTTCCTTATGCCACACGCCGCTGTTTACCTCACAGTAAGTAGGAAAGTAAGTTGTTAGCCGATTTGGGGTACTGCTTTTCGCTCTATAAGTGCTATATCAAATGTAAGGATTATTATTACATATTATTAATAATAAATTGATCATTTCAATCCATAACTGTTTGTGGGGACGCTGCTGTGTACAATTGGCTGCCTTGTTTTGCCCACAAATGTGCAGTCAATTCACTTTACAGTATATTCTGTGAAGTGCTTTGAGACGTCTAGAAGATGTGGAAAGCGCTCTAGCGAATGCAAGGATTATTATTAGTAGTATTATTATTATTGTTTGGAAGTGCTTCACTCTACATTGTTCACAAGTGGAGTGACTTGATAACTTGGCACCTGGGTTGATAATCTCAGTCTACCAGTGGCCGTCCGCTTTTCAGTGGTTTGGGATGCCCTCCCAACATAAAGGAGCAATATAAATGTAAATTTGTTGATATTATTTCCATCTCCGCTATGTGCTCAGACCCACCCTCTCAACAACAACAACACCAAACTTGCATTTATACAGCGTCCTTCACAACAGCCGGCGTCTTGGGCGCTTAACAATGCCCAGCACTGAGCTCGGGATGGGGGTAAGATGCCACGGTTCAAAAAGGTCTTCAAACGCGTCCTGAAGATGGGGAGAGAGGGAACTGCCCACCCCCACCCCCCACCCACTCCCGCCCCCGAGCCATCCCTCAGTGTTTCGATGGAATGCACCAACAACAAAATGACATTTATAGAGCGCCTTTCGCATCGGTGTCGCTTCCTGCGCATGTGGGTAGGAAGCACTGGTAATGTCACTTCCTCCACAACCATAAGGGAAGGAGCATGCGGGAAGTAACATCAGGAGCGACTTGACAAAGCAGGATGTTGACTGTTTTATTTGGGGTATTATTATTATGCCACACTGGGAGCCACACACACAACCACAGAGACCCCGGTTATAAGCAAGCTCCCCACTCTGCGAGGTGTTTGATAAACGGAGGTTGACATTGATTTGGAGGCAAACTCAAATCGCTTCAGCAGTGACAGTATATTTTGGAATAAGAATTATCCTTGCATTCGATATGGTGTCTTCTCACGTCTTCAAGGTATCTCAAAGCGCCTTCACGTACATTGTAAAGTGAATTTACTTTATGGTTTGTGGGTGAAGCGTATCAGCTTATTGCGCACAGCAGTGTCCCACAAACAGTTTTGGGGTTAAGTAGTTAGGAACCCGGTTGTTAGTGGATTAGCGGATCACTTTTCCGGTGGTAATATCCCACCAAAACAAATAAATAAATTGGTCACTTTAATCCTTGCCTGTTTGTGGGATACCACTGTATCCCAAATTGCCTACTGCGTTTGGAAAAAATATAGTCACAAAATTCCACCAAATCCTCTGAATCACTTTGAGATGTCTCAATGGCATTATAACGCTATACCCTCCACTCCCCACCATCGTCAGCCGAGTTTTCAGCCTATTAGGACTTGTTATCCATCCCAGATTCCCTCACTCCTGCTCTAGTGCCGTAAAGACACTCCCTTCGTTCCATCAAGGTCTGTCTCTTTGACCACACTTTCAGTCATCTTTCTGCTCTCCCTCTACCCACTCCCCTCCCCTTCTGGCTCCCACCTCCAGCTTGGGTCCTTAGCCAGCTCTGCCAGGCAGTTTGAGACATCCTCCTGACAAGGAAAGTGCTCTGAGACGCCACCCAGGGTGGAGTCTGCTCTATAAATGCAAGTTGATGCTCTTTGAGATGTCTCGATGACCAGAAAAGGCTTTATATTAAATACAAGGATTTATTATGACTATTATTATTATTATTATTATGTTTGCAGGCTGACGACCACTGTCTTCAAATTAAAAGATTGATGGTTGCAGGTTTTTTTTGAGTGGTTGAGTTGGGGTGGAGAATAAAACTTAGATTTTTGTAGTTATTTGGAAAACAATTTTGAGGAGTGCCCGAAATGTAGCCACAGAAACCACCTTCCTGATTCTGAGTGAAGGCTATTTTTCTTTCCCCAAAATTCCATATGCTCCTCATTTTCAGCGATATCTTAAATTCCGTCTTGATTTGGAAAATGATTTCATGCGATTTGATCTCAGGCCACTTCGAGGAAACTGGTTGGGAATTACAGCACCAACTGAATTCCAGACTTTTCCCCCCCAAAATTCCAGGCTCCAACCAGTGTTATGGTGGGGGATGTGGTTAGGGTGTCAGAGGTACCATCTTTCGAATGAGATGTTGTGGAGGCCTGTAACTCAGTGGTTAGAGCACTTATCTGGCAAGCAAGAGGACTCGGGTTCGATTCCTGGCAGGGCGAAACCTTAAGCAAGTTTCCTTGCTCCACAAGCCTCTGTTTACCTAGCAGTAAGTAGGAACCCAATTGTTGGTCGCTTTCTGAAAGTAATTGAAAAAAATTGGTCACTCGATCCACAACTGTTTGTGGGACACTCATCTAAACGACGAGATAAGTAGGCGTATCAAATGCCACGATTTTTATTATTTTGGGACATCGCTGTGCGCACGTTGGCTGCTGGTTTGTCCACAAAATACAGTTATTGCACTTTACACTAAAATCCTATGATACTCTCTGAGATTTGCTCCCAATTCTGTAAGGCGCTAACTCAAAAGCAATGATCGGAATTTTTTTTCTTGGAATTCAAGATGGCTCATTGAGACATCATTGATTTAACCGCGCAAACCACATATGCGTCAAAAGCTTAGTCCAAGTGAAAATTCTGATCTTTATATTTTAAAATATTATTCACTCCCTCTCCCCCCACCAAAATCCCCCAGCCCCAAAATAATAATAATCTTTGCAATTGAACCAGCGCTCTAATAGAGCGTCAACCTGGACCTGTGAGTTCAATGCCCTGACATTACGGATGTGAATCCAGAATCTTATAATAATGATCCTTGCATTTGATACAGCGCTTTTCACATCTTCTAGATGTCTCACAGAATATACTGTAAATTGAATTGACAATATTTGTGGGCGAAACGCGGCAGCGAATTGCGCACAGCAGTGTCCCACAAACACTCGTGGATTTCAAATGACTTTTGAAATTTTTATAATTGTGTTTTTTTTTGGAGGGACTATTATTAGGAGTGTGGAGTAAGGAAACTTGCCCAAGGTTTGGCCCTGACCTGCCTGGATTAGAACATAAGTCTCACCTTTGTAAGGCGAGTGCTCTAACCACTGAGCTACAGGAGCTACACAATCCTGTGACTAAGAGGCGAGTAGTCTTATCAGTTTGCCAGGATATGAACCCATGACTGGATTTCCGTCTTAACAGTTATCAAAATGTCAGATTTTGATCGGGTTTCATCCATTTCCTTAATCCGCTTGAGTTTTCCCTATCCTTTGGCATCTACAGACAGTTTAGGATAAGGGCATCAGATACACTTTTGTATTCGATGTAAAATCTTCACAATAGCTTTTCATTTCAGTACAACTTTAATCTCCTCATTGACCTTTTCAAATTCCTTCCTGCGTTTATTTGGGATGGTGGGAGCAAAACAAATCAAAGTATAAGGTCAGCTATGTAGATAATAATACTACTGCTACCAATAATTCTGCATTTTGGTAGAGCACCTTATCAGGCTATTGAGACGTCTCAAAGCTTTCACAGAATATACTGTAAAAAGGATCGACCTAGTATTTTGTGGGTGAACCATTTCAGTCAATTCCACAAACAGTCATGGATTGAGTGAATAATTTTTTTAGTCATTATTACCCCAGGAAAGCAATCTGCTGATCAGCTAACAACTGATCTAACAACAACTTGTTAGACTTACTGCTAAATACATATGGAGAAAGGAAACTTACCTAGGAATTGAACCTGCGTCCTCTCGCTTGCGCTAAGGGACTCTGCAAATTTGGAATGGCCTCATAATAATCCATCCAAAAAAATCAATAATAAAAATTGTTTATTTTCAATCCATGACTGTTTGTGGGGGAGGCTGTTGTGCGCAATTAGCTGTCTCATTTTGCCCACAAAATATACAGTCAATTCACTTTACAGTATATTCTGTGAAGTGCTTTGAGACGTCGATAAGATGTGAAAAGCGCGATATCAAATGCAAGGATTATGGGACGCACCCTACAGACCTCCACCCCAGCAAAGATCAGATGAGTCAGCAAAGACCTTCCCGATTGGCGAGTCTCAATACTAAACCACTGGAGACCCAGATTGACAACTCTGCCCTGTTGATGGTTAGTGAGAGGTCACTGGACAGAAAGGGGAATTACCTTTTTGAAACAACTCTTTGGTTTAGTGCATGTGGTTGAAATTATAGATGGCCACAGAGGGGAGCCAGTGGTGAGACACGAGATAGTGTCTTAACAATGCGGAGTCCTGTAGGGTAGTGGTTAGAGCACTCGGCACACAAATGAGAGGACCTGGGTTTGTGCAAACCTAGGTCAAATTTTCTTATTCCACACGCCTAATAATAATCTGTCCAAAAAAAAATTATGATAAATTGATCATTTCAATCCACGACTGTTTGTGGGGGACACTGCTGTGTGCAATTGGCTGCTGCATTCCGCCCACAAATATACAGTCAATTCACTTTACAGTATATTCTGTGAAGAGCAGTCAATAAAATGTGAAAAAGCCCTATATCAAATGCAAGGATTATTATTATTTACGGCTGCACGCAATTGGCTGCCATGTTTTGTCACAAAATGTACAGTAAATTCACTTTAAAGTATATTCTGAGAAGTGTATTGAGATATCTCAACGATGAGATAAGTCACTGTATCAAATACAATAATTTTATAAATCTTTGCGTTTAATATAATAATAAGGCACCTTATAGACAGTCAATTGAACCTATCACCCAAAGCACAGCATCTCTAACAACAACACATCCTCCAACCCCCAGCACGATGCTGGAATGTCAAGGTACGGACCCAGTGGTTGAACCTCTGTCTCAGGGAGAACAAAGTGAGGGAGAAGAAAACACCATCAAAATTCGCAAGTAACGAATGGGAGAAACAACATTCATTGAAAAGAAAATCTTGGTTCCTTTAACTGGCCAGCCTGTGTGATTCCCATCTCCAAAACAAGAAGCTATTTAACATCTGGGGCGATGTGACAGATTTGTAAAGTTTCTGACAGAGGTAATGTGGGTTAGGTGGAACTCCCAGATGACTGGCCTGGAATGAGTAGGAACCCGGTTGTCAGTCAATTGATCAAAGGGGTAATAATCCCTTCAAAATATTATTCTAAAAATAATAAAGTGGTCATTCAACCACGCCTGTTTGTGAAACGCTGCTATGCGCAATTGGCTGCCACATTTTGCCCACTATACCTACGGACAACCTACTTTACAATATATTCACTATTCGAAGCACTCTCGAAAACTTGATAAGGCGCTATATCAAATGCAAGGATTATTATTTATTATTATTATTATTATCACAGAGACAATAGGTAGTCAGGATGAGATTTGCCTCCTGTCCACCCTCTGTGGTGGTCTCCAGTTTGGCTCCATAGCATCCCAGGGTAATGGGTTTCCTGTATCAGACACCTGCCGGCATGAAATCAGCTATCGCCAATTGAGTGACAGAAACAGAGAATGACATAATGTATTACAGTTCAGTAAGCCACTAGGTCTCTTGAAAGCCCCTATGGTATTCACATCCTTCTGATAGAGCAATGGAGCAAACATCTGGAGAAAACCGTATGACGAGTTCACAATCTGACTCAGTTTTCACAGAATACCAAGGTAGCAGAGATACTTCATGTCTGAAACCTCTGCGCTTGTTGGGTTTGCAATGCCTATTGAGCGAACATCAGAAAGTTGTTATATGGATTGGTGGTGGAGGAGGGAATGAATAGAATCCTGCTTGGTTCAGGTGGGTCTCAACCCATATAAATCTGTCCAACCCAGTGTAAATCTCAGAGCTCCTGAGACATGTAGCTTAGTGGTTAACCTTCCATGTGGGAGGACCTGGGTTTTGTTCCCCTTCAGGGTGAAACATCCTTACTCTACACGCATCTGTTTACCTAGCAGCAAATTGGAAACTGATTGGAAACTGAAAGTGGTTGGTCGATTGATTTTCCGAGGGTATGAAACTTTAATAAAATCTGCGCACTCAATCCATGACTGTCTGTGCGAAAATTGGCTGCCGCGTTTTGCCCACAAAATACACAGTCAATCCACTTTACAGTATAATTCGGTGAAGCACTTTGAGACGTCTCGAAAATGTGATAAGGCACTATATCAAATGCAATACTTATTATTAACATTTAGAATAATAATGATACTAATCCTTGCAATTTGGTATCCTTTTAAGGCAGGAGAATGTCCCGAAGCTCATCACAGGATTTATCGGTAAAATATTGCACACGGGTCTTGTATCCCACAAGTTTGATCTGTATTGCTGTCCTGGAAAAGGAATGAGCATGACCAGAGTGCCCTTCAGCCCTTCAGAATATATCTACATAATACATAATACAAAATATAATATATAATAATCCTTGCATTTGATATAGTGCCTCGTCAAATCTTTGAGACTCTTCAAAGCACTTAACAGAATACCGTATACTGTAAAGTAAATTTTTAAAGTAAAGTAACGTGTAAAGTAAAACCATGTATTAACAACCAGGTTCCTACTGACTGCTAGGTAAACACAGGTGTGTGGGCTAAGGAAACTTGCCCAATATTTCACTCTGCTGGGAATTTTTAACGTCCATCTGAATAAATGGGCCATCAGTTTAACGTCTCATTGAACGTGAGACTGCTAACTCAACAACAATAACAACAACCAGCATTTATATAGCACCCTCCACGCATGGCAGCATCTCAGAGCACTCAATCAATGAACTAGGCTGAGATACCTGTTAAGACATGTTCTGTGAGCCTATCACAGATATTCTTTCCTTCCAAAGGCGTGTTATACCTCAGTGGATTTAAAATATGTCCCTCACTTTCAAATGCCTCCATGGCCTTGATCCACCCTAACACTCTGCCAAGCCTTCACTCATAGATGTCTAAGCTGAGGTCTGTCAGCAGCTTTCACTAATTCACAATCAGATTCTGCCTTAACACATGTCAAATCACATTCGACACTAACGTGTCAGCCTGGCTTACTAGCAGCACTCACCTCTAGGTCAGCAGGTTGTGGGTTCAAGCCCTACATGGGAACTTTGAAATTACAATCTAGGCTGACGCTTCAGTACAGTACATTGTCAGATGTGCCTTACTTTGGATGAGTCATTAAATTGAGGGCTCTCTATGCCTGTTCAGGTGACTTTAAAGATTTTCTTTTCCGATATCCTGGTTAATAATCACCTATCACGTCAGTCATTTTTTGGCTATTTGTGGGGACATCACTGTGTGCAAATTGTCTGCTGCATTCGCTCACAAAATGCACGGCCACTCACCTGTAGTTCCTGTGAAAGCGCATTGAGACATGTTCAGGACAAGAGCAGCATTGTGTCAAATGCGAAAATTATTTTATCATTGTCAATTTGTGGGTATTTGTTTACCCAGTAAAGCAGTTTTCTGCAAAGTTCTGTGAGACCTTTTTGAAGTTACAGGAACTATATCAAATGCAAACATTATCCGTACAGTAGACTTTCTTTTCTATCGGAGGCTTAAATTCCTCATGGCTTGGTGTACTACTGCATTTATTTCTGAGAGTTTACTGCCTATAATCCAATTTCTGTGAGCTGCTGATATTAGCTGTAAACTCACTCAGGACTGCTCTCACCTCTCAACAACAACAACAACAATATTACATTTGTATAACGTTTTTCACGGTAGGATGTCCAAGGCACAGGATAGTCAGTGTTTTAGATGCAAATTGGGATTGGGCCGGGTGGAGGGAGGGAAGGGAGGAGAAGTTGGTGACTGACGGCATTACCCTGAGGAAGGTCTTGGGGCAGGCCTTGAAGGAGGCGAGGGAGTGGGTGAGGTGGAGGGATTGTGTGTTGGGATTCCAGAGGCTGAGACCAGAGTGGCTGAAGGCTCGTACGCCGATGGTGAGGGCGGGTGGGTCGGGGGAGTATAGAGCAGGCCAGAGCCTGCTGAGTGGAGGGAGTGGGCAGGTTGGTAGGGGGTTAGGAGGTCGCAGTCAGAATGTTGTCGATTCATGGAGCCCCCACACCCCACACTCATAGACACTTTGAACTCACAATGTCTCCGCTGACCTTCAAACACAGGGCTGGGAGAAGTTACCTTTTAGATCAGCCGTTGAATAATAATAAACCTTGCATTTGATATAACGCCTCATCACCTTGTTGAGACACCTCAAAGTACTTCACAGAATATCCTGTGAAATGAATTCCCTGTATAGTCTGTGAATGAAACACAGCAGCCAATTGTGCACAGCAGTGACCCAGAAGTAGCCAAAGTCTAGATTGAGTAGACCTACCATTTTAATGCCAACCCCGTTTCGCTCTCCGTATCCTCCAATCTCACAAAATAGCACTATATATTAATAATAATACCACTATATATTAATAATAATATACCTTGCATTTGGTATAGTGCTTTTCATGTCTTCTAGACACCTCTAAGTGCTTCACAAAATATACTGTAAAATGAATTGACTGTATATTTGTGGGCGAAACATGGCAGCCAATTGCGCACAGCAGTGTCCCGGAAACATTTATGGATTGAAATGACCAATTTATTATTATTGTTGTTTTTTGGGGAATAGTTATTAGGCATGTGGAGTAAGGAAACTTGCCCAAGGTTTCATCCTGCTTGGAATCGAACCCAGGTCTCTCGCTTGTAAGGCGAGTGCTCTAACCACTGAGCTACACAACTCCCAATTAAATCATGTGAAGGGCTTTAAGATGTCTCAATAACATGATAAGCAAAGACAAGGATTATTATTATTGTCTAATTCTCTCTTAGATGTCTCTGATCGACTCTGGTCTCACAGCCATCCCAGGCAAATTATTCCGCATCCCTACAACCCTCTAGAGAAAAAGGCTCTCCAAACTTCTCCTGTTATTCCCCAACCCACCTTTGTGAACTCACCTGTGCTCAAATCCCTGCCCAGCAGAAAGGCTATTTCACATTTCATTCTCTCACCGCGTAGAAAATGCAGTCAGTGAATTCAGAATAAATAACAATCCTTGTATTTGACACAGAGACTTTTATGTCATTGAGACATTTCAAAGCGCTTCCCAGTATTTACTGTAAATTGGTGTGAATGTATGCTGTGGAAGAAACGCGGCAGGGTATCTGCACATGACAATGTTCCACAAACGGCCATGGAGTGAGTGACCATTTTTATCTGGGGAATTGTTGACCAAGACATCGGGAAAGAGAAACCCCATTCTCCTTTTGAATAGTGCCATGGGATCGAAAGGAGGTGGTTGGTGGTGGAGAAGAGAAGCCGGGGGTTGTCCTTCGCCTCCAGGATTATCTTGGAGTAGAAGGACAATTTGGCGGAGGATAGGGCAGAGCGGTATAGGAGGATGTGAGGTCCAATCAGATATGCCGATGGACCATGAGGCTCACACCTGGCCCTTGAGGGAACTCAACAACAACAACTTGCTTTTATTTGTATTGCACCCCACACATAGGGTATAGTCCCAGAGTGATTGACACCGGCTGAGCAGAGGATACCTCATAGACATGTGTAACGTTTTAAATGCAATTGAAAAAGTAAATTTGATCATTACTGTAGGAAGACAGCAGAACAAATGGACATGGGTCTAGGGTTAAAAAGGGGGCAATTTCAGACCAGATAGCAGGAAGTTTTTCTTTCCCCAGTAGGACACTGGGAATCATCTAAAAAGCAGCTCAAAGCTGTGATAAATAAAAAATAATAACAAACAATGCTTCCCTTTGATATAGTGCTTTTCACGTCTTCTGGATGTCTCAAAGCGCTTCACAATTCTGGGACAATGCATCACAAAAGGGTCAGAATATAAGAGTAGGGAAGTCTTGCTGCAACTGTATAGAGCCCTGGTGAGACCACACCTAGAGTATTGTGTGTAGTTTTGGTCTCTTTATTTAAGGAAGGGCATACTTGCTTGAGATTGATAGATTTCTTGTGGATAAAGGGATTAGGAGATATGGGGATAAAGCGGGTAGGTGGAGTTGGATTAGAAGATCAGCCATGATCTTATTGAATGGTGGAGCAGGCTCGAGGGGCCAAATGGCCTATTCCTGCTCCTAATTCTTGTGTTCTTATGCTGTACGTAAAGTGAATTGACTGTATAATTGTGGGTGAAATGTGGCAGCCAATTGCACCAGCAGTGTTCAGCAAACAGTCATGGATTTGAGTGACCAAATTATTATTAATTTCTTAAATTATTATTATTCCAAAAAGCGAATCATCCATTAACTACCAACCAGGTTGCTACTTGTCATGTAATTTAATACACAAAACGCAAAATAGATTCACTCAATTCTTTAATGCAACTTTTACAAATCAACTTCTTTCAAATCAACCTCTTTCACACTCTCTTTCAAATTTGCAAGTCACTCTTTGCAGAAGCCTTAATCAATTGCCACTTATGTCGTTGCAGCAAATGTGCAACTCTACTAACTGCAAGGTAAACAGAGGCCTTTGGGGGGTAAGGAAACTCGCCTATGGTTTCACTCTGCCAAGAATCGAACCTGAGTCTCTCACATGCAATACACTTCCAGGACTCTAAAATCGTGTGACCCCGATCTTGTAACTCATTTATGGAACATCTCGGTGATGGGATGGAGGGCAGTTGGGTTTGGAAGTTGGGTCACGGAAGCGGGAGATCAGTTGGGTTGAAGGGCTGTCATAACTCAAACTGACCTTGTGGTCCTGTGGTCTCGTAAGACCTTCAGAAATTCCAGACCGTGAGCATTCGTGTCTCCATGACCTTTAGCGCAGATCATCACAGAAACCTCGCAAGTTTTTGAACGTAAACTTAGCTCAGAGTTAACTAAGAGGGGGATTAACCTCTTTGGGGAAGCCAGCACCGAGTCAGCAAGCTTCACTCAGCCAGTTGCTGAGACACTCACTGTGGGAAAAGACGGCAGATTCCAATTTCCCTGAATTAGTTCATGTCAGCCGGTGGATAACGTCAGCCCGCCAGCCAGCCAGCCAGCCAGCCAGCCTGCCAGCCAGCCAGCCAGCCTGCCTGCCAGCCAGCCAGCCAGCCAGCCAGCCAGCCAGCCTGCCTGCCAGCCAGCCAGCCAGCCAGCCAGCCAGCCTGCCAGCCAGCCAGCCAGCCAGCCAGCCTGCCAGCCAGCCAGCCAGTCTGTCAGTTGGTCGGTAAAAATTTGTCTTTGCAATCCACGACTGTTTGTGGGACACTGCTGTGCACAATTGGCTGCTGCCTTTCACCCACAACAAAACAGTAAATTCACTTTACAGGATACTCTGTGAAGCGCTTCGAGACGTCTCGTACGCGTCAAAAGCTCACTATCAAATGCAAGGCCTACTATTAGTATTATTACCCACTGAGCCAGGCTGAGAGTCATAAACCCGTTGGAAGGATTCTGTATAAACAAGGGACTCTCCCATCAATTTTGTAGTGGAGTTGAGCTACTTCCTTCTGTCGTTATTTTTCGTGGCACAGAGGTGGAAAGCCCTCACCGCAGTAAAAGTTATTTTTAGCCGTATTTACCTGAAAGTGCGACTTTATTACTTGGAAGGAGATAGCACTGTTGCCATACTGTGTGCTTTCACAAAAAAATCCATCCCTCATTTTGGTGTCACTTTTTTCTTTCTTGTTCCTTCCTCTCCCTGTGTTGCTGAGGCCATTTCTCAGTACAAGGCAGTGATTTATTGAAGATTCCCTTGTTGTTGGTGTGTGTGAGTGAGTGAGGGTGAGGGTGTGTGTGTCTGTTTGTGTGTGCGAGGGTGAAACGTGTTCAAATCTCAGTCTCCTCAGCGTGCTTATTGCGGACACTGTGATGCACTCACCAATAAAGTCCAAACTGATGCTCCAACTTGCATTGGATGGACTGTCCCTCAGTAAAATGGAGACCTATAGCATGGTGGTTAGCGAGCACACCTCACAAGAGATAAGACACAGGTTTGATTCCCAGGCCGGGCAATACCTTATTCCAGCTCCGCCATCATTAAGCACTCTGAGACAGTACCCTGCGTGGATGCGCTATGCAACTTCAAGTTTTTGTTGTTCATTACCTATCAGTATAACAACAACTTGAATTTACTGTATATAGCGCCTCTGATTACATTACAGTAAGTAGGAACTTGGTTGTTAGTTGAATCGCAGGTCACTTTCCGGCGATATAAATCCCTTCAAAAATAGTAATTACAATATTTTGGTCACTCAATCCACCACTGTTTGGGACACTGCTGTGTGTGATTTGATTGTCGCGTTGCCCCCGAAAATATTCAGTCAATCCTTTCTACAGTATATTCCATAAAGCACTTGGAGACGTCTCAACAATGCGGGTGGGCACAATGTCAAATACAAGGATTATTCCTGTTAAGAAAGAGTGTGACAGTCTCCAATTCCGTTCCTTTCCCAGGTGGGTCCGCAGTATTCCAGGGCACTGCCTGGCTCATCGAGAATCCACATACTGAGCTCTTGTGAACCATGCAAGCCAAAGCTTGCATGGTAGGGCGATCCTACAAAATACACAGTCACTACACTTTCAGTATAATAATAATCTTTGCATTTGATACAGTGCCTCATCATGCCTCAAGGTGCTTCACAGAATATAATGGAAAGTGAATTCACTATCTTTTCTGGGCAAGTGGAGCTCCTGTGGCTCAGTGGTTAGAGCACTTGTCTTGCAAGCTGGGGAGACCAACCTGGGGAGACCTGTGTTCGAATCCAGGCAGGTCAGGGCGAAACCTTGGGCAAGTTTCCTTACTCTACACGCCTAATAATAATCCCTAAAAAAAAACAACACAATAATAAAATTGGTCATTTCAATCCACGACTGTGTGTGGGGGACACTGCTGTGCGCAATTGGCTGCCACAATTCGCCCACAAATATATACGGTCAATTGACTTTACAGTATATTCTGTGAAGCGCTTTGGGACGTTGATAAGATGTGGAAAGCGCTATATCAAATGCAAGGATTATTATTATTAAGTGTATAGTACAGTATATCTAGTGAAGTCTCAACGACATGATTCATAGAATCATAGAATTTTATGGCACAAAAGGAGGCCATGTACATGCCGGCTCTTTGAAGAGCAACTCAGTCCCACTGCCCAGCTCTCTCCCCATACCCTAACAGACCTGTTCTCCCTAAATAAAGATCTAATTCTCTTTTAAACGCTGTTATCGAATCGGCCTCCACCATCTTTTCAGGCAATGCATTTCAGAATCCAACAACCCGCTGAGTGAAAAAAATTCTCCTCAGCTCCCCTCTGCTAGTTTTGTTTTGAAACTATTTTAAATCTGTGACCGTGAATCACAGGTTCGCCCACCAGTGGAAACAGTTTTTCCTTATTCACCCTGTTGAATCCCCTCATGATTTTATAAACCACTATTAGGTCTCCTCTCAAGTTTCTCTGTTCCAAAAAGAATAAACCTAGCCTATCTCGCCTTTCCTCATAACTGAAGTCCCTCAATCCTGGTACCATTATAGTAAACCTTATTTGCACCCTTTCCAATGCCTTAACATCCTTTCTATAGTGTGGTGACCAGAATTGGACATAGTACTCCAGCTGAGGCCTAACCAAGGTTTTATAGAGGTTAGTCAGCATTTCCTGACTTTTGTATTCTATACCCCTATTTATAAAGTCTAGTATCCCATATGCCTTCTTAACGGCTTTGTCTACCTGTCCTGCCATCTTCAAAGAGTCACTAACACAAACCCTACAGGTCTCTCTGTTCCCTCACACCCCTTAAAATTGTACTATCTGTATTGCCTCCCCTCATTTCTTCTCCCAAAATGTATCACCTTACACTTCTCTGCATTAAACTTCATCTGCCATGTATCTGCCCACTTTACCATTTTATCTATATCTTCTTGCAGATGGTTACTATCCTCCTCACTATTTACTATTCTCCCTAACAATCTGCAAACTTGGAAACTGTACTCCCTACACCCAAGTCCAGATCATTAATATATATTAAAAAGAGCAGTGGTCCCAATACCGATCCCTGGGGGACGCCACTGCACACTTCCCTCCAATCTGAAAAATAGCCGCTCACCGCAACTCTCTGCTTTCTGTCTCGCAGCCAGTTGTAGATCCATGCTGCCACTGTCCCTTTAACGCTATGGGCCTCTACTTTCCTAATCAGCCTCTCATGCGACACTTTGTCAAATGCCCTTTGAAAGTCCATGTAAACTATATCAACTACTCTACCCATTCCGTTACCTCATCGAAAAATTCTATCAGATTTGTAAGGCAAGATTTGCTTTTAACAAATCCATGCTGGCTGTCCTTTATCAGCTTTTTCTAAGTGAAGATCTATCTTGTCCCTGATTATGGACTCTAGAAGTTTGCCCACTACCGACATTAGACTGACTGGCCTGTACTTCCCAGGTTTGTCCTTCTGCCCCTTTTTATACAGGGGAATAACGTTAGCAACCCTCCAGTCCTCTGGCAACACTCCTGTGTCCAAGGAAGATTGAAAGATTGTGGCCAGAGTCTCTGCTATTTGCTCCTGCACTTCCCTTAATAACTTAGGATGCATCCCATCCAGACCGGGTGACTTATCTACCTTGAGCGCCGTCAACCTTTTTGGTACTTCCTTTCTTTTTATACTAAGCCTGTCCATTTCTTCTACCTTCTCCTCCAATACTGTAGCATTGGCCATATCCTCTTCTCTTGTAAAGACAGATGCAAAGTACTCATTCAGTACATCAGCCATGCCCACTGCCTCCACAATAAGATTTCCTCCTTGGTCCCTATTGGCCCCACCCTACCCTTGACCAATCTTTTACTTAGGGTTCCCTTTAATGTTACCTGCTAATTATTTCTCATGCAGTCTTTTTGCCCCTCTAATTTCCGTTTTCAGTTCTCTCCTGCTCTTCCTATATTCTGCTTGGTTGACCTCTGTATCTTGGGCCAGACACTTGCCATATCAGGCCCATACGCAGGGGGGGTGCGACGGGTGCGTACGCACCCCCCCAAATTATAAAAGGTCCACATTTTCCGGGGTAGAGAATTGTATTTTTATCAAATTTAAATACCAAGTAAATTTATTGAGCATTTGTGCAACAATTAATTCTTCAAAACTATGTATTGCTTATAAATACACATCTTTGAATGTTATAGTATTAATATAAAATTATTCGCACACCAGAATCGGCGTCTACCCAAAACATACCACGTCAATAGACGCGCTAGTCAATGACGCAGCGAATGTGTGACTCACCGCATAAACATAGGAGCGTGCCAAGACTCAAATCCATCCTCGTTTGGAAATCATACAGCCACAAGGGTAGCACCACTTCTGGAAGTTAAAATCATCTTTTCATCTGATCACCGTAAGTAAAAATTACTCAAGTTTTGAGAGGTGTGACTGTAATGCTAGCAAACAATGACAACATATTTACAAGCTTCTGAGAAATTAAAGCTTTTGAGAACCCAACAAAAAAGTTATATGTGTCTGGATGGGAATGCCTATCTTTAAAAAAGATACTCATGGATGTAGGCCTATGCTTTAGCGCCTATGTCTACGTGGTGTGTCAATTGGAAATCATCCCGTATACAGTCACTACATAAAAAGGTAGCACCACTTTGTGGAAGCTGAAATCATATTTTAATCTGATAAATGTAAGTAAAGATGACTTAAGTTTTGATAGGCGTGTTTCTGAAATATCATGTTTCTTGTTTTGTCTTGATTATCACATTTGATTTATATTATCAAAAATGTATTCCTGTCATTAAAAATTGCTTTTAGAGACGTCCACTGGCATGCAAAAAAAATATGACCGCAAAAATAAACAGTGCTACTTTATTTCACATTCAATTTTGTACCCAGAGTAAAGCTATTTTTAACCAGATTAATCTTCATATCATGTTCAACTTTTTTTTAATTGTTTCCTCAGGGCTATTTTTACCTTTTTACCACTTGTGGCCTCTTTACCAGATGAGGGCCTTATTTACCGGAGCAATTTTACCTACATTCCAAAAACATCAATGTCGCACGAATTTGGCCTAAAAATAGTTTCATCATCATCTGATCGAGCGAACTCAGGCATTGACAACCACACTTCTCCACTGATCCCTTCTCTCCATGCAGCCTGACAACTCCCGCCTGCCAATACCCGAATCGCGCTCCAGAGTATCGATGTAGGTTAGGGCCGATCTACCTCGTGTTCTGTGACCGTGCAATGGTTCCCTTAGGATAGCACTATGGACAGCCAATGGATGGTCTACAGTCCTTCATTAGATGCTGCCTTTTGCATTCACTGTGCACTGATGGTCCAAACAAGTGAGAGGAAACGGATGGGGGCATTTGTTAATACACCCTTTACCATGTTCTACAAACTAAACGAGAAGGCGAAGGAACATGAGCGAAATGGTTATCACGTAAATTCTATGATTAGATCGGCATCAATGCGCGACTCTGTTGCGAACCCACAACATAAGATAGACATTCGTTTGGTCGATGAAAAGAAGAAAAACATTGAAAGAAATCGACATATCATAAGAACAGTTGCCGAAGCTGTATTATTCTGTGGATGTCAGTGCATTGCAGTTAGAGGAGATAATGAAAGAGTCGTGGAAAGTAACACCGTTACGAGTGACGTCACACAATACAATGGTAATCCGGGAAACTTTCTGGCAGCCCTACAGGTTCTTTGACATCACCTTGCTAGTATTGGGCTCGCAAATAGGAATTCTAAATATACCTCACCTAGAATACAGAACGATATCATCACAATCATCGGCCATGATATAATCCGCAGTGATTTGATTGATGAAATCAAAGCTGCTCGATGGTTTAGTGTACTTGCTGATGAGGTAACTAGCAGCAACAAAGAGGAGCTCGCCCTTTGTTTCCGTTTCATTGACAGAAATAAAGATATCAGGGAGGAATTTCTGTCTTTTCTTAAATTGCCAAGGATCACCGGTGAAGTCATCGCCAGTACCATCTTGGACTTCCTAAAGATGACGGGCCTTGATGCTACTAACATCCGTGGACAAGGCTATGACGGAGCTGCAAAGATGTCAAATGATAATGTTGGTGTTCAGCGACGAATAAAACAGCAGTCACCAAAAGCTGTATATGTTCATTGTAGTGGTCATTGCCTAAACTTGGTAATAGAGCATTCATGTTCCCTCCCCCGCACAAGAAACACAATTGACAAGCTAAAGGCATGCTGTTGGTTCTTCCTGGCAAGCCCAAAGCGCAATGGTCTCCTGCAATCGATTATTAGAAAGGCTTTGCCAGAGGAAACAAAACATCGAAAGGGGCTTCTTGACTTGTGCAAGATACGATGGGCTGCCAGGCACGAGGCATATACTCATTTCTATCAGGCATATATCTACATCATTACAGCATTGGAGAATATTGCTCATGGTGCTAACGTCGAATCATGTGGCATAGATTTTAGGGAAGCTAGTTGGGATCCAAAGAGTCGCTGTGATGCAGCATCTCTATTGGCAAGTCTCACTTCCTTTGACTTCATTGTGACATTTCTTACGATCTATCACTTCTTGTCACATCTCGCTGGCATAACAGTAAAATTGCAAGGGCAGACTGTTGACATCATCAAGGCCTACAGTGAGATCTCAACCGTGAAAGCGGTATATACAAAGCACTCTGTGATGATGTAGAAGTTGAATTTTCAAGATCGTATAAGCAAGCTGTTAGAATGGCTAATGCTGTCAACGTCATGCCATCAATGCCACGGACTGTTGGTCAGCAGACCATGCGTAGTAACGGGCCTGCAGCTACACCTGAGGAGCATTATCATCGAAACGTTGCGATTCCATTCCTAAGCCACATCCATTCTGAGCTTGACTCACAGTTTTCCGATTTATCCGTGCTTTCATCAAGGCTATTGGGATTAGTCCCGTCAGTGTTATGTGGGGATGATGTACCATCACTCAAAGAGGTAGTTGAAGTATACGCTGAAGATATGCACTCACCGGAAGTGTTCCCACAAGAATTATTCAGATGGAAACACAGATTCCTAGCATTATCCTCTGACCAATGTCCATCCACAGCACCAGCAGCAATGATGGAGTGTGATGAAGACATGTTCCCTAATATCTCTGCTAAGATTGTGTTGCACTATTCCTGCAACAAGTTGCGAATGTGAACAAAGTGCAAGTGCTTTTCGCAGATTACACACCTACCTACAAGCAAGCATGACGCAAGAACGACTTTCAGCACTCGCGTTGATGCACATTCATTATAATATGGAAATCGATATTGGTAGAATGGTTGACGTATTCGCTTCAAAGCAACCAAGGCGTCTCGAATATGGAACGCTATTAAATAATTAATTTCCCCTCCTTTATTTATTCAAGTATTTTTTCTTCAGATCAGTATTGCTTGATGGGTCACTTCCTTTAATTGTGATTCTAAATACCGGTAAATAAATAAAAACTAACTACACTATTGCTCACAGTTCAACGATATTTTCAGGATAATGCTGATAACAGGCTTGTAACACTGTGAATTAAATGTTTTACACTGATTTTCAGTTTCTGTATATTTTCTTGTCTTTTATAAAATTTGCTTTACTGGAATATCTGAGCACATAATTCATACTTTACTCTTACATTATTGTTCATTACAGTCCGAAATAAATTGAGTCTTAGGATAACAATAAGATATGTATTTGTGCTCAAGTAACACAATATATGTATTCAGTTAAAGCACGGAAATATTGAGAATACCTCCATGATGTAAAGAAAAATGTTGCAGAACAACTTATTAATTACTGTCAATCTGTAGTTTATGATCATTTTCTCTTATACGCATACATTTATCAAGCATTCGTCATTGTACTGTTTTAATTGGATTGTAATTTACTTTATCGTTCACATTACTTACATCATCGTGTCAACAATCATGTTTGCTGTTATCGGCGAACACATTCGACCTTCCCAAAAGATTTAGACACGGACTACCTGGGAAAATAAAAACACTGAATAAATAATGATGCTCTTAAACACCAAGGACATGAAACATTTACCGTTCACATTGGATCTTCTAAACCGATTAAATAAGACCTCAAACTGTGTAAAACGTCGGAGCCTCGAGGGGGCTTCGGGGGCAGCCCGCAAGCCCCCGGCCATTGTTGGTCCCATCACTAGCAATTCGCACCCCCCCATTAAAAATCCTGCATACAGGCCTGCATATGCCTCCTTTTTTTTGCTTTATTTTAACCCCAATTGCCCTAGTCATCCAGGAAGGTTTGGATGGCCTACGTTTTATCTTTGTTTGAATGTTTTTGACCTGTGCCCGAATTACCTCTTCCTTGAAGTCTGCCCACTGCTCATTAGCTGTTTTACCTGCCAATCTTTCTTTCCACTCCACCTCGGCTAGGTCCCGTTTTAACTCACTGAAATTAGCCTTCTTCCAGTTGAGTGTCTTCACCTTTGAGTGTTACTTTCCATAATTACACTGAATCTAATGACACTATCGCTATTTCCTACGATGCTCACCTACAGAAACCTGTTGTAGTTGCCCCACCTCATTCCCCAAAACTAGATCCAGGACTGCTTCCTTCCTTATTGGACTGGAAACATACTGATCAAGAAAGTTGTCATGTACATGTTTCAGGAATTCTTCTCCATCCCTACCCTTTATATTACTATTGTTACTACGATTGTATTGTTAATATTGAATTGTCAAACAGTTCAAGGCCGGTTTGAAGACTTTCCTCTTCGACCGTGCCTTTTGTTCCACCCCAAATTCTTCGACCTCCCCTACTTGTTTCACCCCTTCCCAAACACTCCCCTCCCAGCTCGGGTCACACGCCTCCTGTGCAGCGCCTTGGGACGTCCTCCCGACGTGAAAGGCGCTTTATAAGTGTAATTTGTTGTTGTTGTTGTAGTTTATTAATTTAATAGCATTTTTCATTCCGCGTGTGCGCGGGTTTCCAGGATTCGAGTTTCAGAGCACGAACCACAAACCACAAGCTGGAAAGGAATCACTGCTTGATCCACAACAGTGTCATCCAGGAAAATCAGATGATTTCTGGCCCCAGAGCAGGTCTAATCTTGTTAGCTCAATCTGTGTTTGCCATTCCATGCAGTCCGGAGATGTGCAGGGAGAGGATAGGGGTAGGAAGCCTGTGACTCACAGAATAGTTTCAGAAAAACTGAAGCAGATTTTCAATACATGCCAATTACACGTCCACAGACTTTCAATACAGTCGTCGGGAGCCGGGAGAAATTCAACCTGCCTTCGGTTCTACAGTTGTTCTGAACTTGGCGGAATTGTTGAATCCTTTTAATAATAACAATAAATAATCCTTTCAATCAATTGACGCTTATCACATCGTTGCAACATCTCCAATCTGCTTCGCGGGATTTTAATAGTAATTCAATTATCAATAAATAATCCTAGCTTTTAATAGAATGCCTTATCACGTCGTTGAGACGTATCAAAGCGCTTCACAGGATATACTGTATTGTGAAGTGAATTGACCGTCTATTCATTTGTCGGTGAAACAAGGCAGCCAATTGTCCACAGTACTGCCCCACAAATATTTAACAATAGTCTCATTTGATATAGCGCTTTTCGCATCTTCTAAACATCTCAAAGCACTTCACAGAATATATTGTACACAAATATACAGTCAATTCACTTTACAGTATATTCTGTGAAGTGCTTTGAGACATCGAGAAGATGTGAAAAGCGCTCTATCAAATGCGAGGATTATTGTTATTCTTGTAAAATGAATCGATTATAAACTTGTGGGCATAAAGCGGCAGCCTGTTACACACAGCTGCGTCCCACAACCAATTGTAGATTGAAGTGACCACATTTCTTACATTATTTTTATTCTTGAGGGATATTGATCAGGCATATGCTGTAGGGAAACTTGCCCGGGAATCAAACCCAGGTTTCTCACCTGCGATCTTTTTAAAAAATCTCATTGCGAAAGCTATTCTTTTCAATCTCCACATTCTTTCTGGAATTCCTGTTCTCCTTTCCCTTGCATTCACAATTTGTGAATTGAGTGGCCATATTTTGTTTGCGGCTTGTTAGTCTTGGTAAGCGATCTGCCAATTCATTAATAACCGGGTTACTACATACTAGTGTCTCTCCTGAATACTGGGTCTGGCCTCCTCCTTGTCCCCCCGAATCCACTATCGGCGGCCGTGCCTTCAGCCACTACACCCCGAGGCTCTGGCATTCACTCCCTTCGCTATGTTCAGATTGCGCCTAAAGACTTTTCTTTTCGACCGCACTCCTGGTCACCTTTTTGTAACTGTCTAGCGTGGAGGGTGCTGTATAAATCCAAGTTGTTGTTGTTATTCTGCCAGCTAAAGAACATCAAAAACTTGCAGTTTATGTTCAGCGCATCCACGCAGGGTAGCGTCTCAGAGCGCTTAATAATGGCGGAACTTGCCACCGAGTCGGGGGGAATGGGGGTTGGGGAGGTGATCATCGGTATGAAAAGGAAGGTTTACAGGCGGGAGATAAGAGGCAAGGTGGAGGATTGAGGGACAGTTGCGGTTGTTTCAGATTTTGGGGGCATAGAGGCTGAATGTGTGACTTGCAATGGAATAGCAGAGGGCCTGAGGGACAACACGACGCCAGTGCCAGCTGAGCAGAAGCGCCAGTTGGTGGACTGCGGAGTACGCAGGTCGGGAGGCGTGCGGAGTAAGGAAATTTGCTAAAAATTTTGGCCGGCCCAGGAATCGAACTTGGGTTTTCTTGTTTGCGAGACAAGCTCACTGACCACTACACGACAGGATTCTTGTCCACAGATGCACTGTTTTTTTAAGCGCTCTAAGACGCCTGTCCGGCGTGGAGGGAGCAATCGATGTTGTTGTTGTCGTCACTGTTTGTACGCACACTATAATCACTTTGTGTCACTCTGTGTGAGTTACTGAGCTGGTGCCTGTTGATTGTGGTGGGTGTAGGTGGGACGGTGATTGTGGGGGTTCTCTGAATCTTCCCTGTTTTCATATACTAACCATTGTGCTATGGGACTCAAAATTGTGACACACATTTTAATGCAGAGTGTAGTGACTGTGTGTTTGTTTTTTGGCGAATGTAGCAGCCAGTTTGCATGCGGCAAACAACCACACAGTGAATGATTGACTTTTGTATCTGGGGGATAGTTGGGTGGGACACCAGTGGGAGGGAAACTCCCTTGTCTTTTCAAGTATCTTTAACATCCATTGGACAACCTCAGCTTCATCTCTCACGGCAAGGACGATACCTCTGCCAACGCAGTCACTGCGGCAGGGCGGCAGCCTAGGCTGTGTGCTTGTGCGGCTTAAACCCACATCCTTTGATTCGGTGGCAAAAATGCTACCAAACTGAGCCAGGCTGACACACTCTGGATGTTAAATCTAGTGAGGTTGATACATTTTTGATAGGTCAGGGTGTTAAGGGATACAGGGGGAAAGCGGGAAATTGGAATTGAAAGGATTAGTACAGGTACAGATCAGCCATGATCTAAGTAAATGGCGGAACAGGCTTGAAGGGCTGAATGGCCTACTCCTTTTCCTATGCTCCTCAGCTCCTGTTAATCACGCAAGTCCAAGCCCTGATTGGTCGGGTAGTCCTACAACAACAACAACAACAAAATTAGATTTATAGAGCGCCTTTCACGTTGGAAGGACGTCCCAAGGTGCTGAACAGTCAGGACGGGACCTGAGTAAAAGAGAGGGGCAGGGTAGGGCGGAGAGGCGTGAGAGAGTTAGGAGGGAGAGAATTGGGAGGGCAGCAGAAGGCATGGTCGAAGAGGAGGGTCTTGAGACCGGCCTTGAAGGAGGTGGGGGAGGGGGCAAAGGGAATGTGGGATGGAGTTCCAGTGTGTGGGGGAAGAGAGGCTGAAAACCCCTCTGCCAATGTTAGGGTGGGGGCCATGGAGCAGGCCAGAGCCCGCTGAATGAAGGGGTCGGGGAGGTTCATAGGGGGACAGCAGGTCTGAGAGGTGGGGGTCAAGGCTGTGAATGGCCTTGAAGGTGAGGACGAGGATCTTGAATTGGATCCTCTGGGGGGATGGGGAGCCAATGGAGCCAGGCGAGCGTGGGAGTGATGTGGTCACGGAGCTTGGGGCTGGTGAGGACACGAGCTGCAGGGTTCTGGATGATCTGCAGGAAGCTTCACAGTTAGCTGGAGAGCTTGCCAGACAATGCTCTCAATAGCAAGCCATGTGGTTTTAATTGGTTAGACTATCAGTTACCCCAATGCACACTCTGGGGTCCACAAGCCTTGGCTCTTGCCAACCTGCGCATAATATTGTCGGGAATTAGGTAGGCAGGGTGCATCCCTCTGGGGAGAGAGAGAGAGAGAGAGCATTCAATTCTAGACAAAGGGAAATTTTTCGTGTTGGTGGCAGACATATGTGAAACTCTCAATCTGATCTGGATAGTCTTTAGCTTGGTGATAGTTTACGTGTGTCTCAGGCTGACCTATATGAACATTTGATTGCTGTGATAGAATACAGCTTGAGCAGATCTGGAGGGAATTTAAGGGTGAGGGGAGATATGGAGCAGAGAGATGGCAAGATTGAGCAGTCAAAGAGAAAGACATGGATGCCTCGAGGATCTGGAACTCCCTTCCTCACTCCCTCCTCCTCTCCCCCTCTCTTCCCAGTTTCAGGTCCCAGCTAAATACTTTTCTCTTCGACCGCACCTTTGGTCACCTTCCTCCCCCTGATCCACAACAGGATCCGTTATTGTGAAGCTCTCTGAGACGCCGTCCAGCATGGAGGGTGCTATATAAATCAAAGTTGTTGTTGTTAAATGTATAGTGACTGTGTGTTTTGTAGGTGAAGTAAAGGCTGTTGGATGATGAGTAGTGTGCTCCCTATTTACCACATAAGCCTACATCCTGGCTCAGTCGGTAGCACTCATGTCTCTGGGTTCAAGCCCCCACGTGAGGGACTTTGAGCTCACAGTCTAGGCTGATGGTCCAGTTCAGTGCCGGGGAGAGCATTGAATTGTCGGAGGCGTGTCCTTCAGATGAGACATCAAACTGGGGTCATAATGGCGCCATTGGAAGAGGGAAGGGAGTTTCTCTCTCCCGGTGTCCTGGCCGACAGCCGGGTGCTGGATGAGGGAAAGAGGCAACCCACCCCCCTTCCTGGTAACAGCAACAAAAGCAACAACAAAATTACATTTGTACAGTGCCTTTCACGTCAGGTGGACGTCCCGAGGACAGTTACCCCTCAGTTACTATTCCCCTCCGGGTAACAGTGACAATCCTTACCATACACAATACATGCACAATATACCCTTCACCTCGGTAGGATGTCTCAAAAGCACCACAGAGGACTTTAGTGTGAAGTGTAATGAGTGTGTACGGAAACACTTCCTCAAGTGTCGTCCTGCAATCGCCCTTAAGCCCCCACCCCACCCCACCGCACCCTATCCTACTCTACCCTACCCTACCCCACCCCACCCCACCCCACCCTACCCCACCCCACCCTACCCTACCCTACCCTACCCCACCCCACCCCACTCTACCCTACCCCGCCCCATCTCACCCCACCTCTGTCCGCCTCACCTCAGCCCAGAGGGCTCTCAACCATTACTCTACATGATTTCACAAAATGAACATTCTCACAGGCTGAGACCAGGTGGAATTTCAGGCTGCTTAGCTTGCGATTGGAATTTTTTCGGGGTGGGTGGGTTGTGTTTGCACAGAGTGGTGCTTTTCTCCTCCATGTATATCCTTGAAGGCAGTTACTTGGAATTTTATTAGGTCACTGCTTTTATCAATTGCCAAATCAGTGACTTGGGGGGCGGGGGGAAGTAGGTCAGTTTCGCTTCTAGAAACCCGAGAGGGCTTCAAAATTCCTGGTTTCATCACGTGATTAAACTCTGCATCTCCAACTGATTATAATAATAATAATCCTTGCATTTGATATAGCGCTTTTCACATCCTCTAGACGTCTCAAATTGACTTGACTGTATATCTGTATATCTCAAATTGAATTGACTGTATATCTGTCGGCGAAATGTGGCAGCCAATTGCGCACAGTAGTGTCCCATAAAAATGATAAATTTTATTGTAGTTTTTTTTGGTGGGGAGGGATTATTATCAGGCGTGTGGAGTAAGAAAACTTGCCCAAGGTTTCGCCCTGACCTGGCTGGATTCGAACACAGGTCTCACGCATGTAAAGCGAGCGCTCTAACCACTGAGCTACAGGACTCCGCCATATCTGCTCAATGGGAAGGGACGTCAATGCTCTCATACGTTTAATGCCGAGCCGTGTTGCCTACCAGGTACAACACCACCAAATTACATTTGTACAGCAGAGTGCAGCTGCGCAGTACAGCTGAGCTGGGGGTTGTGGATTAGTGAGGGCTCAAACCTGCATTTGTCGATGTTAAATAACAACTAGTGGGCAATGTTCTAAAGTGAAATGTTTGGCCACTGAATTGTCAGAATTGAGCCCATCCTTTGTGGCGGACTGTAGTCCAGTAGCTGAGCATGTTCTGTGGTTAGGTACCCAGGCTTCGGCTGTACGTAGCATCCTTGGAAACTCTCCAGACAGGTCGCGGTGCTCCAGGGCATTGCTGGTAGCACAGTTAGCCTGACAGACGGGCATGAATGGGGAGAGCAGATCAGTCACTGGGGGCAGAGGATCCTCCAACTCACCTCCTGTTAACCCTGCAAACCAAATAATATGAATAAAATTCTTAATAATTATTATTCATGTATAATGATGTATACATTATAATTATAATAATCCTTGCATTTGACATAGCGCTTTTCGCATCTTCTAGACGTCACAAAGCGCTTCACAGAATGTACTATAAAGTGAATTGACTGTATATTTGTGGGCGAAACGCGGCAGCCAATTGTGCACAGCAGTGTCCCACAAACAGTCATGGAATGAAAATGACTAATTTATTATTGATTTTTCTGAGGGATTATTATGGGTGGAGTAAAGAAACTTGCCCATGGTTTTGCCCTGCCTGGAATTGAACCCAGGTCTCTCGCTTGTAAGCCGAGTGCTCTAACCACTGAGCTACAGGACTCCACAAAGCGCTAACAGCTAGGTCCTAGCTGGACAAGCAGCAGAAAACCTTGCCAGACAGTGATATGAATGGTAAGATATGCGGGTTTAGCTGGTTAGACTCCAGCAGTTACCCCAACCCACACTCCCCAAGCCTTAGCGTTTGCCAACCTGCCTCATATTCACCAGAATTAAGTAAGCAACATCTGTTCGACCAGAGAGAGAGAGAGAGAGAGTGCATTCCATTCTAATAAATATCTCTGGAAGTTCCATGTATATAATTTTTTGGTGATGTCTTAGTGGGATACATAGAACCCTTAGTTTGATTTGGATCTTCTGACACATGGGGAAACCCATCACCGTGCTTAGACACTCAGCTGACCCCAAACAAATGTATTTCTTGTGTGTCTATTCAGGCCTTTACACCCCTGAACCTTTCTCGTGTTGATCTGCTGTCCAGATGCATCAGTGGTCCAGTGACCTTTCATTGGCACTTAATTTTTATTCATTAAAATTAACGCAGTGCGCACATGGGATTTGAACTCTTTGCTGATACCTTATCAACAATCAGCCTCTCCAGTTAAGATTAGAATCTCGGAATTCTTAATAATAATTTTTGCATGTGGCACAATGCTTTACCAGTGGATTATCACATCTTAGTCACCTTCACAGGAATATATATCTAAAGTTCAATGACTGTGTGTTTTGTCGGTCAATGTGGCAGCCACATGAACATCCCACATCCTCCAAACAGCCGTGAAGTGAGTAACTGATTTTTATCTGAAGGATCTTTGGCCTAGATACCGGGAGAGAGAAACTCTCTTCCCTTTTAAAATAGAGCCATGCGATCTGTAACCTCTGCCTGTGCAGGACACAGTACAACATCTCATCTTTTTTTAGTGGGGGGCCCAGTTAAGAAGGAAATGGGGCAAACAGACCTAGGCTGAGAAATTCCTACCTCCCCCAACCTTCCCTTCCTAGTATAATCTAAAGGTTGTTAAAAACCCAACCTGACCCAAACTTCTGCATTCACCTCGATTTCTTCTGCTGATCTATTTTTGCTTAAAACTAATTCCATAACCTCTGGAATTCTATCCCACAGTCCATCTGCTTCGCCACCTCACTGGCCTCCTTCAAGTCCATCCTCAAGACCCTCCTCTTCGACTGTCCATCGATCACCCCATATCCCCTCCTTTCCCTCCCCAATCCTGACCCCAACCCCAACTCGGGTCTAAAGCATTGACTGTCCAGTGCCTTGGGACGTCCTCCTGGCATGAAAGGTGCTATACAAGTGTAATTTGGTTGTTGTTGTTGTTTAGCTTCTCAAAGTCATTCCCTTTGGGTCTCAGTCAAAGACAAGACAGTATTATTTTAATCCCAATGGACTGCGCTGTGATGTATCACTGTTTTTTGGTTCCTCCTTTAATAATCCTTACATTTCATATAGCTTCTTATCATGTTGTTGAGAAGCCCAATCGTCTCCCCCCCCCCCCGCACTTCCCTCCCCACCAGCAAATGGCTGCTGCGTTTCTCCCACAAATATTCAGTCAGATTCACTTTTCAGCATATTCTGTGAAGCGCTTTGAGACGTCTAGAGCACGTGAAAAGCGCTATTTCAAAAATGCAAGGATGATTATTATTATGAATTAGTGCTTTAACATCCACCAGAACAGGCACAAATATCTTTAACGTCTCATCCGAACGATGATGCTTTTAACAATGAGTTCAATTCCCAAGCAGGGTGAAAACTAAGGCAAGTTTCTGTACTCCACTCGCCTCTGTTTACCTAGCGGTAAGTAGGAACCTCGTTGTTAATCGATTGGCAGATTGCTTTTCTGGGTGTAATAATGCGTTAAAAAATAACTATAAATTGGTCACCCAATCCACCACCACGTGTGGCGTTTGCCCCAAATTAGTCAATCCACTTTGCAGTATACGGTGTGAAGCACTTTGAGACATCTCAGTGGCCTGATAAAGTGCTATATTAAATACCAGATTATCATTATTATCGTTCCGCTCCTCCCCCCGGACCTAGCTCGGACGCCAGGGCTCGTAGTATCAAGTGGTTTGATGAAACGCAGTGGCGCGAGTGGAAGTAAGGGCTTCCTCAGTACCCAAGCCGCACGTAGTCTGTCTGCGGACGGTGAAAGAGGAAGCTGCTGCTGGTGTTGCGGGAAGCGAGAGGACGAGGATGAGGCAAGCTCCGCTTTTGGCTCTCGAAAGTCGTACAAATGTCACTTTGACGCTGCCTTGACACGTGAGTTATCGCGGCTATTTTAAACAGGGAATATAAAGAACTCGGTTAAGTGAGCAAGACATCAGTCAGTCTAGCGTGTGCTGGTGCCTGCTCCCCTGTTGGGAGCTCTCGACTCTAATCCCATTCTAATACGGTGTTGGGGAGTGTGCTACCTGTCTCTCGATGAAAAAAACAAAAGGGGGATTCCTCCTGCTGTCCTGTCTGACAAGCCCTAAGATAAAATCTGTCATTCACTCCATGGTTGTTTGTGGGACATTACCGTGCGTGAATTGGCTGCTGCGTTCGTCCAGAAAATACAGTTACGATACGTCACAATAAAATCCTGTGAAGCACTTTGATAAGTCTCGATTATGTAGTTTACATGGACTTTCAAAAGGCATTTGACAAAGTGCCACATGAGAGACTTATTATGAAATTAAAGGCCCATGGCGTAAAAGGGACAGTGGCTGCGTGGATCCACAACTGGCTGCGAGACAGAAAGCAGAGAGTTGTAGTGAGCGGCTGTTTTTCAGATTGGAGGGAAGTGAGCAGTGGTGTGCCACAGGGATCGGTTTTGGGACCATTGCTGTTTGTAATCTACATCAATGATCTGGACTTGGGTGTACGGAGTACAGTTTCCAAGTTTGCAGATGACACTAAGTTAGGGAGAATAGTAAATAGTGAGGAGGATAGTAGCCATCTGCAAGAGGATATAGACAAATTGGTAAAGTGGGCAGACACATGGCAGATGAAGTTTAATGCAGAGAAGTGTGAGGTGATGCATTTTGGGAGAAGAAATGAAGGGAGGCAATATAGGCTAGATAGTAAAATTTTAAATGGTGTGAAGGAACAGAGAGACCTAGGGATTTGTGTTAGTGACTCGTTGAAGGTGGCAGGACAGGTAGACAAGGCTGTTAAGAAGGCATATGGGATACTAGGCTTTATAAATAGGGGTATAGAGTACAAAAGTCAGGAAGTGCTGACTAACCTCTATAAGACTTTGGTGAGGCCTCAGCTGGAATACTGTGTTCAATTCTGGTCACCACACTACAGAAAGGATGTGAAGGCATTGGAAAGGGTACAACGAAGATTTACTAGGATGGTGCCAGGATTGAGGGACTTCAGCTATGAGGAGAGGCTAGATAGGCTAGGGTTATTCTCTCTGGAGCAGAGAAGATTGAGGGGAGACCTAATAGAGGTTTATAAGATCATGAGGGGTTTCGACAGGGCAAATAGAGAAAAACTATTTCCACTCGTGGGTGAATCTGTGACTCGTGGTCACAGATTTAAAATAGTTTCAAGGCGAAGTAGAGGGGAGCTGAGGAGAAATTTTTTCACTCAGCGAGTTGTTCGAATCTGGAATGCATTGCCTGAAAAGGTGGTGGAGGCTGATTTGATAACAACTTTTAAAAGGGAATTAGATCTTTATTTAGGGAGAACAGGTCTATTAGGCTATGGGGAGCGGGCAGGGCAGTGGGATTGAATCGCTCTTTTCAAAGAGCCGGCACAGACTAGATGGGCCGAATGGCCTCCTTTTGTGCCGTAAAATTCCATGAATCTATGAATCTATGAATCTATGTGATGAGGTGCTGTATGAAATGTGAGGACTATTACTATTTTATCGCAGTCCAATGATAACTTGAATACCATCATGCTGTCAACACCAAAACATGTCATGTCCTACGGCATGTCCCGCTGGACAATCAGAGATTTGGAACTAAGCTTGGAATCAGGAGGGATGGAGGGCAGGAAGGGTAAGGGTAGGAGGGTGAACAAAGGCACCATTGAAGAGGAGAGTCTTGAGACAGGTCTCTCAATATCCTGCCCGCATTTATTAATATATTAATACATGTCCTTAACCTGCTGCTCGTGAAAACTCATCGCTAAACTCTTAATCCCAAGAGGACTGAGGCACCAGGAGTTTAATGTATTAGATAAATGCTTGAGGGCAAAGCATGTGCATCCCACATGTCCTATGTGTTACTTCTTGCTGCTCTCTGTCTCTGTGCCATCGCTGTGCTCCTTCATGCCTTGAATCACTTCCATGTGGGACACTGCTGTGCGCAATTTGTCTGTCGCGTTTCGCCCACAAATATATAGTCAATTTTTCTACTCTTCTTCATCCTGCCCCAACCCCTCCTCCTCCACTGCTCCCGCCCCCCTGACTGTACAGCGCCTTGGGACGTCCTCTTGACATGAAAGGTGCTATATAAATGTAAGTTTTGATTGATTGATTGATTGATTGATTGTGACACCAATCCTTCCCTCCTCCTCCTCAAGCAGTTTATCATATCGTGCATATGCCGAAATGAATCTATCTAGCTCCTTGCTGTGGATTAAGATGTGGATTAAGGTGGATTAACCCTGGCTCAGGCAAGTAGCTCTTTCCGTCGACTATCGATCAGAAGATTGTGGGTTGGAAGTCCCACATTGAATTCATCTCACCTACAAAACAAGCATTGAATTCGCTTTACACAGTGTATTCTGTGAAATGCTTTCAGATATCTCAATGACCTACTCAGAGAATATATCAAAGCATGGAGGCAGAGAGGCTGAAAGCCCGGCCACCGATGGTTGGGTGGGTCGAGCGGGAGACGTGGCGCAGGCTGGAGCCAGCTGAACGGAGGGAGCAGACAGGTTGATAGCGGGTCAACAGGTCAGAGAGGTGATGGGGGTGGGGGCAAGTCCACGGAAGGCCTTGAAAGTGAGGATAAGGATCTTGAATTCTATCTTCCGAGGGATGGGGAGCCAGTGGAACCATGTGAGGATAGGGGTGATGGGGTTAGGAGAGGAACACAAGCTGCAGAGATTTGGTTGAAGCTTGTGGAGGGAAGAGTTGGGGATTTGGACAATATTGCAGAGGTGGGGGAGGACACTGATATGGGGGAGAAAAAGACATTGAGGGTTGAACAAGATGCCTGGTTCCTGACTGGGCGTTCGCACCAAGCTCCGTAACCTCATCATCCCCATTTTCACCCAATCCACTGGCTTCCCATCATTCTGTGGTTTCAATTCAAGATCATGATCCTTACCTTTAAAGCCCTCCACGGCCCTGCCACAGCCTACATCTGGGACCTCCTAACCCCCTATCAAACTTTCCACTTCCTCTGCTCAGCAGACTCCGGCCTGCTCTACTTCCCCCAACACACACCATCAGTGGGCGAGCCTTCAGTCACTCTGCCCCCAACCTTTGGAATTCCATACTGCAATCCCTCTGCCTCACCCCCTCCCCAGTCTCCTTCAAGTCTCGCCTCAAGACCCTCCTCATCGACCGTGCCATTGGTGACCCCGTTTCCCCTCCCTTCACTCCACCCTCCCTGATCCCAGGTGAGGTCTGAAACACTGACTGTAGGGCACCTTGGGACATCCTCCTGACGTGAAAGATGCTATACAAATGCAATTTTGTTGTTGGCTTGGTGGAATGTGGATGTTGACATTGCCAATGGCTGAGGTGAAGAGGAGCTGGTGTGAGCCAAACAGGAGGCCCTCAGTCTTGCCAATATGCAGTGAAGAACGTTGTTTCTCATCCAGGACTTGATGTCTAGCAGACTATCAGGAGGCCAGTTGTCCTGGAATTGAGGGTGGAAGCAGAGAGATTGGATGTCATCCCTGTACATGTGGAAGTTAACCCCATGTCTGCGGATGATGCCACCAAGGCAGAGCATGTAGAGGTTGAAGAAGAGGGGACTGAGGACAGAACCCTGAGGAACACTGCACAAAACTGTGCGGGGGCTGGAAGAGAAAGCGTTGACAGAGACAAATTGGAGACAGTGTGAGAGATAAGACCTAAACCAGTCAAGGACAGAACCTTGAAGGTTGAGGTGGGAGGAGGGGCGGCAGAGGATTGAGTGATCCACAATGTTGGAAGCGGCAGAGAGGTCGAGGAGGACGAGGGAGCCCTGGTTACAGATGGACAGGATATTGTTTGTGACCTTGGTCAGAGCAGTCTCCGTGCTGTGAGCTGAAACAGTGGCTCATGAGGGGATTAGGAGAGGAACGAATGAAGCTGGGAAGCAATGACTCTTTCAAGGACCTTGGAAAGAAAAGGGAGATTGGCTGGTAACTGGAAAGCAGAGATGTGTCCAAAGAAGGTTTCTTCAGGATGGGGCGCATTGTTCAGGGCTGTTTATTAAATATTCCACGGTACTATTTGGAAAAATCTGGCCAACAATTCTTGAAATAAAATTGGTCACTCACTTCATGGCCGTTTGACATGTGCAAGTTGCAGCATTCAAAACACACTGTCACTACACTTTACAGCAAATACTATGAAGCGCTTTGAAACACCTTGCATTTATCCAAAGCCCTTCACACAGGAGTGTTTCGGAACACTAGATAGTAGTCTTGGGCCAATAGGTCGATTGTACAGTGTCAGTCTTGTAGTGCAGGGGTTAGATCACTTGCCTTGCATGTGAGATGACCCAGGTTCGATTCCCATGGTGGGTGAAGCCGTAGGCAAGTTTCCTTACTCCACATGCCTGTTTACCAAGTAGTAAGTAGCAACCACGTAGTTGATTGGCGGATCACTTTCAATCCCTTCAAACAAAATAATTTGGTAACTGAGTCTACAACTGTTTGTGGGACACTGCTGTGTGCAATTGGCTGCCGTGTTTCTCCCACAAATAGACAGTCAATTCAGTATATTCTATGAATTAGTCACCAACGTGAAAAGGCATTATATCAAATGCAAAGATGATGATAATGATGAATTTTAATACTATTATTAGTGGGCTCTCTTGTGCAGCCACACCATCAACAGGATTCACTTGATCTCTGTGTCACATACCCCAACCCACCCCCACCTCACCCCCTCACCCAACACATGCACCAACACACGAATAAAGCAACCTAAAAATCTCAAACATATTTTAAATCAACAGCAGCAGAATCTCTACTGCGCCGGATTCCCCGCATTAAATAACAGTCAGTGTCGTGTTGGCAACAATAATAATTTTATTTCAGTTTCTTATTTGTATACAAAAAAAAGATTCTCTCTCATTACAAACTTCTTCGATCTGTACTTACAAGAATAATTTCATCCAGGATTTTGAAAATTATTATTCATAGTTATTATCATGGGGTAAAAGGACCGACACAAAAATTCCCCCTCACCAAGAAAATCAATAAATATAGCAGCAACACCCTAATTTCTATTACAGTACATCACAAGTATTACAGTTTCTACAATTGGTACCAGTGTGTGATCACAAAAGGAGGAAATACCCAAACTTTTTTAAGTAAAAGTTCAGTGTGCGCAAAGCAACTGAGCTCCCCTCTCCCTCTCGTTCCTCCTCATTCCACACAACACTCTTTCCTGTTAAGTAAAATTATCATTTGCTTTTACTCGTAGCGAGAAGTACCGAGTTTCACTCAAACAAGAAGACATCTTTGGCCAAGGGGTCGTGTTAACTAAAGTGTAAGCTTCCCCACGAGGAAGGCAGGCAAAATAGCCTGTGCATTGTTGGGAAATAACTTGGGGGGGGGGGGGGGGGGAGGGAAACACAAAACCAAAGTCTGGATTTTAAGGTCGTCACTGATGTCTCCAATAGGCCATTTTGAATGCACAGAATTAAAACAAACTGCTGTCGAGAAAGGGATCTGTGATGTCCAGGAAGCCATTAAATAATATGGCTTTCCCACCTCCCACTCTCGGTAAAGGGTCAAGTTTGATTGGAAAATTAAAAGTTACAGTTAATCCTCACCTCCTCAAATTGGTGCCCAATCATGAAACCAGCTCACGACTTCAGGCATTTTTTTTTCAAGGTCTTTCGCCCCTCCCCACCAGCCTGATCTGGAGCTAATCTACTGACTGACGTGTGTGTGTGTGGGGGGGGGAAATGCTCAATTTAAGAATTTGTCACTGCTGTCACCTCCTGAGCCCCCAAATGCTAAATATCAGCTCAAAACGTTGGCAGATAAATTAAAAGCAAGTTCGGAAATTAGCAGCTTGTTTCTAAATCCTGCGGTTGCGTTTATAGGATTTTGTTTGATCAGATGATATTTTGATGACACATGGTACCCAGGCACCAAGAATCAATCAATCAATGAATCAATGAATGAATCAATGAATGAATCAAAACTTACATTTATATGGCGCCTTTCAGGTCGAGAGGACGTCCCAAGGCGCTGTACAGTTAGGTAGTGACAAGGGCAGTGGGGGGAGGGGGAGGGGCAGGATGAAGGAGAGTAGGAAAATTGACTGTATATTTGTGGGCGAAACGCGGCAGCCAAATTGCGCACAGCAGTGTCCCACAAACAGTCATGGAAGTGGGATTAATGTGTGGAAACTTCCTTTTGTGTGGAATGGATTGGACAGGCAGTTTATCTAACTTAAGAAACTTGCATTGTTTACACAGCACGCTTCACCCAAGAAAGCATCTCAGAGCAACATCAACAAAATTACATTTTTAACTGCATAGTCGTACACTGAGCAAGGGAGAAAGGGGGAGATGATCATATACGTAGGACTGAAAGTCAGAATGAAAAACAGTTCAGGAGGGAATAAGACGAAGAGATTGCGGCAGGGAGTTCCAGAGGTTAGGGAAATAGTGGTTGAAAGCATCGTATCTTATGTAAAATTGTGTAGAAGCAATCAAAACTCTTCTGATTTTAGTCATACTTTCAATCAATAATTTAAATTTAAAGCGTGAAAGTGTAGATTCACAAGGATCTTACCAGGATGAGGGGTTTTCTACATGAAAAGACTTGAGAATTCTCTTCCTACAGCTGAGAAGGTTAAGGGGCAAGATGATAGATAGATAGCTTAAGAGTTTAGGAAGAATTATGACCATGTGTAAGCAGCAAGGACATGGTAGGAAGGGGCGAGGCCATGGATGGGAAGGATAAAGCCATGAGTGGGAAGGGATAACGTCGTGGATAAAGCCTCAAAAAGGTAATAATCTCTCAAAAAGAAAAAAATAATAAAATTGGTCATTTCAATCCACGACTGTTTGTGTGACACTGATGTTCACAATTGGCTGCTGCGTTTCGCCCACAGATACACAGTCAATTCACTTTATAGTATATTCTGTGCTTTGAGATGTCTAGAAGACGTGAAAAGCGCTATATCAAATGCAAGGTTATTGTTAACAGATTATGGGTGGGAAGGGATAAGGCCGTGAAGTGAGAACAATGATTTTGAACTCTATCCTCTGAGGGATGGGGAGCCAGTGGAGACGGGTGATAGATTCATGGAGACTGGTATGGGAAACAACAACAACAACAAAATTACATTTGCATAGCGCCTATCACGTCAGGAAGACGTCCCAAGGCGCTGGACAGTTACTGCTTCAGACCCGAGTTGAGGACGGGGGGTGGGGGGAGGGGGTAGTCCATTGAAGAGGAGTCTTGAGGCGAGACTTGAAGGAGGCCAGGGAGGGGGTGAGTCAGAGGGACTTCGGGATGGAGTTCCAGAGGTTGGGGGCAGAGTGACTGAAGGCTCGCCCGCCAATGGTGGGGCGGATGACGTGGAGCAGCCCTGAGCCTGCTGAGCGGAGGGAGGGGGCGGGCAGGTTGGTAAGGGGATAGGAGGTCACAGATGTAGGGTGGGGCGAGGTTGTGGAGGGCTTTAAATGTGAGGACCAGGAACTTAAATTGGATCCTCCGGATGATGGGGAGCCAATGGATTCGGGCGAGGGTGGGGGAGATGGGGTCACGGAGTTTGGAACGGTAGAGGACACGGGCTGCAGAGTTTGGGATTAACTGCAGCCTGTGGGGGGAGGAATTGGGGAGGCCGACCAGGAAGACATTTGTATAATCGAGCCGGGATGTAATGAAGGCATGCAGAGCAACTTACACATGTGCAGACAGCACCCTTCAGGTCGAGACCGTGTCTCTAGGCAAGGAATAATATATTCTTTCAAAATATCCCTGTTAGTCAAATATTGTAATAAAATATTCAGAAAATCTTTTCACTAAGTGGTCGGGAGAGTTGCAGGAGGCTGAGTTTCAGACATCAGTCGTGACGTCTCATTTTAACCCCAAAATTGTTGTGTATTGAAACTTAAATGAAAAGGGTGGGGGTGGGCAGTTCACTCATTCAGTTTTCCACGCAGTCATAAAAGTAAAATCCTGTAACTCAGTGGTTAGAGCACTCGCCTTGCAAGTGAAACCCTGGGTTCGATTCCAGGCAGGGCAATACCTCGGGCGAGTTTCCTTACCCCATACACCTGATGATAATCCCTCAAGAAAAAGAATAAAAAATTGGTCATTTTAATCCACGACTTATTTTGCGTTTTGAGACGTCTAGAAGACATGCAAAGCGTTGTATCAAATGCAAAGGTTATTATCATCATTATTGTAAACAACACCAAAGTAAAACCACCCCTAAGGTCACAGCAAGATTCTGAATCAGAGAGAGAGAGTAAAAACATTATCCGGATTGAAGTCAGTAGTACAAACACAATCTTATCTTGTTGCAATCGAAGAATCAGCTTTCAGTTAGTCAGCAAGAAAAGTGCAGAGTGTAGATTCGCTGAGATATTATCGTGGGGGCTAGAGTTTCGTTTAGAATGTGGGATTGGCTTTCAGACACCCACACCCAGAGGTTTTCCCTGGAGTTGAACTTGATTCCATCAAGGTGGTAGAGGCAGAGTTCAGTGAGAGTTCATAGGGAAGTAGACAGGTACATGAAACATACGGGGATAAGGCAGCAGGACTGAATGAACACCTCACTGTGAGGTTACTCTGCCGATTACTGCCAATGCACATTGGGAAGTGCTGAGACGTTGCACTCCACAGTTCGTAGCAAAATCCCTTAACTCCTGGGTGTGTAGGGGTGGTGGGGGGGGTGTTAACCGCTTCATCTAATCCGGTTGGAGTATCCGCTAACAAACACCCCCACTCCCACACAGAGCTTAGCAACAATTCCTGGTCATAGCCTCTCACGAGGGTCCGGATTGCCCACAGCTCCACACCTTTGCCCCGCGGCGTCCGATCTGTGGATTACGACTCCCCCCCGCCCACCCCACCCTTTCGTTTCATATCACAACCGGCAGCTCCCGTCCTCATCCTGCCAGCACAAACTTCCACCCGCTGCCAGGGGCGAACGGTGAACAGGAGGCTAACTCACCACACCGCACTGTCAGCTTCCACCAACCTCCCTCCCTTCCTCCCTCCCCCTCCCCCCCTCCCTCCCTCCACTGTAAATCACAGGCAAAGACAGGGGTAGGGTTAAGTGAATAAACAGGATTAAAGCGCATTCTCGTTTTCAGGTCCATTTCCCTACAGGGCTGAGCTCCTCAGGATACTATGGATTGAATTGCCATCACGAACATGTAATTAATATATAATGTAATGTGTATAGGATAGGCGTGAGGAGCCAGAGGTCTGTCTGCGTTTCTCTTCCTTCCTTCCTCTCTCTCACTGAAGCAGGCAGAGCTCCTCGGTTTCACTCTCCTCTGCGTTTTCTTCCGCCTCATTTGTCCTTTCCTCCTCCTCACTTTCCACCGGCCTCTCGCCGCCCGTCACTCTGTCTCGAAGCTCCGCCAGTAGGTCTCTGCTCTCACTAGCCGGCAGGTTGCTCAGGTAGTACTGTGGCGCAAACTCGATCAGCCTGGGAGACCCACAAAGGCAAAGGCATAAGGTAACGAGGGGTTAACATAGTGTCAGTCAGAGAACACAGCTCTGCCTCACAACTTATGACATTTGTACAGTGCCTTTCACGGAAGTCCTCCTTTCACATCGTAACGAAGGCGCTGGACAGTTAAGAGATTTGTCTGAGAGCTGGGGGTTGGGATTAGTGCGTGGAGAGCATTGAGGATGGGGGTAAGAGGGTGACCAAAGGCACGGTCGAGGAGGAGGGTCTTGAGATGGGCCTTGAAGGAAGCAAGCGAGGGCCTTACACCACGTGATGTGCGATTCGCAAACGAGATCTTGCGGCTCTTAATGCTGCAGCCTCCAGTGTTAGCACCAACTCATCTTCATACATGGCTGACTGGAGAAGGCTTCAAAGCGCTTCAAACTGACTGGAGGTCTGAGTCACGTCCCTCACATCATTGAGAAGACTCAATAAGGCAAAGCCAATTGACTGAGTATTTTGTGGGCGAAACCTGGCAACAATTGCAGTCCACAGCAGTGTCCCACAAACAACAACAACAACAAAATTGCACTTATATAGCGCCTTTCACGTCGGGAGGACGTCCCAAAGCGCTGGACACCCACAAACAGTTGTGCATTGGGTGACCCTATTTTTTTTGTGTGTAATGGAAAGTTATTGACGGAAGCAGGAAGGGTGGGTTCTGCAAGAACGACAACAACTTGCATTTATATAATGCGCTTCACACTTGGTGTCTCTGGAGCGCTTCAAATCAGGACAAGTGGCAAAAGTCCATCTTCATCCTCACTCTCCGGCAAGTGTATGTAAATTGGCAGAAATTAACATGAGAAAATTCCCCGCTAGGTATTTCTACACAGTAATGTTTGTTTGTGCAATCGCAATGAGGCTATTTTTAAGACTAATTTTCCCCAGGGGAATCAAGCACAGAAATGTTTGCAGGTTTGGTTTCATTGCTAATCTTTTTGAGAAACTTTTGCAGAGGACCCGACCGGGGGAGGGGGGTGGTGGGGTGAGGGACACAGAACCGATATCAAATCTCTAAACTCACACCGAACTCCATAGTCCCTTCACACCAGTCTTCGCCAGGTTCCAACGACATCCTATTGACGGAACGGATCGATTTCAAGATCCTCTCACTCATCTACAGATCCCTGCACTCCTTGGCACCTCCCTTCCCTGTCCGATCGACACGCCTCAGATACTTGCTTGTGCCACCCATTCCATCATCGGCAGCTGTGCTTTTAGCCACCGTACTCCAAAATAATTTCCCTCAATCCTTCCGCCTTGCCCCTCCCTTCCCCATCTTCAGATCACGCCTGAAGACCTTCCTAAGTTCTTACCAGTCACCCCACCTCTGTGAAGCACTCCGAGACACTGCCACGTGTGAGGGGGAGAGGCGCTATATGAATGCGAGTTGTTGTTGGTCCCCAGCAAAGCCCCCACCTCCGCATCGTTCAGCATATTAGAGTGGGGAGGTAGGAGAAGAGAAAGAGAGAGAACGAGAGAGAGAGAAAGAGGACACAGTGATGCTGATAACCTGAAGAGTTCCGAGGCAGCCTTACATTTCGGGGTGAATCTCGGAAACCACGCTGATGCAGTTGTCCTGGGAGACGGTGAACTCGTGATACAGGACCCAGGAGGGTGGCCGGGGCGGGGGCTTCCTGGTCAGGTAACAGGAGAACGGATGGAGGTGAGCCACGTGCTTGTGGTTCAGCATCAGGTAGTTACCGGAGCCATCCACGTCTCTCGCCACCTAGATCCCAACGGAGCAGCAAATGAGAGAGAGAGAGAGAGAGAGAGAGAGAGAGAGAGAGAGAGAAAGTCAGAATGTAGACGCTCTCACAGTCAAAGACTGGCTGGTCACAAGCACGTCAGAAGAAGTTTGCAAGAGAAGTGACACTTTCACACACATTTATAATGTAATAAGCAACAACATAATGTAGGCATCAGGGGTGGGGGAAAGTGGGGGGAGGGGGAGGTCACAGTACAGATGTCAGCCTGGCTCAGTCAGGAGCAATCTTGCCTCTGAGCAGACACCAGGACATTGCCGTTGGATCTTTAACATCCACCCGAACAGGCAGACGAGACCTCAGTGTAATGTCTCATCCCTCGGGGGTTGACTGTAAGCAGCAGGGCTGTAGTCAGGTCCTCTTCATCCGAGTCCAAATCCCTTGTGTCCGAGTCTGAGTCCCTGCCAATTTTTAATGTCTGAGTCCTCAATGTCCAAGTCCGAGTCCTCCATGTAAAAATGTACGCCCATCACCAACTTATACATACTAGAATTTCAGTCTTATACCTTTTTTGATGTATATTGCTTGCTACGCTTTGTTTACAAGGGTTGGTTTCTTACTTCATGGCTTTATGCAATAAATTGACTCATTATCCTGAAGTTCAAGTGCTTAATGGTTTGGTTCAAGTATAAAACTAAAATAAAATTCTATTTTTAGTCCCTGAAGTACAAGGAATATTGACTTCTCAAGTCGTCAGTCATTTGTCTGATAAAGCCATTGCACTGATATTCATTGAAATGAAGATTCACAAAATGCTAAGACAGTGATATCTGTTCATTAATTTGAGGAAGGTAATGAAAAACTAGTGTCTAGAAAGTTTATGTTAATCCTCTCCAAACATGCAGTTAAGCAGTAGTTCCGCAGTAACCTGTGCTTTATTAAATTTGTCTTTGGAAGTGCTTCAAATTGATAAGTTTGCCTAACTAAAAACTTCTAGCTCAAACGTCTGACTGCAATTTAGAGACTTTGCAGTTTATAGCTGACATGGAACTAGAAACTTGGCTGGCTTGTGGTATACGCTTTTATTCAAACTGGTGGACGAGAATTCAGTGAACTCCTCTTACGAGTCCCCTAAATTTGTGTGTTTTCTAATTCCGTTCTCCTTTCCTTTCTGTCCGTCACTCTGCTCCCTATCTTATCTCTCCCACTGACTCCCACTGACTTCCACCTGTGTTGGAGGAGAGCGACAACTCCAACCAGATGGATTCTTCTGTTGACTAAGGCCTACCCAACATAGTTCAGAAAATAGTCTTTATTAGATTAAATCTTCAAGACTATTAACATGATAAAATTTATCGTGATTCATGAGTAAAACGTTACGACAAAAGTCCACACACACACTTAATTTATTGTATAGTCTAATCGTAAATGAGTACGAAACTTACTTTTCTTTATGACATCGCTGCAGATGGCGTGTGAAATTCGATGTGGTGCCACACATTTCAGTTATAACACATTTGCAAAACTTACATTTTGCGTGATGTTTGTTCCCCCTGTTGTTGTGAATTCCTTATGATCCGTGTACCCAATCACTCGGGACACGGCAGACATGGTGATGCTTGTACGCGCCGGGCAGGTAAGAATCAGGGAGGTTTCAATGCGTAGCACGCGATATAAGCATAGTACGGTAGCCCTTGTACAGTTAGTACACAAGACAATGTACAAACAAATACTCACAGTCACAGAAATCAGTGTTACTACTCACACAATGGAACTGAAACACGTGGCCATCCAGGGCATTGGATTTAAACGGGTCACTTTTTAAAGGGCTTTTTTCATTGGTAGAAAATTTACATGCGATAGATAGGAACTAGTATCCCACATGGGATACCGCGTCACAGTTCATTCACATGCAACTTCTGCTACGAGATTTCCGGTGAGTCGGCCGGTGTAGTATTTGCGCAAACTACAGAAAATCCTGCAGCTCAGCTCATACCTGCCGCACTCGCGGCGGTCTCGAACCCGAGGCCTCGAGTCCCTGGTGTCGAGTCCGAGTCCTGCACAGCCGAGTCCGAGTCCTTGAAATGAGGACTCGAGACCGGTCTCGAGTCCGAGTCCAGGACTCGAGTCCTACAGCCCTGATAAGCAGGAAGCAGTCACCCAGGATATTTCTTCCTCTTTAAGTTCAGTAAGAAGTCCAGAGGGAGTGCCTCATAGGATCTTCACAGTATGGGAGGCCTCTCAGTTCCTTGAAGGTGCCACCAACTAGTCCCACTCCCCATCTCTCACCCCATAGCCCTGAAAATGTTTCCTTTTTAATATCCATCTAATTTCCTTCTGAAAGTTACTATCGAATTTCTATCTACAGTAATTGCCTTTTTGAAAGTTACTATTGAATCTGCTTCCAGCACCTTTTCAGGCAGTGCATTTCCAGACAGTAAGAACTCGCTGGATAAAAATAAAATAAAAAATTCTCGTCTCTGCTCAGGCTCGTTTGCTAATTATCTTAAATTTGTGTCTTCTGGTTACTGACCCACCTGCCGGAGGAAACAGTTTCTCCTGATCCCTACCCCGACAAAAACCCCTGTGACATCTCCCCTCAACCTTCTCTGCTCTAAGGAGAATAATCCCAGTTTCTCTAGTCTCTCCGATATCTGTGGTATCCCACATGGCCACGAGGTTACGAACCTTGAGAAAATTCCCAGAGATCAGAGCTTGTTTCACGTTGAGCACATTGTCGTCCAGCCCGAAGTTCGCTGGGGAGACGGGAAGCTCAATCCGCTGCATTATTTCCAGCAGTTCGCAGCGCACAATGTCGGCCAGCATCAGGGCTGAGTAGCTCAGGTAATTCTTCACACACCAGTTTTCATCTTCGTGATCTGAGGGCACCGGGTTAAAAATAAAGGGACGATTTTGAGAACTTTGCAAAAATCTGCAATTCCGCATTAAAGTTTTAAACCAGCCAGGAATTCCGAGGAACTAAAATAATAATAACCCTTGCATTTGATTTAGTGCCTTATCACATTATTGAGATGTGCTTCACAGAATATATTGAAAACTGAATTGACTATATATTTTGTAGGTGAAACAGGGCAGGCAATTCCACAAACAGTTGTGGATTGAGTGCCCAAATTTTTTTTTATTACCCTCCGGAAAGCAATCCGCCAATCGATTAATAACTGGGTTCCTCCTTACTGTTAGCTAAACAGATATGCATGGAGTAAGTAAACATGCCTAAGGTTTCACCTTAGCTGGGAATCAAAACCGGGTCTTAGAGGGCACGAGACCGGGGAGAAGAGGAAGGGAGTTCCAGAGGTTAGTCAAGTTGTGGGCTCAGCCATTGATGGTGGATCTGAGAAGGGTGACGGGGCTCTCCCCACAGCAGACTCAAAGTTAAAACTTTAAAACACTCACGCTGTTTGAATGCATTGAACACGTTGATGAGAGTAAAATGGTCGCCTTCGGCGTGAAGCAGAATTCTCCTGTGAACGGCGGCCGCCTCCTCCTGATGCTTGGGCGGTGTCACAAAACATGGCGACGCTGGGGGGGGGACGGACAACAACAGTAGTTATGAGCAGCTCTACATTCAAGACCCCCAAGTTAGAGGAGCTCAGGTCAGGGCTCAATGACAGGCACCTCCAGCTCACTCATGGTTGCCACGTTGCATTGTTTTTTTTTTATCCCAGCAGCAATATCATTTCCCTTGGGGGCGGAAGAAAGGAGATAAGCAGGGTCTCGCTTTAGAACCGAACTGGCTCCTAGGCGAGGTGTTTGGCAACAGAATGAAGGAATCGAGCCCACCCCCTCTGTGACGGTCTCTAGTCCGGTTCCTGAGCCAGGCGGGTTCGCAGTATTCCGGGGCACTGTTGATGCCAGCACAGCCCAGCCTGGCTCATCGGCAGGACCTGGAAGGGCAGACCAGTCACTGAGGCCAGGGATTTGTCCCACTCAGCTCCAGTTAGCCAAATCAGCAAGTCAAATCACCAACTAGCTAGACAAGCAGCGGGAAAGCGTCACAGACATTGCTTTTACGTAATAGGCTGGTGAGGTTTCAGCTGTTTAGTATTCAGCAACACACCCACACTCTGAGGTCCCCGAGCCTTGCCTCTCACCAACCTTACGCCAAGCGCTATCCAGAATTAGGTAAATACATTCCATTGCAGACACGGGGAAACTTCCACATGTAGGTGGCGCGCATTGGTGGAATTTTCAAGTCTGCTTTGGATAGTTGAAAGCAGGGTGCTGGGTATCCACCTCGAGTCATGCACTAAACAAGATTATCTGTGGACAAACGTTGCGGAAAACCACGCACACACTTGGGGAAACTCTAAAGATTACAAGAAACCATCAAAAATTGGGATATATTGGTCACCAGGGTCACCATATAATAAAGTGCTCACTGAACACAGCTCCGTCCCAGAGTTAGTGATGAACGGAAACAGTCTAGATTCTCACCCGCCCACCCTTTTGCAAACATTACTTGTCCACCGCCCTAGCCACCCAACCATCGGTGGCCGGGCTTTCAGCCTCTCTGCTCCCACACTGTGGAACTCCATCCCGCAGCCCCTCCGCCTCGATTCCTCCATTTCCTCCTTCAAGGGCGGTCTCAAGACCTTCCTCTTCGACCGCGCCTTCGGTTGCCCCACTAACTCTTCCCCCTCTCCCACTCTCTTTCCCCTTCCTCTTACCCCGACCCTCCCGCCCCTAGCTCGGGTCCTGATCTGACTGTTCAGTGCTTTGGGACATCCTCTCAATGTGAAAGGCGCTGTATAAGTGCAATCTTGTTGTTGTTGTACACTTTGTGAAATAAAAGGAAGTTCCCAGGTAAAACTGGTTAATGTTTTGTGAGAGACTAAGTGACTGTGGTTCCCACGCCAATACAGGTTCCATGTCTGAACCTTAGCCCCCAAAAAACTTTCATTTGCAGTGAGATTCTCACAGTCTATAAACAGGCCATTCCTGAAATGCTTCCGGTGACCTTTCTGGTAACTCATACTACTAAATTTTCTTACCTCTGTTTACCCTGCAGTAATTAGAAACCAGGTTGTTCGTCAATTGGCAGATTGCTTTCCGTGTGTAATAAACCCTTCAAAAATAAATTTGGTCACACAATTCATGACTGTCTGTGGGACACTGGTGCGCGCAATTTACTGTCACGTTTTGTCCGCAAAATATACAATCAATCCACTTTACAGAATATTCTGTGAAGTGCTTTAAGATGTCTCAACAACACAGGGTGTAAATCAAATACAAGGATTATAACCTGTTCCAAAGGTCATTTATCCTCGGAGTAAAATATCCCCCCTCGATGTGACCTTACACCACAGATGAACCAGTCTAGAACCATTATACACTCTGAATAGACTGATTCAACCTCATACTAATGCATACAGCGTACATTAATAACAATCCTTATATTTAATATAGCATCGTTCACATCCGGGGGACGTTTCAATGTGTTCAGAGGATTTACTGTAAAGTGCTTTCAATGTGTATTTTGTAGGTGAACGCGGCAGCCAATTTGCGCACAGGAATGGTGGATTGCTGGCCGTGGTCGCTTGCTCGTGCGTCTCAACAAAAAATACAACCTCTACCGTTGCAGCGCTACATTGGGAGAGCCACAACATTTGACAATGAATCCTGCTAAGCGCTTTGAAAAGTCCTCCTGATGTGAACACAATTAAATACAAAGATTATTATACACTGTGCACGTTGACGTAAGGCTAATGCAGTATTTTTGGTTTATAATATCGAATCCTGTGATTAAAAATTCCTGATTTAGCATCCTAACCGTCCACGTTCTCACACAGAGTATTAGCAACTGAGCCAGACTGACACCTCAGTGCGTACATGTAGAAAATTTTTTAGGCAGTTTTAAGTGAGCCGTGGTCCAAACATGGCGAAGGCAGAGGAAGGAGAGGCAAGTGGTTATTTAAACACCGTATAATAGTAAATAATCCTTGCATTTGATATTGAGCCTTATCACATTGTTGAGATGTCTCGAAACGCTTCGCAGAAAGTAGATTGTATATTTTGCGGGTGAAATGCGGCAGACAAACTGTCGCGGAGTGAGTGGCCAAAATTGTTTGGGCACTCAATTCGAGGAATTATTTACCCCGGAAAGTGATCCACTAATCGCCTAACAACGGGTTACTTATTGCTAGCTAAGCAAAGGGGTGCGGAGAGGAATCTTGCCCAAAGTTCAGCCCTGCCCAGGAATCGGACCCTGGTCCACTCGTTTACAAGGTGAGCACGCTTAACCACGACACTGCAGAATTCCTTCTTACCTGTTACCATGGCAGCAATGGTTAACAACTCATTCACGCAGTCGAATTCGCAGGAAGCCAGGAGAGCTTTTGCAAGCTGTGGATCCAGAGGGAACTCGGACATAATGATTCCAACCTCTGACAGGTTCCCATCGTCATCCAGAGCAGCGAGGTAATCCAGGTCCTCCAGAGCCTGCATCAGTGCCTCCGGGGCTGAGGAACAAGAAATAAGGAGAGAGGATTAGAGGGATACAGAGAGAGAAAGATGGATAATGGGAGAGGGATAGAGATAGAATGATGGAGAGAGAGAAAGCGGGACAGAGAGGGGGATAGGGAGAGAGAGAAAACACAGTTAGCTTTGATTTGGTTTACCCAGCAGTAATAAATCAATAATAATAATCCTTCCATCGGATATAGCTCCCTATCATGTCGTTAAGACATCTCAAAGCACTTCACAGAATATACTGTAGAATGGATTGACTGTGTATTTTGTGTGCAGCCAGTTCGTTACACAAACAGTCAAAGATTGAGTGATGACTTTACTTGGGGGATTGTTGGACAACGGAAAAGAAAAATTCCCTTCTCTTTTTGAATAGTGCCATGGGATGTTTAACGTCCACACGAACAGGCAAACAGGATCTCAATTTAGTGTCTCACCGAAAAGACTACCCAATGAACGTACACAGTAATTAGGAACCCAGTTGTTAGTCGATTGGCGAAATAATCCCTCAAAAAAAAAAAAAAAAAAATTGTTCTCTCAATCCACAACTCTTTGTCAGCAGGGGGCAGGTTGGGATGAAAGGCAAAGGAGGTAGGAGGGCGCGTGAAGGCACGGTCGAAAAGGAGAGTCTTGACTTGTGCCTTGGAGGAGGCAAAGGAGGGAACAAGACAAAGGGATGGAGTTCCAAAAGGGTCGGGACAGAGAAGCGGAAACCCAGCCGCCGGTGGGAGGGCAGGTCGGGCAGGAGACACGGAGCCGGCTGGAGCCTGCTGAGGTCAAGGAGCGGACTGCTTGATAGGGGGTCAGCAGGTCAAAAAAGTAGGAAGGGGGCAAGACCGTGGTTGGCCCTGAAAGGAGGATGACCGAAGGCACGGTTGAAGAGAAGAGTCTTGAGGCAGGTCTTGAAGGGGGCGAGGGAGGGCGCAAAGCAGAGGGACTGTGGGATGGAATTCCAGAGGGTGGGGGCAGAGAGGCTGAAGACCCACCCGACAGAGCCAGAGCCCACTGAGCAGAAGCAGTGGGTAGGTTTTGGCAGAGACTTTAACCTACAACCTTTATGAATCAGAGGCAAGACACCTGTTAAGACTCTTTAAGACATTCTCCACCAGGTTCTGTGAGTACATCATGGACACCCTTACCTCAGCCTAAACTGTACGCTCATAATCCACAACTGTTACTTGTTAGGAGGTTGGACACAGTGGCTGTCAGTACCTGGTCTGTCCAGAAAGTCACACTGTCCCATGTCAGCGATGTCCAGACGTTTTAGCAGCAAAACCAGGTGGCTGAGGTTCTCTTCCGACACGCGCGGTGGAGGGAATTCCGGCATCGCCTTGTCGTGGAAAGCCTCCGAGTACAAGCGGAAACACTTTCCTGAAACACAGTGAACAACTGGCAGTCACAATCTCCTCCAGAAATGAGGTTAAGTCACCGAAAGAGCCAGAGCGAGAAAACCAGGGAGAGAAAGAAAAAGACTTCCATTTATATAAATGGATAAACCGGCTTTTACTGTAGTTTAAAAACATTTCTGCAAGCGAATGGACTCCCCACCATCCTGCTCTCCTCACCGACAGCCTCACAGTGACCAAGGAGATCAACATTGACTCAGATTGTTTGAATCCCGCGCTCAGAAGATGGCTTATTCTTTATCTTCTGCTTACAGGATTCAAACATCCCCAAGCCTTGGCTCTTGCCAACCTCCACCTTATACTTTCCCTGAATTAGGTAAGCAGGATGTCTCACTCTAGGGAGAGAGTGAGCATTCTATTCCAATAGACAGGCATTCCATATATAAATAATACTAATTCATTAGGTAATTAAATACCGCACGTTTTTATTATTTAAATTATATAATTAAATACTTATAGATTTATAGTAAATATTACATATCATTCCATATATAATATATAAATAAATAATTTATATATGATACATAAATTGGCCACCACGTTTCGGCAACAAATATACAGTCAATTCCTTTACAGTATATTCTGTGAATGGCTTTTCGACGTCGGTAAGATCACATGCAAGGATTATTATTATTATAATCCAAACTGAGAATTTCCATGTGTAGATGGGATGCATGAAGTTCAGTTTGCTTTGGATACTCTTTAAGCAATGGTGACTCCATGTGAGTCAGACTCCCAGCTGACCAAAACAAAATTAGATATAGCAGTTTATCATGCCATCCCAACGACAAAGTACTTCACGGGTGTAAATTTGTGGTGAACGTACCGAAAATATGATTGTTTCTCTGGCTTTTTTTTTTGCAATCCAATTACTCAATTATCAGCCCCTTGTACTGCCCCAGAAACCCTTCCTTCCGCTCTGGTTTCAGTCAGATGACTCCATGTCAGCATTGGTCTTCAAATTTGGAATGGGAATGTTGTTGTTGTTAAGATTATTAAGCTTGCGGCTGGCTTGGGAAATGTGGAAGCAGAAGTGTTTTTTCTAAAGACTTGCAGAAGCAATTCACTTTGTTTGGAGTGCCAAAATCAAACAGTAGATATAGGAGATATAGGAGCACACGTACAACATCAAGAAACACATGCAAACACACACACAAATACGTCAACATACAAACACGTCACGGTATGCCATGCCATTTGAACACACACAGGTACAAGAAACACACTGATTAAATTCACTGTCCTCCAACACAACCCAGGCGTCAACACAGGCATTTTAGCGCCTTGGGACGTCCTCCCGACGTGAAAGGCGCTATATAAATGTAAATTGTTGTTGTTGTTGTTGTTGTTATGCCATGTCAACACACATACATGTGCAAGAAACATGCAGAATAAATCCCCATTTTTCCAAACCCTCTCAATCAGTTCAGACGTCCTTAAGTGAAAATTAATAACATTCGACTTCCAACATTATAATGTAGTAATGTAGCAGTAACTGTTATAAAGCGACTAATGTTCATTTGTGATAAAATGTGGCAGCCAATTTGACAATGACTCACAAACAATGACCCAGGAATCACTGAGTAATTAAGAACAACAGGTTATATTTGTATATTGCCTTTCAGGAGGATGTCCCAAGGTGCTGGACAGTCAGAGATTTGGACCCGAGCAGGGAATCAAGAAGGGCGGAGGGCAGGGATAGGAGGATGGCTGGAAGCACGGTCAAAGAGGAGTGTCTTGAGACGGGCCTTCAATCAATCAATCAATCAATCAATCAATCAATCAATCAATCAATCAATCAATCAGTCAGTCAATCAATACATTTATATAGCGCCTTTCATGTCGGGAGGACGTCTCAAGGCACTGAACAGTCAGGTAGGGATTGAAGGACCTTGAAGGAGACAAGGGAGTGAGGAAAGCAAAATTCCAACCAGTAGGGCAGAGAGGCTGAAATCCCAACAGTCAAAGATGAGGCAGGCCGGGAGGGGAATGCAGGGGGAATGCTCATTGTCAGAGGTACCTTGACATTGAGCAGGTCAGAGCCTCCTGAGCGGAGGAAGCAGACAGGTCGGTATGGAGGATAGTTGGCCAGTAAACCGGGAGAATCAATCTTCCCGAGAGGATCAAATTCAAGATCCTTGTCCTCACCTTCAAGGCCATTCATGGCCTTGCCCTCACCTATCTCTCTGACCTACTGTCTCCCTATTAGCCTGCCCGCACCCTCCGTTCAGCAGACTCAGGCCTGCTCCGTGTCCACAGCCCTATCCGCCCAACCATAGGCGGCCGGGATTTCAGCCTCTCTGCTCCCACACTGTGGAACTCCATCCCTCAGCCCCTCTGCCTCACTTCCTCCCTTTCCTCCTTCAAGGCTGGTCTCAAGACCTTCCTCTTCGACCGCGCCTTCTGCTCCCCTCCAAACTCTTCCCCCTCTCCTACTCTCCTTCCCCTTCCCCCTACCCCGACCCTTCCGCCCCTGCTCGGGTCCCCACCTGATTGTTCAGCGCCTTGGGACTTCCTCCCGACGTGAAAGGAGATCTATAAATGTAATTTTGTTGTTGTTGACATTTTCAACAGCGCCACAGGATCTTTAACATCCACCTGAGCAGGAGAAGCCGAGACTTAATTTTAACAGCTCATCTGAAGGGTGGCACCTCTGACAATGAGCATTCCCCCAGCACTACACTGGAACGTCAGAATAGACTGAAAGCTCAAAGTTCCCACATGGGGCTTCAACACACACGCACTGCTTCAGGCCTAACATTGTGAACCATCTGGAGCATGGAGGTGGTGGGGGGGGGGGGGGGGGGGGGCGGGGGTAGTGGGGTAGGGGAGGAAGGGGGAGATAACGCTTTTAGACCCTATTAGGCCCTATTACTGATAACGCTTTTAGTTATCAGTAATAGGGCAGAATCTTCATCGAAGTGTGAACACATCATTGGTCACAGTTCCACTCCAAAGCTTTTCCAGTAAAGCACTGTTTAAGTAGCAGTGGCCCTTTCCACCACGAGAGTCAATATTCTGTATTGTTCACCTACATCCCACACCTGGTAACATTCCCCCTTACCTGGGCAGGTGTGGCCTAACCTCTTGCGCCTGAGCTCAGCCTGGCTTTTGGTGATTGGTCGCACCACCTGGGAGTCGGCCCGTATTCGAGGGTTGTACACCTGGGAGAGTAAGTATAGCGGTTAGTGTGCTCGTCTCGAAAAGAAGAGGACCCGGATATGATTCACGGGCTAGACTTTTACCTAGCAGTAAGTTGGAACTCGGTAGTTAGTCGACTGGCGGATCAGTTTCTGGGACCGCTTTCCTCCCCCCAAAACATTCAAATGTGGTCACTCAATCCACATCTGTATGTGGGACACTTGTCAATGTCGATTCACTAAACATTGGCAATTCACTATACGTGATATTCTGTGAAGCAATTTGAGATGTCTCAATGACATGATCAAAAGCGATATCAAATGCAAGGATTATTATTATTATTTTATATCCACCTGTTAAAAGTTGACAGGAACTAAACCCAACATGGACACCAAGGGTGTCTTGCGCTCTACCCCTACTCGGTTGACAACACTCTTGACTCTGGGATGTGGGCTAAAGTTCTGCTGACTCTCTGCTGACTGTGAGTCAACTTGGAATTGACATAGTCTAAATTGAAACTGATATCATTATGGGCTCAAATCCTGACACTTCAACGTATGTAGGGTTAGGATTTCAGCTCATAATGGTATCATTTGGCCACAATCTGGTCAATCAGTCAGGAAGTTGTGAGCTCAAGCTTAATGCCAGGACTGAAAGTCCATCCTGATACTCCACCATAGGACGACTGTATTGCTAGATGTGCCAGACTTTGGGTAATAATAATAATCCCTGCATTTGATACACTGCCTTATCTCATCATTGTGATGTCTCAAAGCGCTTCACAGAATATATTGTAAGGTGAACTGTGTATTTCGTGGGAGAAACACAGCAGCCAATTGCACACAGCTTTAATTTAATTTGAATGAGGCTTTAAACCCATCTCTGTGTTCAGTTCGACGCAAAAAACTCTCTGACCTGGTATCAAAATGGTCGAAGGGCAAGGTGGTGGAGGTGGAAGGGTGACTAAAGGTCAAACAGGAAGACGAGATAGTCCTTGAAGGAGGTAAGGGAGGAGGTGAGATGGAGGGGCTCCAGGAGGTAGTTCTAGAGGGTGGGGCAGAAAGGCTGCCGATAGTGGGAAGGTCCAGGGCAGGGTACTGAGCAGATCAATGCCTGCTGAGCGGATGGAATGGACAGATTAGTAAGATTTTAGTAGATCATGGAGGCAGGGAGTGGCAAGACCATGCAGATCTTTAAAAACCAAGACGAGGATCTTAATCTCGTTCCTCTGGGGGATGGTGAGCCAATGCAGTCAGGCAAGAATGGGGGTGATCGGTCAGGAGGTTTAGTGCGGGAGAGAACATGGCCTTCAGAGTTCTGATTAATCTGCAGCATGTGGGGGGAAAGAGTTGGGAAGTCAGTCAAGCAGAGAGTTCGCATAGTGAAGCCTGGACGTGATGCAAGCATGAATGAATAAGAGTTTTGACAGCATGAGGGGAGAAAGTAGTGGTCAGGCACAATTGGTGAGGTCAGGAAAGACCTCATAGCACGGATGTGACAGTAAAACGTTTTGAGGCTATTAAAATGGTTGCATCATATATACGTATTATTATTATTATTGCAATGTATACATTGGCTGCATTGGGAATGCTTTGGGGTATTTGTTTTACGCACAAAGCAATTGAGAGGTTCCATTTAAACATGAGTTATTAAAAATGAGTTATATCATTTTAGGTAAACAGGAAAGGCAGGTGTCAGGAGCTCGGGGGTGAAGAAGTTCAGGGAACAATGGTAATATACAATAATAATCCTTGCGTATGATCTCACGTCATTGCGACATCTCAAAGTGCATCAAAGTATATACAGTAGTGTAATAGCAGATTGACTGTATTTTGTGGGCCAAACACGGCAGCCAATTTTTGAAGGAATATTTTACCCCCGGAAAGTGATCCACCAATCGACTAACAATAGGCGTAAACAGAGGCGTGTGGAGTAGAAAACCTTGCCTAAAATTTCTACCCACCTGGAATCAAGCCTGGGTCCTCCCCAGTCCTCCCCAATGAGTGGTGAGTGTGAGATGAGGGTGACGGGAGGAGAAACAAGAGTGAAAATGTGGGGCAGTGAGAAAGGCATGAAAAAAGATATGGCCAGACGGTCATGAGAAAGTCCATGAGCTGGTGGAGATGACGGAGTAGCCTTGAGGTGATCAGTGGGGGAAAGGAATATCTTAGAATGATCTTAAGAGTGGTCTTGATAGACGAGGGAGTGACAAGCAACGGGGAGAAGTGATCATTTCCCAGTGGATTCTCAGGTTGTTTTTATGGACCCTGCATTCAAGTGGCTGAGCCTGGCATTTGAGGGACTGTTCTCTCAGGGGGAATGAACAGATCAGGAGACGGGTCTGGAGTTTGGGGGGAGGGGGTAGCAGAAACTATCCTGGAACTTCCTAATTTCCCCTCCTCCTTCGCACGGGAAACCCCACCTGATTGCAGTGCGTTGACAAGACAACTTTAAGATATTTCTCCTTGGCTGACTGCACTCTCGGTCATCTGACTGGTCCCCACCCTCACTTCCCCTTCACCCACTAGCTTGGGTGCCCAGTGTGATGTAATTTAAGACATCCTCCTGACGTGAAATAATGATAATAATAATCCTTGCATTTGATATCGCGCTTTTCACATCTTATCGACGTCTCAAAGCGCTTCACAGAATATACTGCAAAGTGAATTGACTGTATATTTGTGGGCGAAACGCGGCAGCCAATTGCGCACAGCAATGTCCCACAAACAGTCGTGAATTTAAAATGACCAATTTTTATTATTGTGTTTTTTTGGGGATGGATTATTGATAGGCGTCTGGAGTAAGGAAACTTGCCCAAGGTTTCGCCCTGATCTGCCTGGATTCGAACACAGGTCTCACGCTTGTAAGGCGAGCGCTCTAACCACTGAGCTACAGGAGCCGTCATATTAATAATGTAAAATATATTATCATCCTTTATTATTCATCTTAATTTCCAGCTTCTAACCTGAACCCCAAATGTTTATAATAACTATACATGTCACATTTGATAAAGCACCTTATCGATTTGTTGAGATTTCTCAAAGCGCTTTACAGAAGTTGACTGTATATTTTGTAGGCGAAGCTCGGCAGTCAATTGCACAGAATGGTGTCCTATAAACTCTTATGGATTGAGTGACCAAATCTTTTTTTTTTACATAGGGAACATTGCTCCGGAAAAGCGATCTGTCAATCGACTAACATCCGGGTTCCTACTTACTGCTAGGGAAGCAGGCATGTGAAGTAGGGAAACATTTCACCCTGCCAGATTTTGAATTCAGGTCCTCTGGCTTATGAGGCAAGTGCTCCAATCACTATACTACGGGACTTTACTCCTTGCCCAACTACCTTGCAATTTCCTTCTTCATGACCCAAAAGGCTGTGGATGCTTGATCCGTTCAAATTTTCAAGACAGAGTTGGGTAGATTTCTGTTAAGTAAGAATATCAAGGAATATGGGGCAAACTGGTACAGATTTGAGGTACAGATCAGCCATGATCCAATAGAATGGTGGAACAGGCTTAAGGGGCTGAATAGGCTACCCCTGTTTCTTGGTCTGCCCACCACCGGCGGGAAAGCCTTCAGCTAATTTGACAGCACTCTTTGGAATGAACTTCCTCCCTCCTCTCCTTCAAATACAGTAATTTGAAACCATGACCGCTTGTGGGATACTGCTGTGCGGTATTCCTTTCTGTGTTTCACCCACAAAACATAAGAGTCGATTCCCTTTACAATATATTGTGTGCAGCGCTTTCAGGTGTCTGAAGGATGTGATGAGGAACTATATTAAATGCAAGGATTATTATTATTAGCTTCAGCACTTACATTTTTCTGTTCCATTCCGGTGTCTATTATGAAAGCGATCTCGTCGACAGGGAAGGAGGAATCAGCCAGCGAGTCTGTGATGATAATCTTTCTCCTGTAACCTTTTGCTCTCTCGTCATAGTTCTCGTATACTCTATGGAAGGCTCCTGCTACCCCCGCATGCAGTGGGATAGGAATAACCTCACCCAATTGAGAGCCTATGGTGCCTCCTTCTGTCCGTATGGCATCACAGCATTGCATTACCTCCTGAAATACAAGCACACAAGGGATTTATTGAAGCACATTATCTATTATTTGAACGGAACGAAAATAATGTGTGTGGAAAATGAAAAGGACCTGGGGTACCCGACTGACAACAGGTTAAAGCTCTCTCAACAATGCTTTGTGGCAGTGAGTAAAACAAACATGTTGGGATATATCAAAAGCTAATAATAATAATAATCCTTGCATTTGATATAGCGAGAGGATCGACTTCAAGATCCTCACCCTTGTCTCAAATCCCTCCACTCCTCTGCACCCCCCTATCTCTCCGACCTACTCTCTCCCCAAACCAGCTCCTGTTGTCTTCGCTCCACCGGGTCTGGCCTCCTCCATGTCCCCCCCGAATCCTCCGCTCCTCCCTCGGTGGCCGTGCCTTCAGCCACTACTCCCCGAGGCTCTGGAATTCCCTTCCTCACTCCCTTCGCCTCGCCCCCTCTTTTCTCAGTTTCAGATATCGGCTAAAGACCTTTCTCTTTGACCACGCCTTCGGTCACCTTTCTACCCCTACCCCTGGCTCGGTCCCGGGATCCGCTATTGCGAAGCGCTCTGAGACACCGTCCGGCATGGAGGGCACTACATAAATAAAAGTTGTTGTTATTGTAGCACTTTTCACATCTTCTAGACATCTCAAAGGACTTCATAGAATGTACTCTAAAGTGAATTGACTGTATATTTGTGGGTGAAACCTGGAGCCAATTGCACACAGCAATGTCCCACAGACAGTCATGATTTGAGTGAGCAAATCAATTTCTTTTTTGAGGGATTATTATTCGGCATCTGGAGTAAGGAAACTTACTCAAGGCCGGGAATTGAACTCAGGTCTCTGGCTTGTGAGGTGAGTGCTCTAACCCCTGAGCTTGGGTAAGTCACGATCAACAGCACAAGATCCAAGATCCACAGTAAAACAAAATACAGTAAAAGCCCGTTTATCCGGCACCTGGCCAATGCCGGTTAAATTGCCTGTTGGATATTGGGTGGCCTGCGGCCAGAAACCCACTACAAAAAAATGTAAGTTCTTTTAACACACACCATACACCATAATAACAGATAATAACAGAATATTGTATTGGTACTTATTGTTAAAACTACTCTCTTGCGCTTCTCACCTTTACTGATTGAGATTTACAGTCCAGCGATTCTTTTTTAAATGGAGGACGCCAAGCGGGTGAAAAAACACGGCAGCGCGATTTTAAAGTCGAGAGCCCTAGACTCTACTAATGGGAAACCGAACTACTGCACCTGCATGACAATGTGAGTTATCGGTTAGCGTTATCGGCTAGCCGCGAGCAGCCTGGCTCATCGGCAGGACCTGGAAGAGCAGACCAGACACTGGGGGCAGGGAATCCTCCCGCTCAGCTCCTGTAAACACCGCAAGCCAAAGTCCTAACATGTAGGTCCTAGCTGGAGCAGCTGGAAGGTTTACCAGATAATGATATCGACAGTAAGCAATGTGGTTTTAGACTCCAGCAGTTCAAAAAAAGTATGGATTTGTGGGGCTGATTGGCTGACTTCAGTGCAGTCGTTTCTATGTTATGAAAGGTATGACTTTCACTCGGATTAAACAACCAGTTAAGATGCAAAAGAAGGCATTGAGTTTGCTGGGCTCTGCCAGGGGAGAACAGGAACCTAAATTGGCCAGACAGAGAAGAAACCTTCCAGAATACTGCTCATGCCCCCTCTTCAGCACTCTCTACTGGTCAGGCCCTAGTATGGCGAGAGGTTGAGCGGAGGGCAGGCTGGGCTGCAGTGCCCTCTACAGTCGAATGACTTGCCCACACTCACTGCCAAGGCTCACACGTAATAATAATCTTTGCATTCGATATAGCGCTTTTCACATATTATCGACGTCTTAAAGCACTTCACAGAAGATACTGTAAAGATAATTTATATTGCTATGTATATTTGTGGGTGAAACGCGGCAATAACAACAACAAATTACACTTATAGAGCGCCTTTCACGTCGGGAGGACGTCCCAAGGCGCTGCACACGAGGCGTGTGACCCGAGCTGGGAGGGGAGTGTTTGGGAAGGGGTGAGACACGAAGGGGAGGTAGAAAAATTTGGGGTGGAACAAAAGGCACGATCGAAGAGGAAAGTCTTCAAACCGGCCTTGAAAGAGGAAAGGGAAGAAACGAGACGGAGGGATTGGGGGATGGTATTCCATAGGGTGGGAGCGGAAAAACTGAAGGCCCGGCCAATTGCGCACAGCAGTGTCCCACAAACAGACGTGGATTGAAATGACCAATTTTTATTATTGTGGGGTTTTTTGGACGGATTATTATTAGGCGTGTGGAGTAAGGAAACTTGCCCAAAGTTTCAGCCTGACCTACCTGGATTCGAACACAGGTCTCACACTTGTAAGGCGAGTGCTCCAATCACTGAGCTACGGTAGCTCCATGCAACAATGAACCAAGTCCACTTGCACAGGTTACCGGAGGGCAACCAGCACTCGTGGAACCACATCTTTCACTTCAGAAGGACGTCCCAAGGCGCTGGAGACTTCAAGACAGCTACAAGACGTCTCAAAGCACTTCACAGAATATACTGTAAAGTGAATTGACTGTTTATTTTGTGGGCAAAACACAGCAGCCAATTGCACACAGTAGTGTCCCACAAACAGTCGTTGATTGAGTGATCAAATTATTATTAATACTTTATTTTGAAGGGATTATTTGCCCCGGAAAAGCAATTCGCCAATCGATTAACGACCCGGTTCGTACTGACTACTGGTGTGTGGAGTAAGGAAATTTGCTTAGCGTTTCGCCCTGCCAGGTATCAAACCAAGGTCCTCTCGCTTGCGAGACGATGATGACAATGCACTCTTGTCAAGTTGGGAGGATACCTAAGTGCGCTGGATGGGCACCTGAGCCGAGAGTGGGAGTCGCTGGGATGGGAAAGATAATGAAAGCTCAGTTCAAAAAGGCTGGTCTCAAACAAGGGATGGGAAGGTGCGGAGAATATTTTAAAATTACAAACAAGCATAAGTTGGTTTAGTCTGAACAGCACATCACGGGAACATAGATCGACGGGGTCAACACCAAAAGGATGTAACAACCCACCGAACTGCGTTCCAATCCAGAGCAGTTCACACAGCAATATAATGTGCAAATATTGATATCTCTTGTTCAAATATGCAGACTAGTTTAGTTATTACACATGGAATCTTCATTCTGGCTATCTTATTAACATGGATTTCCACGCTGAAATCAGACTCTCCTGTTTGAGGGGGAGGTGAGTGGGGTCTCCTTGGAGCTGAATTGATTCCAAAGTGAAATGTTTGGCAACGGAATGTCGTCCGGTTCCTGAGCCAGGCAGGTCCACGATATTCCAGGGCACAGCTGATGACAGCACAGCCTGGTTCATCGGCAGGACTTGGAAGGCAGATTAGTCACTGGGGGCAGGGAATACTCCCACTCAGCTCCCATTAACACTGCAAACAAAAGCCCTAATGTGTGTGTATGTGGGGGAGGGGGGAGACAGGGTGGGGACAGTGGGGGACATTTTAGGCGACCAAAAAAAAAGAGTATTTTGATTCAGTACCACATTGCATTTCATTCTGGGAAGCCGGAATTGTTTATGAAACAGCTGATTGCTATAACGAGGAGATGGCAGGATCGATGTTTTGGAAGGATGAGGTGAATTGGTCTGGTGAAATTACAAAATTACATTTGTATAGTGCGTTTCGCGTTGGGAGTACATATCAAGGCGTTTTAACAGGGATTAGGGCATGATCGGAGGTGATAGAGGGCAGAAAGTGTGGCCGTTTAATAAGATCATGGCTGATCTTCTAACCATTTACCCTCCCTATCCCATTTAGCTTATAAAAAAACTATCGATCTCAGTCTTGAATATGTTCAAGGACTGAGCATCTGCAGCCTTCTGGGATAGAGAATTCCATGAATTCAATATCCTCTTGAGTGAAGAAATATTTTCTCAACTCTGTTCTAAAAGGCTGACATTTAATCCTGAGACTATGACCCCTAGTATTAGATTCTCCAACCAGAGGAAACAGTCTCACAACATCTATCCTGCCAAAGTCCTTAAGAATCTTATAAGTTTCTATAAAATCAACTCTAATTCTTCTTCTGGAGAATGTAGGCCTAATTTACTCAAACTCTTATCATAGGTCAACTCCCTCATCCCAGGAATCAACCTGGTGAATCTACATTGCACCCCCTCTAAGGCAAGTATGTCCTTTCTTAGATAAGGAGACCAAAACTGCACAAAATATTCTAGGTGCAGTCTTACCAAGGCCCTATATAATTGCAGCAAGACTTCCTTAGTCTTGAACTCTAACCCCTTTGCAATGAGCGCTAACATTCTAATTGCTTGCTGTACTTGCTTGCATACTAACTTTCTGTGATTGGTGTACATGGACCTCTGAATACTAACACTACCTAGTCTCTCCCCATCTAGAAAATAATTTTGTTTTTCTATTTTTTCTATCTGGGTGAATAACTTCACAAGTCCGAAGAAGAGGGTATTGAAGCTTGCCCTGAAGCAGTCAAGGGAGGGAGGGAGTGAGGCGAAGGGAATTCCGGGATGGAGTTCCAGAGGGTAGGGCAGATACCCCAGATACTGGAGTTTGGAGGACACAACCGCAAACAGTGATAATGCAGAAAGGAAAAATAGTCAACGTTTCGGGTCTACAACAACCCTTCTCAGAACGTTCTGACGAAGGGTTGTAGACCTGAAACGTTGGACCTTTATCCTTTCTCCATGGATGCTGCCTGACCTGCTGAGTTTCCCCAGCAGCTTCTGTTTTTGTTTCAGATTCCCGGCATCTGTAGTATTTTGAGTGTTGATAATTTATTATTTCAGTCTCCCCTTCCTCTCTCGTTGCCTTGGGGTCAGATGCCAACAATGTTACATGCGCCTGGCACTGCCCGGCATGAAGCTCTATATAAATGAGCTGCCCTAAACTTAAGTTGCTGTTGTTGTTGCTGGTAGCATTGTTTAAATATAGTATATGATACAGCAGAATTTCAGCTGAACATGGCACTGCCTAAACAGAGTTCAGAGTCCATCTCTTTGAACGTGTGCTTAAATCATTTTCTCTCCCCCACCCATCCACTTAGCTCTCCCCACTTCCCATAACTCAAGCGCCCGGCCAGTGTATCGAGCACTTTGGGACCCTGGCCTAATACATGCTATGTAGAATCCTGTAGCTCAGTGGTTAGAGCACTCGCCTTACAAACAAGAGTTCCTGGTTCAATTCCCAACAGAGGGGAACCTTGGGCAAGTTTCCTTACTCCACATTCCTAATAATAATCCCTCCAAAAAACAATAATAAATTGGTCATTTTCAATCCATGACTGTTTGTGGGACACTGGTGTGTACCATCGACTGCCGCATTTTGCCCACAAATATACAGTCAATTCCCTTAACAGTATATTCTGTGAAGTGCTTTGAGATGTCTAGAAGATGTGCAAGGATTATTATTAGTATTGTATGTAACATGGCAGTATTCCAGCTGAACACAGTATTTATTAAATAGTGTACAACAGCACAGAATCTTGTGTGCTTAACACTGCATGGTGTTATTCCTTTTACACTGGAGATGAGATAAAACAAATCGTATCCTTCACCACCGAAGACAAATGCCGTGAGTCCTGGAACTTAGGCACAGATCCTTGAGTGTGATTCTGAGCTCCTTATAGCTGCGGGGTGCAAGGTACAAGGCCAGACGTGGACACAGACATTAGCCACGAGGTGACCCGCGTTCCCATTTTAATAATTAATAATAATACTTGCGTTTGATATGACGCCTTATCATGCCTTTGAGACATCTCAAAGGGCTTCACAGAATATATTGTAAACTCGATTAACTGTGTATTTTGTGGCAGCCAATTGGGCAAAGGAGTATCCCACAAACGGTGGTGGGTTGAGTGGCCACAATGTTTGTTAAGAGGAATATATTAAACCCAGAAGAGTGATCCGACAATCGTCCAACTACTACTTACTGCTGTATAAACAAAGGTGTGGAGTAAGGCAGCTGATTTTGTTTTCTCTGTGCAACTCAACACCAGCCCAATTCACGTCATCCTTCCAAAAACACCCATCCTGCCATCTCCTTATTATAGCATCAAGCTGTTTCATAAGGAATCCCAGCTTCCTGTACATATTATATACAAATATCAACTGGATTCAAATTCTGGTGAAAGAGGTTGCCCCCTGCTTACCCACCTCCTCGCTGGCCAGGAAGGCCATAATATTGCCCTCTTCTCCCTTCCTGTGGATGTCGAGGACGGTCTGAGCAGCGGCAGAAACACGGTCCTTGAACTGTCCATCGCGGTATACGGTTTCCACGGGAAACAAAAGGTCCGCAGGCTCCTCCACTTGCACGAAAGGCACGTCAGTGTAGTAACTGTGCAGCCTGCCCGCCAGGTAGGGCGCCGTCAGCACTACCACCTTCAGGTCCTGCCGCTGCCTGGGCAGGTCTTTCAATAAACCCAGGAGAACATCAGTCGCTACCGTCCGCCCATGGGCTTCGTCGAGGACTATAACTCCATACTGGTGCAACAAGGGATCAGACATCATCTCGTATAGCAGCATGTCGTCCGTGCAGTACCTGAACAAAGATTCCAAGCTCGTGTTAATCGCAAATAGCGCTTAGACAACAGTGCCTCATCTGCAGATCATTGGAGATACAGTAAAAGCTAGTTTATCCGGCACCCTCGGGACCAATACCAGTTAAAACGCGTGCCGGATATTTGGCTGAAAACACTATTTGGCTGAAAACATAATTTTAAAAAAAATTATGCGTTGTGCCGGATAAATTCCGGTTAATCGAATGCGGACTTTTGTTTTTGCGGTGCCGGTTATACGGAAGTTACGTTGATCGGATCACGGATAAACGGGCTTTTACTGTATTTTCATTGAAACAGAGAAGGTTGAGGGGAGACCTCACAAAATTGGTTTGGACAGACTCTTCCACCTATCTGATCTCATCACTACCAGAACTCCTACCCAACCATCCCCCCAACACAGGATCAAGCTGTTTTATAAATAAGTCACAGTATCCTGGCCTTAACCAGCCTTCCTGGTAACCCTGTTCTAGCTAGTTATTTATCCCCTTGGGTAGATAAATAGTTCCTGGCGTCTGCCCTAACATTGCCCTTTGCAACTCTGAAACCGTTTCCTCTTGTTCTGATTTTGATTCCTCTGTGCAACTCACCACCAGCCCAATTCATGTCGTCCTTCCAAAAACACGTCGTGATAATTCTGAAAGTAATGTCCAGGGTTTACTTTCTCAATCCTAATTGAAATTTTGTACAGCTCCATAAGCTGTATCTGCTCTCAAGACTGAAGGTCTAATGGTGGCACTTGGCTCATTCCTCTGAAAACCAGGACGCTCCATGTTGCTCTCCTCTGCACTCCCTCTAGGGCTGGGCTCCCTTATGTCACAGTGAGCAAAAGGGTACATAGTATTCTAGTACCCTAAACCAAAAACTTGCATTGTCAATTCATTATTTTATTCTTACCAAAGGAAAAGGCAGCCACTTGGAGTTGGACCAAAGGTGTATTTGGGGACACACAGTGCCGATTGTTACTGCTTTCTCTACACACACCAGGTACAAGGACAGAGGACTGGAACACTAATGAAACCCCTCACTATTGAACACAGCACAAGGAAACCAGAGCATATTATAATAGTGATAATAATCCTTACATTTGGTATGGCATCTTATCACCTCATTGAGATGTCTCAAAGCGCTTCACAAAATATACTGTAAGGTGAATTGTCACTATATTTTGCAAGCTTATTATTCACACACACACACATCCGCATGTAAACTGACCTGAGAATAGTTTCTGGTGTGCAGCACTCTTCATAAGGGACCCGGTATCCAATCTCGTGACCCAAGTTTAAGTCCAGTTCATCAGCTACTCGTTGAGCCAGACAGATGGCAGCCAGACTGTGTGGCTGGGTGCAAACCACATTGCCGTGCTGGTACTGAACTGATAGAGCATACTCAGCACACCACTGTGATATCTAACCGGGAGACACAACAAAGCCATATAAACCAATGATATTCAGTTGATATCTGTGATACACTCAGAGTCTTTGTCATATCCCGAACGGAGACCCTTCAATAAGATGCTTCAAGCACTATTCAAGGTGTCCGCTTGAAGCTGAGCTGGCTTCAAGGTGCCTGTGTTTGGCATAGCCCCTGTTTTACGTCAACAAGATATCTAAAAGCACTTCCCAGATTTACTTTACTATAAACTAGTGACTGTGTATTTTGTGGGGGAACACAACAGGAATTATTCACCCAAGACATTGTCTCACAAACAGCCATGAAGTGAATGCCTAATTACATCTGGAGGGATTGTCGGCCAAGACACCAGGAAAGGGAGATCTTTAACGTCCACCTGAACGAGCATATGGGTTTTAAAGTCTCATCTGAAGGACGGTGCGAGTCGCCACATGGGGCCTCGACCCACAAGCTTCTGATTCAGAAGGTTTAAGGCTCGAAGGGGGTGAGAGCGACTGTTCGGGAGTCTGCCGCAGGGCGTTTAGCGATAGTGGACAGAAAGTTTTGCGGCACGGACCTGAGTACTTTTGCCACATCCCAGCTGGCCAGACACCAGAACCACATTGTTGTCCACCAGAATCTCCATGAACCTTGACTTGATGCCCCAGACAGGCAGCTCCTTTCTCTGTGTTAGCAGTTGGTAATAACGTGACGAAAAAGGCAGCCCATCAAAGGGATTTAACTCCAGGTCACCCCTGTCACAGTCCAGTCCCTCGCCCTCATCGTCCGATCCGAACTCAGAGCCACAGCCGTTCAGCTTCAGGGAGGAGACTGAGACTGAGTCTGCGGACGGACTGTTTTGATTGACCTCAGGGTCCATCCCCCTGCTCTCCATTTTACAGCCACGCCCTTGTCACGATTCACGTTTTATGCTTGAAGCTGCTTCCTGCAAAGAAAACACCAAAATATAAGAATAATAGTCCTTGCATTTTGCTATAGCACCTTATTCTATTGTTGAGAAACTGCTTCACGGTTTAATACTGTCATGCGTAGCGACTGTAATTTTGTGGGTGAAAACGCAGAAGCCAGTCGCACACAGCAACGTCCCACAAACAGCCATGGAGTGAGCGACCAATTCTTAAAAAAAATTAGGTGGATTGTTGTCCAGTACACCGGGAGAGAGAAACTCCATTATTTTTTCTTTCCCGCAAATACACAATCACTGCCCTTAACGTCAATTGCCAGTGAAGCTCCTCTGAGATGCTTCCACTGATATCTATTGTGCTTTATCGAAACAGCTACAATCAGAAATTGCTGTCCAATCTACTGATCAAATACAAGGGTTATTATTCAGAAGAAGGATCCTTCCATTTGATATAGCGCTTTATCACATTATCGAGACTCAAAGCACTTCACGGAATATATTATCAAGTGGATTGACCGTGCAATTTTGTGGTCAAACGTAGCAGCCAACTGCGCACCACAGCATCCCACAAACAGTCGTGGATTGAGCGACCAAATGATTATTCATTTATTTATTTTTGGAAGGTATTATTCCCTGGGAAAGTGCTCCACTAAAACAACAAGCCAATGGAATACAGGTTGAAAGCTGTTCTCACCCAGTATTAAACTAGAATGTAAGCATTGACTATAATAGTCCCAAAGTGGGGCTTGAATCGCCAACTTCTGACTCAAGAGACAAGAGAGCTGCCGAATGATCAAGACTGATGCACCAGCAGTACCCAGACATGGAGTCTTGTAGCGTATTGGTTAAGAGCACTCATCTGCAAGTGAGAGGGCAGAATGAAATCTTTGACAAGTTTCCTTACTCCATAAGCTTCTGTTTACCTAGCAGTAGGTTAGAACCAGGTTGGTAATACCAGAAATTAATTAAATAAAGTCTTGAATCATCCGACACAAAGCTAAGAAAACAATTTTTAAAAATCCACCCACCCCTTTTCTCCAGTTCACTGATCTCATTGGCTTGCCATATCCAGAAATCCTTTCACTCTTTACAGAAACTCACCCAGCTACCTCTTGATCCCAGTAAATTGCTTGCTCCAATGAGTGATCCAACAACTCATTTCACAAGTTTATTACTCTGTAAGTGAAAACAAAAAGAGTTCCACCTCGGTTCCGAAGTCTGAATTTGCGTCCCCTGGTATCTGCAAGCCAGAGGAGCTGGGTTCGATTCTTGGGCAGAATGAATCCTTAGTCAAGTTTTGTTCTTCACACCCCTCTATTTAAATAGCAATCAGTTGGAATCCGGTTGTTTCTCGATTGGGGTATTAATTTTCCTGGCGTTTGGACACTCAATCCACAACCGTTTGAAGGACACTGCTGGGCGCAATTGGCTGCAGCGTACAAAATATAGTCAATTCAGTTTACAGTATATTCTGTGGAGAGGTTTGAGACTTCTCAATGACATGATAAGGTGCTCTATCAAATACACCGATTATTATTTACTAAGCCTCCCATTAATTTATATATACACGTCACAATTTTTCCAACAAGCTAGTCAATGCATTTTACAGGATATCCTTGTGAAGCGCTTTGAGATAGCTCAACGAATTGATAAGGTACTGTACTAAATATAAGTACTGTATTACTATTAACCTCTCATCATTCTAAGCGCCAAAGAGAAAGCCCTCAAATACAAGGATTATTAATTCAATGGCTTGACAGATACAGAAGAACCACTTCCTATCTTGTCCTTCAGAACAGCTTGCGTTTGTGCTTACTTACTGTCACAAATTTAAATTCCTGGATTTCAACAGCCAATATGACCAGTCTATCTTTTGTCATTCTTTGATTGAAAAACAAGAGTGTCAGATTGAGGCACAAATTTGAGCACATCACAACAACAACAACTTGCCTCAGACGCTTAACAGTGATGGAGGCTGACTCCGAGGCAAGGGGCGGGTGTGGGGGGTTGCGCGGAGGTGACTGTAACCAGGGTTGAAAAGGAAGGTTTTCAGGGGAGAATTGAAAAACGAGAGAGAGAGAGAGAGAGAGAGAGAGAGAGAGAAAGGAGAGGCAAAACAGAGGGATTGAGGGAGAGCGTTCCACCGTTTCGGGGCACACTTGCTGAAAGCGCAACTTCTGTTGGTAGAGTGGAGTGTGCGAATGATGAGCAGAAGGCAGTGACGGTTGAGCGGAGGCGCCGGCTGGTGGATTGGGGAGTGAGGAGATCGGATAGGAAGGGAGTGGTACCAGAGGATGAATGGATTTGAACATGAGTGAGAGCTAGGGTCAATCAACATGGAAATTTTCCGACACCGATATATTGATATCGCGATTTTTTTTGTCCTGCGCATGTGCGCGTATTCGGGGGTGCGCGCGCATTCCGGACACGATATACCAATATATTTCGATATACTGATTTTTTTAAATACCGAATTTTTCGATATACCGATATATTTGAATTTCCAATATCGGCATATCGATATGAAAAATGATACTGATATAACCGATATATCGATATATGGCCGGACACTAGTAAGACCCGATTCATTCAGTGATGGGCAGCCGGTGTAGCCTGGCCAGAACTGGTGAGATGTGGGTACGGCAGTGGTTTCCAAACTGTGTGGCGCGTTCTGTTGGCTGGGTGGGCGCGCGGAGCTTTGAAGTCTCGAGCCCCCGAGTGTGTGTGGAGCCAAGGACCCGAGTGTGCGGAGCCGAGTCAGAGCTGAGGACCCGAGTGTGCGGAGCCGAGTGTGAAGGAGTGGGGGGGGGGTGCAACGAAAAAGTTGCTGAGTTGGGGGAGTGGGGGTGGTGGTGCGTCGCTATTCAAAGTTTGGAAGCCACTGATGTACATAGTTTGGTCCAGGTCAGTGTGTGGGCAGCAGAGATCTGAATCAGCTGGAGTTTTTGAATAGTGAGGCTGGGGAGACCGGGGGTCGAACCATACACCTAGATTGCACACTGGTTCCGTTAGAGAGAGCCGAGAGAGAGCCCAGGGGAGGTTGAGGAGTTCAGATCCACAGAAGTGAAGGCACTGATGGAAGTCAAGGAGTATGGCTTCCGTTTTGTCCACGTTCAGCTGCAGAATGTTTGCACTCATCCGGGCCTTGATATCTGTCAGACAAGTTGACAGAACATCAGTGGACCTGGAGTCGAAGCTGGAGGCAAAGTAGATTTGTGTGTCATCCGCATCCATGTGGAAGTTTACCCCGTGTCTGCTGATAACATCGCTAAGAGGCAGCATATGAGTAAGGAAAGGGGAAGGAACAAGCAACGAGAGAGCTGAATCCAAACGTAAAATGTGAAGTCCCATAGAGTGGAGATTAATGCAGTCGCCTCGCAAGTGAGAGGACTTGAATTGGATTCCCGGTACAGGCAAAACCTTAGGCAAGTTTCCTTACTACGTATGCCTCTGTTTACCTTGTTAAGTAGGAACCAGATTGTTAAGACTATTGGCAGATCACTTTCCAGGGGGTAATGACCTTAAACAAAACGACTCAATCAACTCACGATTGTTGTGAGACATGAATGTGCGTAATCGGCTGGCGCGTTTGCGTACAAATACACAGTCAATCCACTTTACTGTATATCCTCAATGATGTGATAAGGTGCGACATCAAATGCAAGGATTATATTATTCTTCTTATTATAATAATAACGACAGCAAAATAGATCAAGAGAAAATCATTGATTGAGTAATTTTAAGGCCTTTTTGATGCTCCGATTTTGCTTTATTTCAGCATTTTAACAACTTGCATTTATAAAGCACCATTCATGAAATAAATGCCTCACTGTGTTTTTTTTGATCAGTCTGACATGTGGATGTCCATTACCATGCTTAGTGAATATCAAGACAAAATAAGTTTCACAAATGCCAACTATGCATGGAAATTCTCGTCAAAGTGTTTTATAATACTGCATACAACTGCACAGAAACAAAGGGAATTTTGTTATGTAGACAAATTGGCTGCCGCGTTTCACCTATAAATATACAGTCAATTCACTTTACAGTATATTCTGTGAAGCGCTTCGAGACGTCTAGAAGATGTGAAAAGCGCGATATCAAACGCAAGGATTATTACTTTTATTAAATGCAACGTCCCACATACAACAATAAGAGTCCTGAAGCATAGTGGCGGGTCAAAACCTCGCTCCAAACACCTCTGTAAGTTGAAACTCGGTTGTTAGTCGCTTGTCGGATTCCTTTCCGGGAATAATAATCCCTTCAAAAATATATGATAATAATTTGGCCACTCAATCCACGACTGTTTCTGTGACACTGCTACGTGCAATTGGCTGCCGTGTTCCTCCCACAAAATATACAGTCAACTAACTTACTATGTTGAAGTGCTTTGAGATGAAGTATATATTAAATGCAATCATTATTATACATTACCATTAAGACTAACAGCGAATTCATTTGAATCTACGTGGTGAATTTGAACAAGGGAGAGAGAAATAGAAGCCAGAATAAGGCAGGAGAAATTTATTAGGCAAATGAGTACCAACAACGTCCCCAAAACAATAAGAGTCCTGTAGCATAGTGGTGGGGCAGTCCCTTTACATTTACCTCAGTGTAATAACAATGCTCACATTGTACAGTACCTTCCACATTAAAATACTATCTCAAAGTGCTTCAAATGATATACAGTAAAAGTCTGTTTGTCCGGCCCCCGATCAACCATAACTTGATATAACCGGCATCGCAGAAAAAAAGATCCGCATTCGATTAACCGGAAATTATCCGGAAAAATGCATTGAAATTTTTTGTTTTTTTTGAGGGGGGGGGGTTTTGGGGAACGTTTTCGGCTGAATATCCGGCAGGCGCTTTCACCGGCATTGGTCGGGTCCCGAGGGTGCCAGATAAACGGGGTATTACTGTAAAGTGCAGTGACTGTTTTTTTGTGGGCGAATGGCGCGACCAATTTGCACAGAGCAATATCCCACAAACAGCCTGGAAGTGAGTGACCGATTGTACTGAGGGGGGGATTGTTGGCCAGGACACCGGGAGAGAGAAATTCCCCTCTCCTTTTTGAATAGCGCACGCGAGATCTTTAATGTCCACTTGAACAGGAGCAGGTGGTTTTAATGTCTCGTCTGAAGGAGGTTGCCTTCCACAGGCGGTGCGAGTTGCGACGTGGGGTGGGGGTGGGGGGCCTCAACCCACAAGTTTCTGACGCAGTAGGTTTAAGGTTTGAAGGGATGCGAGCCACCGCTCAGAAGTGCTCGGTAGGACAGCCATCAGATCATCACCAGTTGTTGTTGGAAATGTGTGCAGCGAAGACACTGGCATCACACTTAAATAACAACACATGTCACAGCTCTGGCCTGTCATCCACATACTACTGTATCAGGTTGTTGGAGCTAAGAACAGATCAGTTTTCTGACACACCAGGAGCAGGTGTTGAGAAATGCCTCGCAGGCTTTCTCCACAGCTTCTTTCAGCACCACTGAGCAGTGAAGACGGAGGCAGTGTGTTTACAGCGATGGCATGAAAACATTACGCTCGCACGTGAAGCATCAGCCCGCTAGCTATTTGGATTTCATTAAAAGTGCCACCTTTTAGTCGTGGACATGGAACCTTCGCTCTTCAAATGTTTTCCTTCAGCGCTGGTGAAGAGGGAACGCAAATAAAGAGATCTGGACCAGGAAGAGCACATTTCATCCCATCGAGCGAGCGGTTCCACCATTTTAACAAATCACAGAAGTTCTTTTCAATGGCATTTCTCCTCAGTCTTGTCTGCATCTTTTCAGGTGGCCATTAAAGATGCAGCTGCACTACTCGAAAATAAAATATTGGCCATTGGCTGGTTGTGGGAATGTCGCTGTGCGATAAATTGGCTGCCGTGATCACCTCCAAAATACGCACTGTGTCGTGAACCCTGTGAAGTGTTTTGAGGCAGCCTCCTGATGTGAAAGGAGCTATCTCAAACACAAGGACTATTATTCTATCCTCCTTCCCCAGACCCTAGGGAACCTACACTGTACATACGAAGCTCCTTGGCTCTAATGCTTTTCCTGTAATCCAGGAAGTTTCCTAACAGAGATCATGTAAACAGACTTTACCCATTTGAAGCAATAATTAAACAACGCCGCACTTTTAACATAGCAACTCAGCAAACCTTATCTTGCACGATTACCAATCCAGGACACACTTTCAACAGATAAGAGATAGACAGTGGGATTTTAGTGCTTTCCAGCCAATAGCCGCAGTCAAAGAGTATCGTTAATCACGCCATTCTATGCAAACAGAAAGAGAGTATGAGAGAGAAGGCGGAGACTGAGAATGGGGACAGAGAGAAAGAGTCTCAGAGAAACCGGGGAGAGAGACAGAGCGAGAGTGAGACTGACTGAGGGAGTGTCATATGAAATGTATCATGCACACTTTATTTATTGGTTATTAAAGATGTCAATCCTGTTTCCTCCTCTTTAATCTGGTGGCTGGTAAATGTCCCATAAATAACGAAAATCCTTGCCTTTGATATAGTGCCTCTTGAGGCACGTTTGAGGCACTTCAGTGAATTTTACTGAACAAAAGCTGTATATTTTTGGCCCCATTTCCGCGACTGTTTGTGGGACGCCGCTGTGCGCAATTTGACTGCCGCGTTTCGCCCACAAATATAAGTCAATTTTCCTGCTCTTCTTCATCCTGCCCCGACCCCTCCCCCACCTGCTCTTGTCCCTACCTGACTGTACAGCGCCTTGGGACGTCCTCTCAACGTGAAAGGCGGTATATCAATGCAAGTTTTGATTGATTGATTTCTAAAATTCTAATTCTGTACGATAGTTTATGGCGGCAGGACATCCCAGAGCGTTTTACTCCCAATGGTTAGAGCAGTCGCCTCGCAAGCAGGTGACAGCTCAGGCAAGTTGCCTTGCTCTACACACCTCTGATTACCTGCATTAAGTAGGAATCTGATTGTTAGTCGATTGGTGGATCACCCACATTAAATACAGTCAACTAACTTTATAGGATATGCAAAGCGCTTTGAAATGTCTCAACGACATGTTCAGGTGCTATATCAATGCAAGGATTATTATTATACTGTGGCGGTTGGGCACTCAAGCCAGGCGGGGGTGGGGGGGGGGGGGGCAGGGGCTAGAGAAGAAACCACACTCAAAGATCTTGAATCTTGGAAGTGGACGTGGGGAGTAAGTTAGAGGGGCTGCAGGTTGGATTTCCTGAGGTTGGGGCAATATGGCTCAAAGCAGATGAGCAGAGGAGGACATGAAGTATGCCAGTATTTTCTGAGTACTGTACTGCAGGAAGTTGTAGAGGTATGGTAGGACAGCGCCATGTCAGGGATAGGCATCTGATAGGCAAGGATCAGTGCCTCAAAGCAGAGAAGGACGGGAGGGGACTTTAGATACAATCACAAAATTATATTTACAGAGCGCCTTTCATGTCGGGAGGATGTCCCAAGGCGCTGAATAGTTTAAGTGTTGACCAAAGACACCCAGAGATAACATCTTAATGAGGGTCAAATGAATTCCGGTACTGTGTTTCAGAACGCTGGTGTAGTAACTGTAGGGTACGTCATGGAAATAAATTATTACATATTTTTCAATTATTACACCCGGAAAAGCAATACATCAAACCCAGGCCCTTTCAGATGTGATGCAAATGCTATAACCGATACAACAACAGCAAAACTTAAATTTCCTCCAGTCCAATGAAGAGCTGAAGCTCTAAACCTCAGCCTGGGGGAATGGGCTATGAGTGACGGGTGACAAGACTAGACTGGCTGCAAAGGTACGCAGCTGTAACAGAGGTAAAAACTGAGGCAAACAGACACCCAAATTAAACACAGTCCATAGGATCTATAAAATCCCCTCTAGCTCACATGCTGTGGATCTATAGCTTCGCTCATTGCAGCTTTGACATTCCAGGCAAATACGTTAATACATTTATCACTTCTGGACTTAATAATAATAATAATCCTTGCCTTTGATTATGGAGCCTTATCATGTCTTTGAGACGTCTAAAAGTGTGAACTGACTGTATATTTTTGACTTATAACAACACAACAAAGCAAATCGAGAAAAACTATTTCCTTTCATTGGGAAATTGGTAAAAAAATATATATTCAGGGCAAAATCTCGGTTATTTTGGTAAAGAGTTCCACATCAACAACTCTCATCCTGAAACATTTCTCCAAAGCTCTCCTTTAGCTCTTGTTGCATGTACCTTATATTTAGGAAAGAGGTGAAAGGTTAGAAGGAACTTTCCTTCAAATCCGAGGGTTGTTGGGGTGTGGAATTCAAGTGGCTATTGAAGCTGAATCAATGGAATCATTCAGACGGAACAGGAGTTATCAATAAAGTTATTAAAAGATGTGGGGGAGGATTGAAAGAAACTTCTTCATATAAAAATAAATTCAAACCCATATCATAGATACATATCATAGACGTATAAACCAGCCCAATCCCACAGTACTGTATATAAGCGCTTTGGGACGTCCTCTCAACGTGAAAGGCGCTATATAAATGTAAGTTTTGATTGATTGATGTACTGTATAAAACATTTGTGTAAAACAAGTGTTACACACCATAAACACAGTACTATTAATAGATATAACAGATAAAAATGAGCCAATATATACACATATATATACAGTATTAACATACAAGTGATCAATCACCTATTTCTCTTCCTCAGTGCAAACAAAATACAGTTGTATAATTGTATTCATTTGTCACATGCACATGAGCTCACATAATATAAGTTCAACCCCTTAACACGCATGTATGCAAACTAACTTGCATTTATATAGTGCGTAGAAAAGGATGAAACACTCTATGCCTTTGTATGTGTGAGCGCACATAAACAGTACTGTATATACAGAGCCTTATGTGGGTCACACTATCCAGACTGTGTGTGCGTGTCACTCTGTGATTGTCAGTCACTCTATTCGCAATCTCTGTGTACAGACAGTTATACTTCGGACGTTGACAGTTGCTGGACACTCTGCACCTCATGGAGCCAATACAGAACCTCAGTGTCCTGTTCAGCCCTCAACTGTCCTTCATCCCCCACATCTGCAACATTGCCTGGCCTCCGCCATTGTCTCTCACCACAAGTTACCGAGACTGTCATCCACACATTCATCACATCCAAGCTGGACTACGCAAACTCCATGGTTCTTGGCCTCCCCAACTCCTCCCTTCCCATTCCGCTGACCATCCAAAACCAAGCAGTCTCCTCTCTTGCACCAAACTCTATGATCCCATTACCCCCATCCTCGTCTAGACTCCACTAGCTCCCCATCAATCCCCATCAAGCCCCTGGTCTTCACCTCCAAGGCCCTCCATGGATTCGCTCCCTCCTACCCACTGTGACCTCCTAACCCCTACCAACCATCCCGCTCCCTCCGCAGAGCGGGCTACAGCCTGTTTCACCTCCCCCACCTCGCCCGATGGCTCTTTGCCCCCACCCTCTGGAACTCCATCGCCCCCGCCCTCCCTTCAAAATGTATCTCAAGACCCTCCTCTTCGACCTTGTCTTCAGTCACCCTCCGACCCTCCACCCCCTACTGTTCCCAACTACTATACCAGCTCGGGTGCAGATCCCTGAGTGTCCAGCGCCTTGGGACGTCCTCCTGACATGAAAGGCTCTTGTGTATTTGTAACTTGCCGTTGCGATCCTTTGTCAGGTTCCACGTGCGACACTTCTACAGGCTGTTATCCTAACTTATCACTCTGTATAGACACTGGAGGTAATCACTGAACTCCTGTTAACCCTGCAAGCTAAAATCCCTAAATGGCAGCAAGTTGCCGGACAAGTAGCAGGAAAGCTCGTCAGAAAGCGATATAAACTACAACAACTTGCACTTATATAATGCTAGCTGCCTGAGTATAGCTATATCAATGCAGTTTTAGCTGGTTAGACTCCAGCAGTTACCCCCTCAACGCACGCTCTGGGGGATCCTCCAAGCCTAATACTCTCAGGAATTAGGTTGAGCCAGGAGAGGGTCCATTCTAACAAGCTGTCTCCGGGATTTCCATGTGGAAGTGGGAATTCTCACCTTGCTTTTGAGATTATTTTTTTTACACACACATGGTGATGGGTTTCCGTATGTGTCAAGGCACACATCTGACCCCAACCCTCCCCCACCCCCCCCACCCTCCCTCCACCCCCCGCCCCCCACCAAAAAAAATCAATATTCCCTGTTATCACTCTGTGTACAGACTCTGCATTGCTTCTGCGTCAGTCACTGACCTGCTTTTGCTGGCCCCGGCTGGATGACGGGCTGTGTGGTCTCTGAATTCCTCGGTGTGGTCGTCACATTATAATCACATGTATAAAAACACAAGAAAAGCTGTTTTTCCTGCCCGCCCGAACCGGAGGCTGCCTCCCTCTGCCTCCAGCCCACATTATACACCAAACTCTTAACACAGACACACAGATTGACAGACAAGAGAAATAATAATGGGGGCACAACCAGTCCACCAGCCACCCGTCCGCTCTACGCACACAATACTCCGTAGCGAGCCACACTCTCCCTCGGTGTCTCACTCGCTCGCTCTCTAAACCCAGTCTCTCTATCTCCCCCTCTCGTTCTCGGCTCACCTTTCTGATCTCTCTCTATCTCTCTCCAATGTTCAGGCTCTTTCCCCTCCCCCTCTCTCTCTCTCTCTCTCTCTCTAAGCTCTAAAGAACAACAACAACAACAACATGCATTTATATAGTGCCCTTCACACTGGGTAAAGTCTCTGGAGCGTAATGTCTCTCTCTCTCGGCTCTCCTTTTCCAGTCCTGGGTCCCCCTGAGTCTCTCGGTCTTTCTCTCTCCCTCTCGTCTCTCCCTCCCTCTCGTCTCTCTCTCTCTCTTTAGGCTCTGAATGACAAATTAGTCATTTATATTGTGCCCTTCGCCCCGGGGGTCACGCCTCTCCCCTCTGCCTGCGCTCCAAGCCCGTGGGTGGCCAACAAAATAATGATATCAATGATCTATCGTGGATAGATCTACAATAGACATATAGATCTACACAGTGTGTAAATACAGCAGAGGTCTGTGCCGTAAAACAAAAGATAAGTCAACCCAAGAAACATTAGTTTCCTTGGCCAAATACAAGGATTATTGTTATTATTAAAAAAAAAGGCTTGTTATTAAAACACTGTCTGTCTGTCACTGTCTGTCTCTCTGTCTGTCTCTCTGTCTGTCTGTCTCACTGTCTGTCTCTGTCTGTCTGTCTCTCTCTGTCTCACTGTGTCTCTCTCTGTCTCCCACTCTGTGTCTGTCTGTCTGTCTGTCTCACTGTCTGTCTCTCTCTGTCTCCCACTCTGTGTCTGTCTGTCTGTCTGTCTGACTGTCTGTCACTCTCTCTGTCTCCCACTCTGTGTCTGTCTGTCTGTCTGTCTCACTGTCTGTCTCTCTCTGTCTCCCACTCTGTGTCTGTCTGTCTGTCTGTCTCACTGTCTGTCTCTCTCTGTCTCCCACTCTGTGTCTGTCTGTCTGTCTGTCTCACTGTCTGTCTCTCTCTGTCTCCCACTCTGTGTCTGTCTGTCTGTCTGTCTCACTGTCTGTCTCTCTCTGTCTCCCACTCTGTGTCTGTCTGTCTGTCTGTCTCACTGTCTGTCTCTCTCTGTCTCCCACTCTGTGTCTGTCTGTCTGTCTGTCTCACTGTCTGTCACTCTCTCTGTCTCCCACTCTGTGTCTGTCTGTCTGTCTCACTGTCTGTCACTCTCTCTGTCTCCCACTCTGTCTCTCTCTCTCTGTCTCTCTCTCTGTCTCTAGTGTTTTTTTTGTCTCTCCCTCTCTCTGTCTCTCTCTGTCTGTCTGTCTGTGTGTCTCTGTCTGTCTGTGTCTCTCATAGGCCCCAGTCTCAGCTCTCCCTAGGCCTCGATCCCCGGTCTCTCCCAGCCCACTCTCCCCGGCTCTGACGCTCCCAGTCCTGGCTCTGGCCCTGTCTCTCCACCCCCCCCCCTGTTGCTCGCTCCCCCCCGGTGTCTGTGTGTGTGTCTGTGTAACTCCCGACTCCAGGGCGGACACACATCCACATCCACACTGTAGCCCAAAGTCCATCAGTCACTGACGCAAAAGTAGCCCGATAGCGCACATCGGCGCCTAGACGCGTCACGTTATAGCCCAAATGTAGCCCAATAGCATACGTCACCGGCTAGGCGCGACGTGCCACCAACCTCCAGTCCCCAAATGTAGCCCAAAATAGCCCATGTCTCTTACGTCACCCGCCCCACACACACACGCCCCGCGGCGTTGTAGCCCAAAGTAGCCCAAACGTCACTTTTATAGCCCAACACCAGCCCCCAAACTAGCCCAATCATTATTCCCGTTTAAATTTTAATAAACCCAAACTAAAACTTGACAAAACACAAAACACCACAGACGCTGGGAACCTGAAACACAAGCAGAAGTTGCCGGGGAAACTCAGCAGGTCAGGCAGCATCCACGGAGAGAGGAAAAGGAGTCAACGTTTTGAGTCTACAACCATTCGTCAGGACAGACGAAGGGCAGGTCAGGACAGGTCCTGACGAAGGGTTGTAGACCCGAAACGTTGACTCCTTTTCCTCTCTCCATGGATGCTGCCTGACCTGCTGAGTTTCCCCGGCGACTTCTGTTTGTGTTCCAAACTAAAACTTGGCTGGTTGTTTTTTAATTTTTTTTTAACATTTTAAAATAATCAGGCGACTGGCCCCCAAAGCCCATTCTTCACCACAAAAAATCAGCGGCCGCAACAATAACAACAACAAAATTAGACTTGTAAAGTGTCATTTCGCATCAGATGGACATCAGGTCTCAAGGCGCATCAGGTCCCAAGGTGCTGGGCAGTCACTGTTTCAGACTTGATTAATGTACGCTCGGCTTTAGTGTCGGCGTGAGACCCTGCCCGGCCGGAGGAGAGATCTCACCCGAAGGACGGCAGCTCTGACGTTACTGACGTTACTGCGCACCAGCGAGCGGGTCGCTAGATCTCAGAGTGCTACGCGGTTGAAAATTGACGCACCATTCTTAACGCACAATTGAAAATTGTCAGCACAAATATTTCACTAAATATTACAGTGTTACAGTAAACCGGTTCCCCAAATATTGCCAGCTTTGTCCGTTTTTTCACGGATTTGCCGCTATACACACAAGACCCAGCAGAGTGAGCTCTAGCACAACAGGACACGAGAAAACCTCAGTTGTATGCTGTTCTATTGCAATAATAATCCTTGCATTAGTAGTACCTTATCACTGTGATTCTTCAGGGCGTCTCAAAGCTCTTCACACGATATACTGATTATTATTATTATTTATAATAATAATATTTGTTTATTATTATTAAAGTCAAATGACTGTGAAACGACCTTGGCATCTTGGGACGTCCTCGCGACGTGAAAGGTCCTCTACCAATGTCATTTTGCCGTTGTTGTATTTTGTGGTCTAATTAAAGTAATGAACCCATTTGTAATTAAAGTAATGAACCTTTCTCATGTTGGGAAGAAGTCACAAAGCACTTCACAACATTTTTACTAGAGTGTGTAGTGACTGTGACTATATTGTAGGTGAATGCAACAGCCCATTTGCGCATAGGAACATCCCACAGCAATGCTGGCGGAAGCGTTGCATTATCAATGATGCCGTCCTTCGGGTGAGACATCAAACCTAGTCTATTCACATTAAATATCTTCCCTGCCCTGGCTGACAGTCCCACTGGATAAAAATTGATCACTCACTTCATGACTGATTGTGGGACATTGTATAAATACACAGTCACTAAATATAATCGTATATCCTGTAAAATGGTTTGAGACGTCCGGCTGACGTGATTAAAGGGCTGTATAAAATGCAAGAATTGCTATTATCTGTGATGGGGCCTCAGGAGAGATGGCTACAAACAGCAATGTCCTCATTGCCTGCCGCACAGCCTGCTACACATTCATAATAACCCTTGCTTTTGACATAGCACCTATTTCATCGAGACATCTCAAAGCGCTTCACAGGATTTGCTGTTCAAGTGGAGTGACTATATATTTTGAGGCCAGTTGTGCACAGCAGTGTCCCACCAACAGAAATGGGAGTGAGTGACCAGTACAATGGTGGTGAAGTATGTGTGAAGCAGGAAAGTGATCTTAACACTGCAAGGGAGGAAGAGCGGCTTTGACACTTAATATTGTACCAGAGTATTTGAAAATCACCTCCATGTTGGGCCTTGAAGAGTCAACCTAGAGCGCATTATGGCTGGAGCTCCTGTGGCTCAGTGGTTAGAGCACTTGTCTTGCAAGCTGGGGGAGACCAAGCTGGAGAGACCTATATTTCAAATCCAGGCAGTTCAGTGCGAAACCTTGGGCAAGTTTCCTTATTCCACACGCCTAATAATAATCCGTCCCAAATAAACCACAATAATAAAATTGGTCATTTCAATCCACGACTGTTTGTGGGACACTGCTGTGCGCAATTGGCTGCTGCATTTCGCCCACAAATATACAGTCCATTCAATTTACAGTATATTCTGTGAAGCGCTTTGAGACATCGAGAGGCGCTATATACACACGTTGTTGGTATTATTAGAGTTGATCAGCTGGGTGTCATGACGCAAGCCAAAACACATCACCATTCTTAAGAGTCTCCAAACCAGACTGGGAATTCCAAATATGTGTGTCACCCACACCCGGAAATGTCCTAGTATCTGGAATGGAATGCACTCTCTTTCCCTAGAGGGACACATCCTACTAACCTAATCCCGGGGAGTATTAGGTGTAAATTGGCAAGAGTCAAGGCTTGGGTAGATCTCAGAGTGTGCGTTGGGGGGGTAAAGCCTGTAGTCTAAACAGCTAAAACTACATATCTTGCCATTGAGTGCAACTGCCTGGCAAGCTTACTGATATATTTTATACATTGAGGGATATTAAATACAATTCTTATACCGCAATATATCAAGTGTAATATCACTTATTTATTTGATATATTGAGGTACGTCAAATGCAAGGATTATTTATTATAATTGCTTTTTCGTCCTATTGATATTTCCATTTTACATATCATTAAATTCATACAATTGCTTTTTTTGTGTGGGGCGAGGGGAATGAATTGGGATGAGCGAGGAATATTAGCCAGGACAAAGTGAGGGAAAAACTCCCCCTATTTTGTTAACACGCTATCGTAGCTATGGCTTTGGTCATCTTACCCTGCCACCGACCCATTCAGCCCCCGTTAATATTAATAATAATAATCCTTGCATTTGATAAAGCCCCTTATTGAAATCGATCTAATTTATTCTTAAAAGCAACACATTCTCCTCCCACCGTTTCTCTCAGCAGCCTGTTCTGTACATTTACAATTCGTTCACTGAAGTAATGTTTCTGCAGATCTCCTCACTGAGAATAAAATTTGTGTGGATCTCACACTAGATCCTTAGGACGTCCTCCCGACGTGAGAGGTAATTTTGTTGTTGTTGTGGGACATCCCAGAGAGCTACTTCATCAGAGAAAGCTTCGCTTCCGGTTATTTGGTGGGACGATGGTTTTTTTCCATTCATAGTGGAAGAATGGAAGAACAAAGTATTCTTGGTTACTTGTACAGTACTTCCCCTTTAAGGCTGGACTCTTTCTGAGTCTAATCTCACTGCCTCTCCATAAATTACCTTCCCCTCAAGTTTCTATCAACCCTCATAGAGCATCTGTCTACAGCTTCCAGTCACACAAAACTGTCAACTGACCTTACACAGGCCTGTGGTGTAGTGGTTAGTGTGCACACACGGCAAGCAAGCGGACCTGGGTTCGATTCCTGGGCGGGGCGGAACCTTAGGCAAGTCTCCTTACTCCACACGCCTGTTTGCCCAGCAGTAAGTAGGAGCCTGGTTGCTAGTCAATTGCTGGGCTGTTTTCGGTGGGTAATAATCCCGTTCCACAAAAAATAATAATGTGGTCAATCACTCAATCCATGACTGTTTGTGGGACACTGCCATATGCAATTGGCTGCCGTGTTTTGCCCACAAAACGCAATCAATCAACTTTACAGTATATTCGGTGAAGCGCTTTGAGATGCCTCGAAGACATGAAAGGCGCTAGATATCAAATGCAAAGATGCTTATTATTGTATGTCTTTAAAATTATAAAAAGGGCCTCATAAGGTAAGCACGAAGCCCTTTGATCTCACTGGTTGGGGGAGCCTGAGATGCGGGATACCAGTATAATATCAAGACAAAGAGATCAAAAAGAGAATTCAGGAGAAACTACCTCATGCAACAACAAAAATACAATACATTTGTATACCGCTTTTCAGGTGAGGAAGGCATCCCAAGATGCAGCTGGTAGTGAGATTGTGGGACTCGCTGCCTGAAGCAGATAATGTAGATACAACAACAACAATAGCTTCGATTTATATAGCGCCCTCCAAGCCGGACGGCGTCTCAGAGCGCTTTACAGTAGCGGATCCCAGGACCGAGCCAGGGAGCAGGGGCAGAAAGGTGACCAAAAGCCCGGTTGAAGAGAAAGGTCTTCAGCTGGGACCTGGAACTGGGAAGAGAGGGGGGCCGAGGCGAAGGGAGTGAGGAAGGCAGTTCCAGAGCCTTGGGGCATAGTGGCTGAAGGCGGAGGATTCGGGGGGACATGGAGGAGGCCAGACCCAGAGGAGTGAAGGCAACGGGTGCTGGGTTGGGGGGGAGAGGAGGTCAGAAAGATAGGGGAGTGCAGAGGAGTGGAGGGATTTGAAAACAAGGGTGAGGATCTTGAAATCGATACATTCAAAAGGAAGCTAGTTTCTTACACATGAGGGAGAGGGGAACAGATGTGTGGGAGGGAGTAAAGAACGGGTGATGACTTGTGTGGAGTATAAATACCTCATCGACTGGCTGGGCTGAGAAGCCTGTTCCTGTGCTATACCATCGGTAGCCTCTCACAGTCCCCACGATATGGAACTCCATCCCACAGTTCCTTCAACAACAACAACAACAACAATAGGAAGACATTTATAGAGCGACTTTCATGTCGGGAGGACATCCCAAGGCGCTAGCAATCAGGTTGGGACCCGAGCAGGGGGGGAAGGGTCGGGGTAGGGGGAAGGGGAAGGAGTGTGGGAGAGGGGGGAGAGGTAGGAGGGCAGCAGAAGGCACGGTCGAAGAGGAAGGTCTTGAGACTGGCCTTGAAGGAGGAAAGGGAGGAAGCGAGGTGAAGGGATTGTGGGATGGAGTTCCACAGTGTGGGAGCAGAGAGGCTGAAAGCCCGGCCCCCGATGGTTGGGCGGTTAGGGCGGTGGACGCGGAGCAGGCCTGAGTCTGTTGAGCGGAGGGAGCGGACAGGCTGATAGGGAGACAGTAGGTCAGAGAGATAGTCAGGGGCAAGGCCGTGAATGGCTTTGAAAGTGAGGACGAGTATCTTGAATTTGATACTCTGGGTGACGGGGAGCCAGTGGAGACGGGCGAGGGGGGGAGTGATGTGGTCGTGGAGCCTGGTCCCGGCGAGTACACAAGCTGCAGCGTTCTGACTGATCTGCAGCCTGTGAAGGGAGGAGTTTGGGAGGCCAACGAGGAGAAAGTTTCATAATCCAGCCTAGATGTAATGAAGGTTTGTATGAGTGTTTCTGCAGCATGGTGGGTGAAATAGTGGCGGAGTCTGACAATGTTACGGAGGTGGTGGAAGGCTGTACCGGTCATGGCGCAGACATGAGGGAGGAAGGACAGTTCGGGATCAAACAAGAAGCCCAGATTCCTGACTGGCTTCAAGAGGCGGAGAGAGCAGCCTTGGATGTTGATGGTGTCTGCGCCTGAGGAGGCGCTGACGTGAGCCGATCAGGAGGTGCCTCCGTCTTGTTGACGTTAAGTTGAAGGAAATTGGCCCTCGTCCAGGACTCAATGTCGGACAGACACGCAGTCAGGACGCCAGTAGTCCTGGAGTCGAGTAGTCCTCCCTTGCCTCCTTTAAGGCCGGTCTCAAGACCCTGCTCTTCGATCGTGCCTTCTGCCGCCCTCCCAACTCTCCCTCCCTTCCCACCCCATCCTGCCCCACTCCGGGCTCCGGTCCTGACCCCTCACTGTTCATCACCTTGGAACATCCTCCCAAGCTGAAAGGCGCTCTATAAATGTAATTTTGTTGTTGTTGCTGCCCTTCAGCTGAGTTACAGCAAGTGCTTTGAGACGCTTTCCCAACATGAAAAGCTGCGTCTAAATACAAGCTGTATTGTGTTGGGCCAGTTAGAAGCAAAATCAGAAAATATTTGAGATCCTGAGCTCACACTCCAGGCTGACACTTTAACGCTGTATTATCGGAGGCGCTGTCTTTTGGGTGAAACTTTAAACCGAGTTACTGTCTCTGTCTGAAACAAAAACCGAAATCGCTGTGAACAATTGGCAGGTCAGGCAGCATTCCACAAGATGAGTGCTCCCAAAGTTGTCTGCATTTGTTTCAGATTTCCAGCGTCTGCAGTACAGGACTGTATGTTGCGTTTTTGTTAACCATCCGTGTCTGTTCAGTGGATGTTAAAGATCCTGTGGCCCTTTTTTCGAAAAGCGACGAGAGCTTCTCTTCCAGTGTCCTGGCCAACAATCGATTGAATTAAATTGACCATTCGCTGCGTTGGGATGTTCCTGTGCGTCAATCGGCGGCTGACGTGGCCGATACACGGAATACACAGTCACTACTCTTTACAGCAATTTCAGTGGCAGCCTGGCTCACTCGGTAGCACTTTTGGCTGTGAGTCAGAGGTTCAAGCCCCCACATCCCACTATGAACATTTTGGGATAATCACCCCCACGTCCGTCCGTCCATCCGTCCGTCCGTCCCCCCGTCCACCCCACCACCCACCTCAACCCCCACCCCCACCCGGTAAAATACGCTCAATAGCTGTTTGTAGGACGTTCCTCTACAAGAATTGGCTGCCGGGACATATTCCTTACTGGACGTGCAGAAATAGTCTGTGTTGGATGAGGAAAGAGGAAGTAGAGCAATGGTTAGTATCTGATCCCCAGAGTGACATTGACACTTCAATCTTCAAACACCTTCCCCTTTCACTTGCTCAGCTGTAATAATAATAATAATAATAGTAATGCTTGCATTTGATATAGAGCTTTTCATGTCTACTAGACGTCTTAAAGCGCTTCACAAAATACACTGTAAAGCGAATTGACTGTATATTTGTAGGCGAAACGTAGCAGCTAATTGCGCACAGCAGCTTCCCCCACAAACAGTTGTGGATTGAAATGACCAGTGGTTTTTTTCAAGGGATTATAATTAGGCATGTAGAGTAAGGAAACTTTCCCAAAGATTCACTCTGCCTGGATTTGAACACTGAACATTTGAACAGTGTAAGGCGAGTGCTCTAACCACTGAGCTGCAGGACTCCAGCAATGGTTGGCCAGGCAAGATATTTCTCTTCAGTGAGTGACAGAGTCACAGTGTGCGATGCGTCACGCACACAACACCTCCTTTCCCCCACCCCCCCCACCCACACACATAAGCCCCCCAACACACACACACAATACCCTACACCTACGCACGCGACCCCCACCCCCCGCACACTGCCCACACACAACCTCTTCCTCACACACATACAGTGGAGCTCCTGTGGCTCAGCGGTTAGAGCGCTTGTCTTGCAAGCTGGGGAGGAGACCAAGCTGGGGAGACCTGTGTTCGAATCCAGGCAGGTCAGTCAGGGCGAAACCTTGGGCAAGTTTCCTTACTCCACACACACGCCTAATAATAATCCCTCCAAAAAAAAAACACAATAATAAAATGGGTCATTTCAATCCACGACTGTTTGTGGGGGACGCTGCTGTGCGCAATTGGCTGCCGCGATTCACCCACAAATATACAGTCAATTCACTTTACAGTATATTCTGTGAAGCATTTTGGGACGTCGATAAGGTGTGAAAAGCGCTATATCAAATGCAAGGAATATTATTATTATTATTATTATACAACCCTCCTCACACATCCACTCTCTCCACACACAACCTCCCCTCCACACACACGCGGACACCCCGCGCACACGTATACACAAACCCGCCTCCCCACGGCACACACAACCCACACAAGCAACCCTACCCCCACACACAGACACACACCTTCCTCGCATTCACACAAGCACGCCCCCCCAACAACACATATACCCAGTCTGCCCCCCACTCACATTCCACCACAGCCCCCTCCCCTACACACAGACATGTTTGTCCCCCACACACTCAAACACACGCACAATCCAACCTCCCCCACAAACTTCAGTACTCTCTAACCCTATCCCCTCAGCCCGAAAGTCAATGAATGAGTCAGAGGATTGCATATTCTTATAAATACTCTTCCTTTATTGGTGCGACGTGGTTCAGCATGTGACCCTGAGCGACTGTGTCAGACTGTAGCTGTCGTCAGTGCCAGGGTTTGCACACTCCGGGCTCCCTCCGCACGCCGAGGCTCGGGCCCGCCATGATGCCCTGGGCCCCTACCGTGGACGCCAAGTATGGAGTGGGTGAGTGCGGCTGGTGCTTTCCTGTCAAACTGTGTCGTACAGATACGCGCAGGGGCTTTCACCAGGTCCTGGCGTTGTCATGTCCCCTCTCTCTACTGCTGCTGTTCTCGCTGCAACCGAGTTCAATTTCCTGCTCAGCCTTTTGACAGATCGACACAGCCACAGGCGTTTGCACACACACACACACACAACACACGCACACGCACTCGCGTATGCTCACTCACAAACATACACTGACACAAACGTACATATACTCACGCACCTGCCAATATTACACTCACACACAAAGACACAAACAGTCGTGCAGCTTATGTGGTTAGAGCACTCACCTGGCAAGCGAGAGAACCCGGGTTCGATTCCTGAGCGAGGTGAAACATTGGATAGATTTCCTCACACCACATGCCTTTGTTCGCCCAGCAGTAAGTAAGTCGATTACTTGAGTCGGTTGTTAGTCGATTGGTGGATCACTTTTTGGAGAGAATAATTTCTTTTTAAAATAAATAATAAACTGGTCGCAATCCACGACTGTTTGTGGGGGCACTGCTGTGTGCAATTGGCTGCTGCGTTTCGCCCACAAAACGTACAGTCAATTTACTTTACAGTGTATTCTGTAAACTGCTTTGAGTCTTGAACACGCGACAAGGTGCTGTATCAACTGCAGGGATTATTATTACTGTGAACACGGCTACATATTCACACAGACACAAATACATACAAATACATAAACCCACTCGTGAGACACTCGTACACAGCAACACATGCAATGATGCACACACACAGTTAATGGAAGTAGGAACTGTGAAAAATGAAAACGGAAAAGTTACTACAAGCAATGTAAGAAGTGAGTGTCCACATTTTGTGTGGTTTGCACTGGCTTTACACGAGTGAGAGAGTGAGTCAGTCAGTCAGTCAGTCAGTCAGTGAGAGTAAATGTGTGAATGTGAACGATGGAGAGAGGGAACGGACAGAAATTGTTCCTCTGTTTATGGCCTCGATGAATGGGTGGGTGGGGGAGTGATGGAGAGGGCAGAAGGGAGGGGTCGCACCAATAATGTCCTGCTACATCTGGCTCTGTGCAGCTGACTAAATAACAATAATATATTATAATTATCCTTACATTTGATACCTTATTATGTCGTTGAGACATCTCAAAGGTCTACATAGGATATACTGTAATGTGGATTGATTCTGGGCAAAATGCGAGAGCTGTGTCTCACAAACAGCCGTTGATTTAGTGACCATATACTTGGAGGGATTAAGACCACCCAGAAAGTCATCCATCAATCCACTAACAACCTTGTCTTTACAGTGGACGTGTGTGTGTGTGTGTGTGTGTGTGTGTTTGGGGGTGTGGGTGGGGGGGTTGCGTAGATACAAGGTTTGGGAAAGGGAAAGGAGAGAAACTGAGGTGAACAGAAAACCAGAAATTTAGAGAAGTGAGTTGTTTAGGTACAGAAGGTGTGAGGGTGTGAGAGCTCATTCTGGGCTCTCTCCGCACTTCCCTACTCGTGCACATCCCTCACGCTTCTCCTCCACCATTAGCAGCCGTGCTTTCAGCCACTGCTTCCTCCTCAATCGATTTTCAGGTCACCGTGGCCCTCCTCCTCCCAGCTCAGTGTCAGGCTCAGTCACTGTTAAGTGCTTCGAGACGCTGCCCTTTGTGAAGGGCACTACGTAAATGAAAGTTGTTGTTGTAGGATGTCAGGCTGGCTCAGTCGGTATTTGGGCAAGCCAAATGACACCCAGAAAGGTACCCACAAACAGCCAGAATGGGAAGGATTGATTTTATTTGGGGGATTGTCGGCCAGGATACCAGGGGAGAGAGAAACTCACTTTTCTTGTTGAATTCTGCCACAAGATCTTTAACGTCCACCTGAACCGTCACAGACGGGATCTCAGGTTTAAGGTCTCATCCGGGAGGATCGACAATAATAACAATAATAATAATCCTTGCATTTGATATAGCGGCTTTTCGCATCTTATCGACGTCTCAGAGCGCTTCACAGAATATACTGTAAAGTGAATTGACTGTATATATATTTGTGGGCGAATCGCGGCAGCCAATTGTTAACAGGATGCTGCGTTCACAGTTTTAACCCATGCATTGATCAGGGCAGATATGTAGTAGCTTTCAAGATAGAAAGATAGTAGCTTTCAAAAGGGATTTGAATAGGTACTTGAAAGGCGACATTAGCAGGGCTACTGGATAAGAGTGAGGCAGTGGGGACCAGTTGGATAGCTCTTTCAAAGGCCAGTACAGTTAGGATGCGTTGAATGGTGTAAGATTCTATGATTACCAGATACTTTAGGCTCCTAAAGTTAGGCTCCTCACTTGACCTGAGCGAGTCTGAGAGCTTTGCGATCTACAGATGTCCACAATCCACCAGATGTGCAGTGCAAGTCAGACCAGACACAACAAACCACCCTCTCACATCAAAGTGCATCACATGAAAAACCGTCACAAGAAAGAAACGGTTACTACACAAGATTCTCGTGAGAGACTCAACCAGAGAGAGATATTGTGATTGAGTGAGAGAGGTTGAGATTGAGAGAGAGAGAGAGAGAGATTGATAGAGAGATGGAGAAAGAGAGAATGAAGAGAGAGAGAAAGAAACAGAGACAGAGAAAGAGATGGGTACTCAATGAAAAAAAGAGATCCAGAGACTGGAAGAAAGAGAGACTGGGATAGAGAGAGAGAGAGAGTGAGAGATAAAGAGACAGAGACAGAGACAGAGAGACAAAGGGACTGAAAGAGTCATTGAGAAAGAGTGTGCATAAGAGAGAGAGAGAGAGACAGAAAAGTGACAGAAAGAGAGCAAGCGAAAGAAAGGCTTTTGAGAGATGGAGAGCGTAAGATAAAGAGACAGAGGGAGAGAAGACGACTGAAAGAGTCAGTGAGACAGAGAGAGTCAGTGCAAAAGAGAGCATTATACACTGAGAGAGACAATATGTGTGCAACAGAGACAGAGGGGCAGAGGGAGAGTGAGTCAGTGAGAGGGATTTCCCAGACTTTGGCATAAAAGGAACTGCTATACTTATTAAACGGAAGCTGGACTTATACTAACCAGTCACTTAGAAAAGTGAGATATAACTTGCTTTTTACAGTACCTCAAAATTCATAAAAATAATAATCCTTGTGTTTGACACAGCACCAAATCAGGTCATTCAGACATCTCAACGCACTTCACAGGGTATACTGTATACTGTATTCACAGGGTGTACTGTAAAATGTTTTGACTGTACAGTATTTTGTGGGCAAAACACGGCAGCTGGTTTATGGACAGCCATGTCCCACAAATAGCCGTGGAGTGAATGACCAAAATGTATTTACAGGATTGTTGCTCAGGACATTGGGAGAGAGAAGCTCTTCCCTTTTCGAATACTGTAGTGCCATTAGATCTTTAACATCCACCTGAACAGACAGATGGGACCTCGGTTTAGTGTCTCATCTGAAGAATGGGCACCTCCAAAAATATAGTGTTCCCCCTCCCTCCCACCCACCCCACAACCCTGCTCCCCGCAAGCACCCTCCAAACCTGCCCCCCCCCCCCCCCACCCACCATCCCACCCCCACCCCCTGCACTGAAACACCAACAATATCAAACAACAACTTGCTTTTATGTAACGCCCACTCACACAGGAGAGCGTCCCAGGACGCTTGGATCATAGCGCCAACTGGGGGGAACTGACTGTAGGCACAGTTGAAGAGGAAGATATTCAGGCGCGAGCTGAAGAGGGGGAAGGAGTGGGGGCAACGCGGAGGGATTGAGAGAGAGAGAATTGCTAGTGGCTGACAATGCGGCTACCGATGGTGGAATGGAAGCTATCAGCCAAGACTGTGAGCTACATGTTAGAGAATGGATAAGTTTGATCCCATAACCTTCTGACCCAGAGGCAACCTTCTACCCTCGAGCCAGGATCACACCTCGTGCAGGCTGACTTGCAACAAAAGTTAATATTGTGTAGATTAATGCCTTCAGAAAGAGAGCTGGATGTATCTGGTTGGGAACAATCCAGGATAAGTAAGGACAGTGATAGCCTTATATCCCCACGAGGCACAATGACTGCCCCAAACTGTAGCTAGTGTTGGTATCGGTCAGCATGGCTCAGTCAAGAGAAATCTCACGTCTGAGGCAGAGTGTTGAGGTTCCAGCCATCACCTTACAAGTGTGAGTTCTATGTTTCGAATCTAGGCAGGTCAGAGCGAAACCTTGGGCAAGTTTCCTTACTCCACACGCCTAATAATAATCCCTCAAAAAAAAACACAATAATAATTTGGTCATTTCAATCCACGACTGTTTGTGGGGGAGGCTGCTGTGCGCAATTGGCTGCCGCGATTCACCTACAAATATACAGTCAATTCACTTTACAGTATATTCTGTGGAGAGCTTTGAAACGTCTAGAAGACGTGAAAAGCACGATATCAAATGCAAGGATTATTATCACTTCTTGGACTTGGAGTTTACAGTCTCAGCTGACACTCCAATGCAGTGCTCAGTGTTGTTGCAAGGGGAGGGGAGGAGGGGGTTGGGGGGGTGGGGGGGGAAATCATTGTACTGTTGGAAGTGCCTTTGTATGAGATATTAAACTGAAATACTGTCGGTGCCCTGTCCTGGCCAATATACCCTGGATAAAATTGTTCACACACTGCATGGCTGATTGTGGTCTGTTGCTGTTCACAAATTGGCATCTGAATTAACCCACAAAACAGAAAGTCACTACACTTACAGTAAAATCACGTGAGGCACGTTGAGACATCCAAACTTGAAATGCTCTATATCTAATGTAGGAATCAGAGGCATTTTTAAGACTTCAAACTACTCGGTCAATTTTCTTAGGGGGCCCGTCACCGATAGTAAGTTTAATAAGTTTTATTTAATGCAAAAATTAACTTTCGGCGAGTGCGATGCCTCTTTAGGTGGGCCGTCTGCTCCACTGGGCTGGGGAGAGCTCTGGTTTTCGCTATACAGGTATTTAACATAAGACAAGATGTTTTGCACACTCATACAGCGCACTCACGCAGCACACTCACACAGCACACTCAAATCCTCCCATTTCGCTGATTTTTTGCATCACTTTGGGGGCCTTCAATACGATTGTGATTGCCTCTGGTAGGAATGGGCGAAGGGCAGATTATTGCCTGGCAAGCCTTCAGTGTTGAGGGATTATTTTAACACAGAGCTTTACTGCAGGAGATCAAGTGGAGGGGAGCCAAACGAATGTGTTTATTGCATGTGGTTAACTGCAGTGCAGATGCTTGTGTATGGGCGCGTGTGTGCGCCTGCGTGTGCCATGGGGGTAAAGGTCTCTGCATTGTCAGAGGCACCATCCTTTGGATGAGACGTTAAACTGAGGTTCCATCTGTTCACGTGGGTTTTAAACATCCCACAGCTACTTGGAAAGAGAGGGCAGTTTTCTTTCTTCTGGTGTCTTGGCCAACAAGCCTCCAGATAAAAGCACTCTGCGGCTGTTTATGGAATGTACTGAGCGCAAATTGGCTGGTGTGCCCGCCTTCAAACTACTTAAATACAGTAATGACAGTAATAATCTGTGAAGCACTTGAGATGTTTTGATGTTAGAGGTGCTGTGACAAACACGAAGATTATTATGATAATTGTTATTATCGTGAGTTTGATGGCTTGAATAGCCTTTTCCCTCTTTCAATTTAGTTTCAATTTGTTGTGGCGGTAGCACACTCCCTGGCAGAATTCAGCTTGTGGGTACAAGCATCACATCGGGACATGAGCTCCAAGTCTGGACTGACACTCCAGAGCGGTGTTGGGGGGTGGGAGTCAGAGACACTGTCCTTCGGGTGAGACCTTAAGCCAAGGTGCTGTCTGTTGCTGTTCAGGTGGATGTTAAAGATTCGCCATTCGAAAAGGGAAGGGAGTTTCTCTCTCCTGGTGTCCTCGCTGTCAATCCACCAGATATAATAATATGTAATCCTTGCTTTTTGATAGAGTGCTTTTGCAAGTCTTGTGGGTGTGTCAAAGCGCTTCACAGAAGACACTGTAAAGTGAATTGACTGTATATTTGTGGGCGAATCCCGGCAGCCAATTGCGCACAGCAGCGTTCCCAGAAACAGCCATTCAGGATTGAAGTGACCAATTTTATTGTTGTTTTTTTTCTCGAGGGGATATTATCACTGTGGAGTAAGCAAACTAGCCCAAGGTTTCGTCCTGCCGGGAATGAAACTCAGTTCTTTCACTTGCAAGATGAACGCTCTAACCACTGAGCTACAGGACTTCCTTAAAATTGGTTGTTTTGGGGGACATTGCTGTTTTCAAACCGTCAGCCCCATTTTGCCACAGAACACACTCACTTTACACTGTATCTTGTGAAGTGTTTTGGGACATCTCAATAACACAATAAGGCGCTGCATCAAACGCACAGACTATTGCCAGTAAATATAACAACACCTTGTGCTTATACAGCACCTTTCACAATGTCTCAGAGAGTGTCACAGGGGAAAGGTTGGACTCCTAGCTAGGAGGAGAGGGAGGTGACCATAGGCGTGGTTGAAGAGGTAGGTTATTGACTGTCCACTAACTTGTGACGTCCTCCTGACGTGAAAGGCACCATACAAGTGTAATTTTGTTGTTGTTGTTATAAGATGGGATAGATAGAGAGGATGTAGGGTGGAGAGACAAAGGTTTGGACCCTGACGGTGAGATTAGGTTAACACACAGCAGGCCTGTGATATCTGAGCGGAGGCTGTGGGCGGAGGAGTGGAATAGGAGCTGGTCAGGTAGACTGCATGTGAGGGGATTTTTATATAAGCATGTTGGTGGTGGGGACGGAACAGGAAGGGAGGAGAATAAAATTAAACGGCAAGCTTTTTCAACAAACCAGCACTGGCTCGATGGGCCTCATGGCCTCTCTCTGTGCTATACATTTCCATGGTTTTCATCTTCTAACCGAGGAGACCTATTTAGTGAGACTACGATAGAACAACAACAACAACATAACTACATTTGTAATAGCACCTTTCATACACGAGGAAGGTCTGACTACATTGACGAATAAACCACACAGTGTTTCAAATGGGAAACAGACCAGGACAAATATCTTTGCCAGGAAGGGTGGCTGAGGACAGGATAGTGGGATTCATCTAAGAAGGAGTTTGGTGCTGTGTTTGGGGATGGTAGATTGGGTGTTCTGGAGAGATGAGGTCAGAAGGCTGTCACCAGAACTAATCTTGTGATGTTGTGAGGGCTTTTGAGCGATGTTGGTGGGAGATGGCCGGTTAAAGAGGAACGTTTTCAGGTGGGAATTGAAAAGGGGGGAAAGAGGGGGTAAGGCAGAGGGATTGTAGAGGAGTGTTCCAGAGTCTGGGGGATTAGTGACTGAAAGTGAGACCTACGATGGTGGGGTGGATGGTGTGAGGGACTGAAGCTGGAGCCCATTGAGTGGAGGCACCAGATGGTGGATTAATAATAATAATAATCCTTGCACTCAGCTCGGTGATTAGAGCACTCGCCTTACAAGCGTGAGACCTGTGTTCGAATCCAGGCAGGTCAGGGCGAAACCTTGGGCAAGTTTCCTTACTCCACAGGCCTAATAATAATCCGTAAAAAAAAAAACACAATAATAAAATTAGTAATTTCAATCCACGACTGTTTGTGGGACTCTGCTGTGCACAATTGGCTGCCACGTTTTGCCCACAAATATACAGTCAATTCTCTTCACAGTGTACTCTGTGAAGCACGTTGAGACATTGATAAGATGTGAAAAGCCCTATATCAAATGCGAGGATTATTATTATTATTATTTGATATTATTATTTGATCACATCTTCTAGACATCTCGAAACCATCAGCAGGTGAGCCTTCAGCCACTCTGCTCCCAACCTCTGGAATTCCATCCCTAGCCTCCTTCCACACCCGCCTCAAAACCCTCCTCTTCGACGGTCCATCGGACACCCAAAATCCCTTCCGTTTCGTCCACCCTCCCCAATCCCATCCTAGCTCGGGTCTGAAATACTGACTGTCGCCTTGGGACGTCCTCCCGATGTGAAAGGCGCTATACAAATGTCAGTTTTTATTTTTGTCGTTGTCGTTGTTGTCCTCCCAATGTGAATGAATGTACATGTAATTTTGTTCAGAATAATAAACCCTGTGAGGCACTCAGAACCGTGCTCCCGACATGAAATGAGGGGCATCAAATTCAAGGAACTCTTATTAACAAAACTCAGTCTCCTCTCAGCCCTTCTTCTCTGTTCTGGTGAAAACCAACCTTGCTTCATCTGGTCTGCTTGTGGCAAGACCAGCTGAGACTCTGCACTTGCAAGCCTGGAAGTCTGGCTACACTTTCAAAGCGACACAAAGGTTCAATGCACACACTGACCCGAGGAATCAGAGTTTATTTTGGGGATGGGGGCTGGCGTAACAGACAGACAGGATGCACATGGTTCAGTGAGCTGTGAGTCGGCTCAGCGGTATACGTACAGTATGTTGTGGTTATCTTGCTTGTATATCTTCATTCAAATGCAGAGTGCGTGTGTGTGTATGTGTGTCTGTGTGTGTATGACTGGCCTCGCTTAATTATTGTAACTCACCTACAAAACACAGTCACTACACCTCATGTGAGGAACTTTGAGATATCACCCCCCAACGTGAAAGGCACTGTCTGATCGATTATTATTGTAGCTTTGAAGAGAGATTGGAGAAACAGAAGGTGAAAAGGGCAGTTGTTGAAGTTGTATAAATTAGTATAATGATAATAATAATCCTTGCATTTGATATAGCGCCTTATCACATCATTGAGAAGTCTCAAAGCCCTTAACAGGATATACTATAAAGTGAATTGACTGAATATTTTGGAGTCCTGTAGCTCAGTGGTTACTTGCCTTAAAAGCGAGAGACCTGGATTTGATTTCAGGCAGGGTGAAACCTTGGGCACGTTTCCTTACTCCGCATGCCTAATAATAATCCCTCAAAAATACAATAATAAATTGGTAATTTCAATCCATGACTGTTTGTGGCACACTGCTATACCCAGTCACTCCACTTGACAGTATGCTCTGTGAAGCGCTTTGAGATATCTAAAAGATGTGAAAAGTGCTATATCAAATGCAAGGATTATTATTATTATTTTGTGGACAAACGCAGGAGCTGATGGCGAGCAGCAGTGTCAGAGAAACAATCTTCGATTGAGTGACCAGATGATTACTTTTAAAAAATTTTAACCAAATTATTATTTCCGGAATGTGAATCACAAATCGACTAACAACTGATTCCTACTCACTGCTCAGTAAACAGTGAGGTATGGAAAAGGGCATCTTGCCTCAGGTTTTGCACTGTCCGGGAATTGAACCTAGATCCTCTCATTTGTGAGGCGAATCTTCTAACCCAGTGGTTCCCAACCTTTTTTTCCTAACGACTCAAATTAACCACCAACAGGTCCTCCCGACCCAATTGTTTTTTGCTGTGACTCAAATTAGCCTCCAACAGGTTCTCCCACCCCTAGGGGGCGACATCGCGACTGAAGCAAAGCTCAGCCAAAACTTTATCTCCGTCTCTTTTGTGGACTCAGTCCAACTCATAAGTACGCTCTTTATACAAATTGGTTGGCGGTGTCGCCTCGGGCCCTTTTTGGATTGGGACCCAAGTTGGGAACCACTGTTCTAACCAATAGACTACGGGACTCATCAACAAACAGCAACAAAATTGCACTTAAATAGCGCCTTTCACGTCGGGAGGATGTCCAAAAGCGCTGAACAATCTGGTTGGGACCCAAGCGGGGAGGGTGGGGGATGGGGTGTAGGGGAGGGTTGATGTAGGGGGAAGGGGAAGGAGAGTGGGAGAAGGGGAAGAGTTATTGGGGCAGCCGAAGACACGGTCGCAGAGGAAAGTCTTGAGACCATCTGTGAATGGCCTTGAAAATGAGGCTCATGAGAGGTTTGGACAGGGAATAGTGAGAAGTAGGGAGAAACTACTCAGAAATTACTTCCACAGGTAAGGGGAAGTATCTTAGTCAGTAACTAAGGGCCACAGTCACAAGAAGAGTGTGTAAAATACACAGTCACTACACTTCCCAGTAAATTGTGTTACATCCTCCTGACTTCAAAGGCAGTAAATCATATGTAAGGATTTTTAAAAATGATTTAATATTATTAGCAAATTTTGTTTTAAAATGTAAAACCATGCAGAATCTTTTAATTCTGTCTTAATTTGTGTGGATTGCTTTTGAAATAGCATTTATAATTTTACAAAATCTCAAAGCACTTCCCAGGCAATACAATAACATTTATTTACCTAGCACTTGATGTCGGGAGGACGTCTCAAAGAGCTTATTGACACAAGCATGCAATTACAGTAAAGTATCGTGACTGTGTATTTCATAGGTGAACGCAGCAGCCAATCTGCACACAGCCAATGTGTCCCACAAACAGTGAGTGACCAATTTTATCTGACGGGTCGACCTGATCCAAGGGAGAAACTCACTTATTGTTAATGTCCACACGAACAGGTACAGAAGGGACTTCAGTCTAGCATCTCCTCCATTATGATAATGCACCCTCACCCCCACTCCCTCCAGCACTGCACTATAGTGTGAGACGAAAGCCTCGATGTCAGGCTTGAACCCACAACCTTCTAACCCAGATCCGCGCTGACACTGCAATGACTTATTTATTGCTTCGGAACAAATGTTGCTAAGTATATTTAGAAAGAATGTGGTCTGATTGAAATAATTACCAGCTGGACATACAATGCACTGTTATGTGTCTTTCCTCGATAAACATTCTCCTGCAGAGAAACATTCTCTGTACGTACGTGCTGGCTGTCGGCTTGAAATCTGCTCCGACAAACCCAGAAAAGGTTAGATACAGAATTTTGCAGGGCAGAATTTACAATTCAGCCCATTCATCGCAGCTGTGCTCGAACCCTACCCTTACCTCCTTCAGGGTTCGCCTCAATACCGTGCACCTTGATCTGGCTTTCAGCCAACTTCGATTCCCCCCACTGCCCCCCCAATCCCTCGGCCACCCACGGACCTCAGATGCAAACCTTTGGGACATCCTCCTGCTTTGAAAGGCGCCACAGGTATATCAATGTAAACTCTCCATTTAGTCCCACTCCCCAGCTCTTCCCCTTTATTCTACCCTGACCCTACAGATCTGTAAAAGGCAATAAAGAGGCAATCTCAAGACCAACTCCAGGAACTATTTCTTCACTCAACTAACGACCGGATAGTTTTTTTTCCAAAACAAGTAGCTGATTAAAAAAAAAGTTCTTTCTGAATATGGTCTAGTCACAGTCTCGCTTCCGTGGCTAAACCTACATAGTGATCACTATTACAGGAGAGAGGATCTATTATGCGACACTGTGGTCAGTCCTTTTTGGGTAACCTCAGAGAAGTGCAGAGCTTGTAATAGTGTAACCGTGCACTCTACTGCTCAGTTTATAGTCTAGGCTGAGGGAAGTGCACTGCGTTGCTGGAGGCGCTGTGCTTTGGATGAGATATTAACAACAACAACAAAATGACATTTACAGTATAAAGTTAATTAGAGGTCCCATCTGTACCTGTTCAGGTCTATGATAAACCTAGTATTTGATACAGCATACCTGCAGGACATCTCAAAGCGCTTCACAGGAATTTATTTTAAGCATGATGACTGTTGTCCACGGTTGTCCGTAGGTGAACATGGCAGCTAATTTGTGCACAGCAGCATCCCACAACTAGCCACAAAATGAATTGTTGTTGGGGATTGCCAGCCAGAACATTGGGAGAGAGAAAATCCCTTCCCTTTTCACGTTTTTTGGGAGTCGGCCAGGTGTGTGATATCCCTTTACTAAGCTTACCAGATAGCAGGACATCAAAACTAAATTGAGAATTCCTTGCATCCCAGGAAATCCCAGAGATAAACAAAACACAAAATACTACAGATGCTGGGAATCTGAAACAAAAAACAAAAGTTGCTGGGGAAACTCAGCAGGTCAGGCAGCATCCATGGAGAAAGGAAAAAGAGTCAACGTTTCGGGTCTACAACAACAACAACAAACAAACAAAACTTACATTTATATAGCGCCTTTCACGTCGAGAGGACGTCCCAAGGCGCTGTACAGTCAGGTAGGACAAGAGCAGGGTGGGAAGGATCAGGGCAGGATGAAGAATAGTAGGAAAAGTAACTGTATATTAGTGGGCGAAACATGGCAGCCAAATTGCGCACAGCAGTGTCCCACAATCAGTCACGGAAGTGGGACTAGGGGCAAAAGGGGGTAAAGAAGCAAAAGGGGAGGGGTGGAGACAGGGGGAAGAAAAGCAGGAAAGTCGACTGTATATTTGTGGGCGAAACGCGGCAGCCAAATTGCGCACAGCAGTGTCCCCACAAACAATCGCGAAAATGGGGCCAGGGGAGAAAGGGGGAAAAGAGGGTAAGGGGGGGAGAGGGAGGGAAAGGTGGGATGGGTTAGGGTTAGGGAGGAAGAGGGGGGAGAAAGGGGGGCAAGGAAGAGAGGGAAAGATGGGTGGGGGCAAGATCAGGAAGAGGGAAGAGGGAGGGAAGGGGAAAAGGGAGGAGAGAAAGTGGGGAAAGGGAGTGAGGGAAGAAGAAAATGGGGGCAGGGGTGGGGGGAATCAAACAACAATAATAAACAATAATAAACAACAAAAGCAATAATATTAACAACAAAAACAGCAACAAACAATAACCAACAATCGTCCAACAATCATCCAGCAACCACTCCCTGTCCTCGCCGCCCGCCCGGACGATCCCTGAGATGGCGGGAAAAAAGGGCCCAGTGTGGTGTCAGGCCCCAAAACCGACCAGCTCCTCAGTCGGTGAACCCGGGGACTCTGTGATGGCCCTGGCACCTCGGACATGGTGTGTCTGGCCAGCTCGCACAGCAGCAGCAGCAGCAGCAGCAGCAGCAGCAGCAGCCCGATCGCCGTCTGGATCTCCCGCGTCAGGACTGAGGCTTGTTTGGAGGGAGAGGTTTCTTAAGGACGTTAAAGGGGGAGAGGCAGGACATGGAAGACAAAGGAGAGAAAGAAGACAAAGGAAAAGGAAAATCCCAGAGATAGTTTGTTGGAATGGAATGTGCGCTCCCTCCCTGGAGGGATACACCTTGCTTACCTAACTTCAAAGGGTATTAGGTCCAGGTAAGCAAAAGGCAAGACTTGGGGCCCCTAGAGTTTGTGTTGGGGTAACAACTGAAGTCCGATAGCTCAGTAGGTAGAGGACTCACCTTACAAGCAAGCCCACCATTGATATCACTGTCTGACGAGCTTTCCCGTTGCTTGTCTAGCTAGGACTACCCTGCCCATTAGGGTTTGGTTTGCAGCGTTAACAACAACACAATTACATTTGTCTAGCGCTTTTCACAACAGTTGCTGAGTGGGATGACTCCCTGCCCTCAGTGACTGGTCTGCCATTCCAAGTCCTGCCAATGAGCCAGGCTGGGCTGTGCTGTCATCGGCAGTGCCCTGGAACACTGTGGACCTGTCTGGCTCAGGAACCAGACTAGAGACCGTCACAGAGGGTGGGCTCGATTCTGACATTCCATTGCTAGGCATATCACCTTGAAGCCAGCTCAGCTCCATTGAGACCTGTGAGGTCAGTTTAACGTCTTTTCAGCATCTCTAACAATACAGTGCTCCATCCAGCACTGCGTAAGAGCCCAGCCCAGAATATACAAGTACAGGTTTCTGTTTGTTGGATGGCTCATGAATTCTGATTCGGGTACTGCATTTGTATTGTTATTACACAGCCAATAGCAGGATTGTGTCTTCCGTGAGTATCGCACATTGTATTAATGACTGTGGAGCGTAATGATTATATCAGCCTGGCTCGGTCGGCTGCGCTCTCACCTCTGAGGTTCAAGGTTGTGTATTGAAGCTTCACATTGAGCATGTTGAAATCATAGAATGTCTCATCTGAACTCCAGCACAGCACCAGGGGACGTATCGGATTGCCAGAGGTGCTGTCCTCTAGATGAGTTGTTGATCCCGGGTCCCGCCTGCCTGTTCAGGTGGACATTAAAGATCCCGCTGCGCTACTCGAAAAGTGAAGAGAGTTTCTTTCTTTCGGTGTCCTTGTCAACAATCCCCCAGATAAATTAGCCATTCGTTGCTTGACTGTTTGTGGGGGGTATTGCCGTATGCAAATCAACTGACGTGTTCGCCCGCAAGACACACAGTCACTAAATTTCTGATAAATAAATTCTGTGCCTGAACAGTACTGGGTTAAATGCAAGGATTACTTTTTACATTACTGTGCATTTGTCGGTGTACACGGCAGCCGATTTGCACCAGGCGAACAACAGCAAATCACAGACCAAGGCGCTGGACAGTCAAGGATCCACACCTGAGCTGTTGGTTGGGATCAGGGGGAAGGGAGAATAGGGAGGATATGGGTAGGAGAGTGACCAAAGGCAAGGCCAAAGAGGAGGATCTTGAGATGGGTCTTCAAGGAGGTGGTGGCTAGCCAGAGTGACCATGGGATGGAGTTCCAGATGGTGGAGGCAGAGAGGCTCAGGTCTTGCTTGCCAGTGGTGGGGTGGGTAAGGTAGGGGAGCTGAAGCATATCAGAGCTCGAGGAGCAGAGGGATTGGACAGATTGTTAGGGGATTAGGCAGTCGCAGAGGTAGGGAGCAGTGAAGTCTGGAGGGCTCTAATGGTGAGACCAGGATCTTGAACTGAACCTTCTGTGTGATTGGAAGCCAATGGATTCTGTCTTAACTCTGTGAAGCAATGTGAAATTGAAATGTGCAGCCCACATGCAAATCAGTTGTTGTGCTTCTAGGGAACTTCTAGGGAAAGTACAATAGTTATTGCAAAGTTCTTCTTCTATTTCCATTTCAGTGATCCTTGTAGACTTCTAAGAATGATAATCTGGTAGAAAAGAAGACCCCACAACACACGCCCAACAACCATACCCTGAGAGAAGGAAGGAAATTTGGATTCCAAATCATGAAACTATCATAAATGGATGCTATTCATTGCATTTCAATTCATTTAAAATGCCAAAAGGTTTCGATGTGTTTACACACTTTAGTTACAGTCTCAACAACAACCCATTGATGGGTTGGTGAGGCTATAATCAAAGGGTATAAATACAAGAAGGTCAATAACAGATCTCATAGGTAGATTAGGAGGAACTTCTTCACACAGAGGCTAGTAAGAATGTGGAAGTGACTGTCGGAAGCTGCGGTTGAAGCAGAAAACAGTATATAAGAGGAAGCCTGGTGCACATATGAGGGAGAAGGGTATAGGATAGGGGGATAGGAGGCTTGGGTAGGAAAACACACGCTGGCATCGACTAGTTAGGCCAAATGGCTTGTTTCCATGCTATACAAACATAATTTTATTATTGTTGTTCCATGCTATACTGTATCTATAATTAATATTATTAACAATAATAATAAAATTTTCATCTTATACAGCACCTTCTATGTTGATAGGCCATATCAAAATGATATATACTTCATGAGATTTACTGAAGTGACTGTGTATTTTATAGGTGAACACCTATGTAATTTCCATTTGTCAGCCTGACTCAACTGGTACTTGTTCTCATCTCTGAGTCAAAGGGTGGTGGGTCCCAGCCCCATATCAAGATTTTCGGTCAAGGCTGACCCTTGATGCAAGGGTTAATGCGATGTTTGGTGTGTGTGTGAGGGGGGGGGTTTGTCGGAAGAGGCTTCCTTCAGATGAGACGCTAACCCCAGGTCCCCGCCTGGGCTTGCTCAGGTGGATGTTAAAGATCCAGTGGCGCTATTTGAAAAGAAGAGTTTCTCTCGTTGTGGTGAACTAATCTTTGTCCTGTTCTCACCCCGGGCCCCTTGGAAACCAAAACTGCCCCCAATCCTCACCAGCACAGACTTGCGTATTGTCTCCTTATCCCTGCCATCGCTCCCCTCCTGCCGGGCCTTGCCTCTTCTCCTTCACATTATGCTCTAAATATTCACCAGAAACAGAGTTCCCTCCCTTCTCGGAATAGGGAAGCTACATGTAGGTTGTGCATGCAGTAAGTCTTCTGATTTGCAGCCCAGCTGTGCACAAACCCAGACTTCCTGCTCTGGCCCGTAAACAACTGACTTCAGTGAATTATGCGACCGACTAAAACTTTAAAACCTGTTGGCTCTCTCCGTTTGCTGGGCACTGACCTCCTCCATGTTCCCTGCCTTGCTGGCTCCACCGTCGGTGATTGTCAGATCTTCCTGCCCCACTCTCTGGCACACCATCCAAGAACCCCTCCACCTCAACCTTGCCACTTTGAAGACCTGTCTCAAGGCTTTACTCTTTGAGCGAGCCTTTGGTCATCTTTCCTACAATAAATCCCATAGCCATCCACCCACCCCTCTTGACTCCAATCCCCAACTCGGGTGCAAATCCTTCATTGCAATGGGATATTTTCCGATGTGTAAGGCGCTGTATTAGAAGCAATTTGTTCTTGCTGTTTTGTTACAAAAGTCCAAATTATATAAATACCCTTGGACTCTTATCCCACTCCATTCTATCAGTCACAGGGCACAAGGAGTGCTGTAGTGTAGTGGTTAGTGTGCTCCCCTTGCAAGTGAGAAGACACGGGTTGAATTCCCAGGCAAACTTCGCCATGCCTCTGTTTACCTAGCATTAAGTATAGGAACCCAGTTGTTAGTCGATTGGTGGATTGCTTTCTAGGCGTAATATACCCTCCAAAAAATTAATTTCAAAATATGGTCAATCAACGCACTGCTGTTTATAGGACTTCTGCTATGCGCAATTGGCTGCCACATTTCAACCACAAAATTTAGAGTCAATTAACCTAAAAATATATTCTATGAAGCGCTTTGAGATGTCTCAATGATGTGATAAGGCGCTGACTCAAATTATTATTGATAGAATTGTTATTATTGCCTCTCGGCTGCTGGTAGCTCAGGTTCCCAGCCAGCAGTGGCTTTGAGACGTCCCCTACGTGAAAGGTTCTGTTTGAGTACCAACTGTATTGATTACTTCTCTGTCACCTCCTTCGCACCCACCCTCCCACCCACAGACATATAAAGAGTTTGCAACTTGATTCAAATGACAATCAACAAGGCAGATTATGTTTTTCTCAGGCTGGGCAGAGATGTTTAACGTTCCTCTTCTGTTCTCTTCTCAGCTGTGTGGAATTTTGTGGCTACCAATGAGAACCATCTCCCTCTACTCATCGGAGACACTGTTCACATCCAGCTTGCTTGTGAAGGTGAGCGACATCACTAATAATAATAATACTAACAACAATAATAATAATTCTTGCATTTCACCAGCACTTTTTCACAATGTTAGGGTTCGCACGATTTTACTATAAAATCCAATGACTTATTTCTCTCAATAACCAATTTGCACGCATCTACTCCAAAGAACTTCCAAACACTACCATATGTGAAGGGCACTATATAGATGCAAGTTGTTGTGTCCCACAATTTTATTGAGTGATCAATTTTATCTGGGGATTCTTGGTCAGCACATGGAGAGAGAAACTCTGTTCTCTTTTCCAAAAGTGCCTCAGGATCTTTAACATCCACCCGTGCAGGTACAGATGGGTCCTTGATTTAACCTAGGGGCTTGTATCCACAACCTTCTGACTTGGAGATGAGAGTGCTATCACCTGAACTAGGCTGACACCTGCCAAGTGGTTAATTGTATTGTAAAAAAATGATAACAATACTTCTAATAAGATAATAATACTTCTAATAATACTTCTAATAAATAATACTAATAATAACCCCACAAATACACAGTCACTATACTTTATAGCATTTTGATGTTATACGTACAGTACTACCTGGTCTCAGTCTGACTCAGTCGGTAGCACTCTCGATTCCCACTTCGGGACTTTGCGCTCAACCAGTCTGGGCTGATGCTCCAGTCCTCTAATTAATGGTGGAGAGGTTAATTAAGTGGGCTCTTTCATGCTCACTAGTCAATACACTCTGACCGACAAATTGAACCATGTAATTACAAATTGGATTGGATGAAATTGAGTTGATACTAAGGTGAGTGCCTCAATCCATAGTGGACTGAACCATGTTATGGTTGTCGTAGACCTCTACGGGAGGTGAAATGGGTGGGGGCTGGGGTGGGGGGTGGGGGGTGGGGGCTGGGGTGGGGGGTGGGGCCTGGGGTGGGGGGTGGGGCCTGGGGTGGGGGGTGGGGGCTGGGGTGGGGGGTGGGGCCTGGGGTGGGGGGTGGGGCCTGGGGTGGGGGGGCGGTGCAGTCTTTAGAGGCCAAAACACTAGCAAGTGAGCAAGAAACAGGCACTTGGCAATGGATGGAAGAATATTTTTATAACATCTTGTAATAATAATAATCCTTGCTTGATATAGTGTTGCATAACATTGTTGACACGTCTGAATGTGCTTCGCATGATATATTGTAAAATGAATTGACTGTGGGCATTTTGTGGGAGAAACTCAGCAGCCAATTGGGAAGAAGGAAATCACATTGTAGCGTCTCAGAGTTTCACAGAGATCGCTGTCAAGTGTGGTGACCGTGTATTGTTTTGTCTTTTCACAAAATGCCTCAAAGAGCTTTGCATGAATCATTGCTTGTTGGATTGTCCACCTCCTCCCTTCACAAGTTGTAGATCCTTCAGAAATCTGCAGCCCGTATCCTCTCATGCACTAAATTCCGTGAACCCATCCTCCACACCCTCGCCCAGCTCCACTGGTTCCCCAACTCCCAGAGGACTGAGTAAAAATTCCTTGACCTTACTTTTAAAGCCCTCTGCAGTTTTGCCCTACCCTACGTCAATGGACTTCTTAGACCCTACCAAAGTTCCCGCTCCCTCCGCCCAGCAGTCATTGGCTCCTCTGGCCGACTCCAACATGGGTAGGCTTTCAGATTTTCTAACCCCACCCTCTGGAACTGCCTCCTACAGTTCATTCACCTCATTCCTTTCCTTGCTTCCTTCAAGATCCATCTTAAAACCTTTCTCTTTCACCACACTGTCGGTCCTCAGTCAGGACATTGGGAAAAACTTCCTTCTCTTTTCCTATACTGTAATTCATTGTAAAATGAATTGATTGTGGATAGACACACAGACTGGGTAGACAGGCTCCCATTCACTCTCTATTCAGATGGTTTTAATGAAACAGGATATATCTGTGTCCCCATATCTGCGGATGATGTCACCAAGAGGGAGCATATAGATATTGAAGAGAAGGGGACGAAGGAAGGAGCCCCGAGTAAAATTGCATGAGAGGGTGCAGGGGCTAGAGGAAAAACTGTTTGTGGTGATAAATTGGAGATGATGTGAGAGGTAAGATCTGAACCATTCAAGGATAGAACCATGAAGATTGATGTGAGTGGAGAGGCTGTGGATCAGGATAGAGTGGTCAATGGTATCAAAGACAGCAGAGAAGTTAAGGAGGACGAGGAGGCAGAAGAAGTCCTGGTCACAGATGTACACAATGTCATTTGTCACTTTGACCAGAGCTGTTTCTGTGCTGTGGGTATCACGAAAACTCGTTTGGAGGGGTTCGTGAAGTGAATGGTGGAAGAGAAAGGAGCAAATCGGAGAAGCAATGACTTGATCAAGTATCTTGGAGACAAAAGAGAGGTTGGAAATGGGGTAGTAACTCCTTGAAGTGCTCTGAGATGCCGTCTGGCATGGAGGACGCTATATAAAGTTGTTGTTGTTGGTGGTAATTTGAGGGCAAGAATGGGTCCAGGTTTCTTTTTAAGGATGGGAGTGATGACAGTCATTTTTAAAGTGGTGGGAATGGTGCCAGTGAACAGGCAGAGGTTAATGATGTCTGTGATAGGGGGGGAAAGGAGGTGGAGCTGGGAGGCTAAGGAGAGGAGTAGGGATGGGTCTGGGGAGCAGGTAGTCAGTTTCATGCAGGTTAAAGTAGTGATGAGAAAGGAGTGGGAGACAAGTTCGGAGGTGTGGAGAGAGGGATGGGTAGAGGCCGGGGTGGGAAGGGGAGATGGGGACAGGGTATAGATGGGAGGGCAGAGCAGCTGAGTGGATTCCCTCGCCTTTGGAGGGAGTCCAGTACCGCCTCCAGTTGGCATTAAACGTTTATCTTTGTCAAAGTCACCACAACCTACAGAATCGCGATGTTGGGTAATTAGGGAATTATAGCCAGAAAATTAATTTAAATCACTAAATTAATCATTTGATGATCACGTTGTCCAAAAAAAAAAATCATTTAAAAAACAATTACCGTAAATCTTGGAATGCAAAACTATTTTTGTTGATCTGACCATGGCAGCTGACTCTCATCGCAAACAGCTAAGGAAAGAAGACCAATGCAAATATTCCCTCAGGTTTGCCCCACTTCCTGCAACCCTACTGACCCAGCCACCCCTTCTGCTCAATGATGCCTCCGCTGGCTTCACATGCCTTGTCCCCCACCTCACCATCGACAGCCTTCCTCCCCTGCTCTCTGAAACTCTTGTCCCTCCAAATCACCCCACTGTACTCCTACCTCTTAAGCCCATCTCAAGGCTTCCCTGGCCAACAATTCCCCCCCACACTACCCAAAGAAAAATAGACCACTCACCCCATCACTGTCTGTGGGACACTGCTGTGCATAATTGGCTGCCGTGCGTTTCACCCACAAAATACACAATCAATTAACTTTAATTTTTTTCCTGTAAAACGCTTTTAGATGTCTCAACAAGGCGATGTAGTGCTACATCAAATTCAAGGATTATCATTACCTCATTGACTATACTGTACCTCTTTGAGAATAATAACTAATGTTGCCTCTGTTTACCTAGCATTAAGTACGAACCTGGATGTTAAATCTATTGGCGGATCGCTTTCTGGGCGTAATAATCCCTTCAATAAAATAACTATAGTTTTGTCACTCAATCCACAACTGTTTGTGGGACACACTGTACGCAGATGGCTGTCAAGTTTCTTACACAAAATTCATAGTCAATTCACTTCATAGTTTATTGACTGAAAAGCTTTGAGATGTCTACCATAAGATGATATGGTGCTACATCAAACACAAGAATTCTTATTACCTTGGACTGCACTTTTCATTATATTTCTCTCCTCTCCTTCAGATTCCCCCCACCCCCCCCCCCACCACCCCCCCACCCCGTGGTTTGCGAAGCACTTTGAGTCATCTTGTTGTGAATACAAATGCAGCGTAGAGAACAAATTCAATATCACCCCGTATGTCGTTAAGAATTCGGAAATTCCATTCCCGACAAGAGGACAGATCAATGGAATCGTTCACAAAGGGGTTACTGCATAACTATTCCAACATGCCACCACATTGTTGGAAGTGACAAATTTCAGATGAGATGTTAAACTGAGGCCTCTTCAATGCCTGTTCAGGTGGATGCTAATTATATAATAATAATAATAATAATAATCCTTGCATTTGATATAGTGCTTTCCACATCTTATCGACGTCCCAAAGCGCTTCACAGAATATACTGTAAAGTGAATTGACTGTATATATTTGTGAGCGAATCACGGCAGCCAATTGCGCACAGCTGTGTCCCACACACAGTCGTGGATTAAAATGATCAATTTTATTATTGTGGTTTTTTTTGGAGGGATTATTATTAGGCGTGTGGAGTAAGGAAACTTGCCCAAGGTTTCGCCCTGACCTGCCTGGATTCGAATACAGGTTTGCCCCAGCTTGGTCTGCTCCCCAGCTTGCAAGACAAGCGCTCTAACCACTAAGCCACAGGAGCTCCCGTCCTAGTATAATATCTTGGGCCACAAGCCAAGGGATGACCCCGCTCAACCCTGTCTGACTGCTTCTCACCCAGCTACAACACACACACACACACACACATGCACACAGACAAACAAAAACAGTAGGGAGAGCCATAGAGAGACCAGACGCCTGGCTGAATTATCCCACTCCTTAATCTGGAAAGACTGGAGGGCTGATTTAGCCCCCGATTAAGACCAGCAATGTCAACACAGATTGGGATTCGATCCATCGTGCTTCTGGCCCAGTAAGCTACAAGTGTACACTGCACCATTGGGGGCTGCTGCTTGGAAGGATCTTGAAAGTCCATGTGAATGGGCATGGTGGGGCCTGGGTTTAGCATCTCATCTGAAGGATGCTCCTCAGACAGTCCTCAACACTGTGCTATGATCTCACTGGTGACAATCAGCACGTCACTTGCTGCATGTTTCACACAGTTACCTTGATGACGAGCTAACAATTGCGATATTATTAATTGTTTCTTGAATTCCAGGTTGGTTCAGAGGCTATTCCCTGAGGAACAAATCAGTCAAGGTAAGTCTGGTTTCTTTGCTGGTTTGACTCAGTTGCGGGCAGTCCTAACTCTTTTACTTACAAGCCATAATGACCTCGATAGTTCAAAGTAGTGTACTTCACAAAATGCTTAGCAAATTAACAGACTTGGAGGTTAGGATGTGAAATGGCCTACCCTGGAGTGGTAGTTGTGGCTAAATCCATACCCGGGACAAGTAAACAATTAAAAAAGAGCCTTTGGGTTATAGGGAAATGGCATTTGAATGGAACTGAAAGGATCACGATGGATCAAATGGCCTTTTTCTGAGCAGTAAATTTTGATGGTTTTATGGTTCACTCTGAAACATCGTAATTAGCAGAGGTGCTGTGCCTCAGTTGAGATGTTAAACCGAGATCCTGTCTGTGGATGTTAAAGATCCCGGGGAGCTACACAAAAAGAGAAGGGAGTTTCTCTCTCCCGATGTCCTGGCCAACAATAATACCTCTGATAAAATTGTTCATTCAAGGCTGATTGCAGGGATTTGCGTTGCCCATATTTGGTTACCGGACGCACAATCAAACTATACAGTCACCTCACACCGCAGCATATTCTGTCTCCCAGCGTCAGAGGGGGCTGTATTGAATGCGAAGATTAGTATTATTCTGGTGCACTAAAGTGTCAATACTAAATGTTTTGCTGACCACTAAAGATTTACTATTGACTGAGGGACTGGAAGGAAGAAGGCGGGTGAAGACAGATGGTATGAACAAATAATATGTAGAACTGGTTCCTGAGAGGAAGTGGTTATGATTGTGCAAGTTAAAGGCTATCGAACTGGCAACTGATAATTGTGAACGTGGTTCCTCCTTGACTGAGGAGGCAAATGAGTCTGCAAAAGGACTTCAGCCGTAAATCCATCGAAACGCCACTCGCTGTTTCATTTCCTGTGATTGATGGCATGACCGCGCTTCCACTGGCATTGGCATTAAGGGATGTGAGCGTTCAGGCTTGGTCAGATTCCCTAATCGCTCCTTATTCATGTGGGGGTTTATCTGGCTTAGTTGATAGCACTCTCACCTATGGATCATAAGCCCCATATCAGGTCTTTGAACTGTCAGTCTGGGTTGACACTCCAATGAGGCACTTGGGGAGGATGGGACACATTGTCAGAGGTACCGTCCTTCGGAACTGTCGGTTTAAATGGACTTGAAAGATACTGTGTTGGTGTTTGAGGGAGAAGGGTTTCCTAGCCAACAATCCCCCAAATAAAACCTTGAGGCACTCTGCCCGCACCCTCTAGAACTGCATCCCACAGTCCCTCCATCTCACCCCACCCATTACCTCCTTCAAGAACCAGCTCAAGGCCCTCCTCTTTGAACCTGGTTTCCATCAGCCTCCTTCCCTTCACCCTTCCCAATCCCTATCCCCAGCTCGGGTCCTCAATACTGTCTGTCCAGTGCCTTGAGACTTCCCCCACCAACCCCTCAATGTGAAATGCGCTATACAAATGTCATTTTGCTTTGTTGATTTTGTTGTCATTCATCTCATGGCTTTTTGTGGGGACGTTGCAGTGTGCAAACTGCCTGCTGCATTTGCTCAGAGAATGCACAGTCACTACACTTGACTGCATGAAGCGCTTTGGAGTGAGATAAGGTGGTGTGTGAATCCAATTTGAGTGTCTCTGACCCGGACAGGGAAAGTGACATTGAAGCAAGCCATTGTGTTAAACAGCTTCTGGACAAACACAGGCAAAGATCAATAAAATCACACGGACACATGGATTCTGGAGTCTGTTTGTCACTAACTCAGTGAATGTGCTTTAGTTAATGCTTGTCAGTCTTTTCCTTCAGGTAATTAACCTTACACAAGGAGCATAATTGTATCCTCTCTCTCTCATTTGTTTTGCAGGGCATATTTCCTGAATCAATCATCCATGTCAAACATGCGGCTGTTGAGATCAGAGGGTAAGTGCTTACGCTTGGGCAGTCAGCGTGGATTGAGTCATGTCCTTATAGGATGTGTTGCACTTGAGAGAGAAATTTCATTCCACTCACTGCAATAGTTTATGTACAGTATGTACATACATTGTGGAGCTCATATGGCTTAGTGGTTAGAGCACTTGTCTTGCAAGCTGGGGAGACCAAGCTGGAGAGACCTGTATTCGAATCCAGGCAGGTCAGGGCGAAACCTTGGGCAAGTTTCCTTACTCCACAAGCCTAATAATAATCCGTCCCCCAAAAAAAACACAATAATAAAATTGTTCATTTCAATCCACGACTGTGTGTGTGGGACACTGCTGTGCGCAATTGGCTGCCGCGATTCGCCCACAAATATACAGTCAATTCACTTTACAGTGTATTCTGTGAAGCGTTTTGGGACGTCGATAAGATGTGGAAAGCGCTATATCAAATGCAAGGATTATTGGTATTATTATTATATACATATACCAGTGTAAATGTTTGAGGATACAGAACCAGTCGATCGCCAGATAGTACTTCGAGTCAGATTTGAAATGATCTTTATTGACAGTGATATAAAGTAGATCCAAACAACTAGGTACTAATAGTTATTATAATAATGATAATCAAACGATCGCACCGTATGGGATACACAAACAAAATGCATCAAGATAAACAAGTTTATACTCTAAACTTATCTACTCCACGCAGCATACCTCTCCCACCCCCCACGGTGTATTGAAGCGCTCCGAGACGCCGCCCGGCGTGGAGGGCGCTATTTAATTCCAAGTTGTTGTTGTTGTATGAATGTGTGAGTGTGTGAATACACTACCGGGTTCTGGGTGTCTGTCAAGAAGACCAGTTTCTTTGTGCTGGTATGTTTCTTCGCCTCTATGCTCTGACCTGCTTGTTCTTTACTCAACTACTGTACTTCTCTTTTTCTCTCTCTCTCTCTCTCTCTTCAGTTTAGCTGCGTTTTGGGTTTGCTGGTTGGGTCGACACTCTTCTTGACGAAAGATCTGGGCTCCTTTCTCTCTCTCTCTCTCTCTCTCTCTCTCTCTCTCCGGACTTAACCCTTCAGTGCTGTTACCCTAGCCCCAGGACCGACTGATCTCACCGCAGCTGGATTCTCAGCTGCACAAGTCTCTGACAGTCTGACTCTTGATGTCGGCTAATTGCACGACCCCCAAACAGCCAGAGCTATCCTCTTCTGACTGTTGGCTCGCTGTCCCGCTGTGTCCTATCCCTCTGCTTGCTTGACCTCTTGCTCTCCCTCGTTCAGATCTGATGAACCTTTTTCCCTGAAACCTTCCTATCTTGATACTGTAATATCAGTATCAGGATGCTATCCAGATGTGTCCCATTTGGGGTCTAGTCAGTGTCCCGCATCTCTCTTTCTTGCCTTACTTTCCTTGTTAAAATTAGGTTGAACTCCCTCCTGTAACCCTTGACCTCCACCTTACTTTTCTGATTTTTTATCCTTTTGTTCCTCCGTGTACCTTTCCTTACCTCATCCTTTTTAATTGGCGAATCTCTTCCAATGGTCTCCACATAATTGATTCATGGCACTCTGCCCATTCTTCTACTACCTTCATGTTTTTTCTTGATTTTCCTGTACTCGCCTCCCTTCTTTTCCCATACAATGGTTTACTGGGTGTATGCAGATGTTGTCCATACCTATCTCAGCCACCTAGTACCAGCCTCTTATTTCACAGTCAGCAGTACATGACTAGCTGCTAACAAACTCAGTCAGGCCAAGCACGGACCTTCTCCCAGTAATCATTTTGGTGCTTCTCTTGACGTGATTCTGTCCCTATTATTAGTCGACTTGTATTACGAGTACATGACTTTATATTAGTATGTCTACGTCTACTGTTTCACACAATAAAGAAAAAGAGATTACATGTTGGTATAGCCATATATTGACACCAGTATCCTGTTGTTATATGTGCTGTCCTTCGGATGAGATGTTAAACTGAGATTCTGTCTGTGCCCGTTCAAGAGGATGTTCAAGATCCTGCAAAACTATTCAAAAAGGCCGGTGCCCAGGCCAACAATCCTCGGGCGTATCACTAATTTCATAGCTGTTTGTGGGATGTTGCTGTTCAAAAATTGGCTGCTTTGTTTGCCCACACAATACACAGTCACTGCACTTCACAGTAAATCCTCTAAAGCACTTTGAGACGTCCACCCAACATGAAAGGCGCTAAACCAAGTGTAAAGCTTAATATTATTAGGTCATGTTACATGTGATAAAAATGTATAACAACAATAAAAAAGCAACAACAACAAAATTACATTTATAGAGCGCCTTTCATGTCAGGAGGAAAAATGTTGTGTCTTAAATGCTACTCCTGTAGCTCAGTGGTTAGAGCACTCGCCTTACAAGCGTGAGACCTGTGTTCGAATCCAGGCAGGTCAGGGCGAAACCTTGGGCAAGTTTTCTTACTCCACACGCCTAATAATAATCCATCCAAACAAACCATAATAATAAAAATTGGTCATTTCAACCCACGACTGTTTGTGGGGGACGCTGCTGTGCACAATTGGCTGTCACGTTTCACCAACAAATATACAATCAATTCACTTTACAGTATATTCTGTGAAGCGCTTTGAGACGTCAATAAGATGTGAAAAGCGCTATATCAAATGCAAGGATTATTATTATTATTACTAATTCTTGCATTTGGTATCACAGCATCTCACAATACAATCATGTGAAGTGCTTTGGGATGTCTCAACGTGATGAGGTGCTGTATCAGACAACGAGGATTTTCGTTGTTGCAGGCATTGTGGCAAGACTCCAGTCTGAGTCTCTCCAACGAGACACTGCAAACCTCTCCCACTCGCTGCCCTCAAAAAGGATGGCTATCAGACCAGTTGGTTATTAGACAAAGTGGGGGTGAGAGGAGATTTATTAGAATTATACCAGAGATGATGGTTTGATTTATGAGCGGAACTGGAGGAAACTGGGACTTGTTCCAGTGGAACAAAAAAGGTGGAGGGTAACCTGACAGAGTGTTTTTATGTGATGGAAGGGTTTGATAAAGTCAATAGAGAGAAGATATTTCCACTGGTCGGTGAGTCATGCCAAGTGGTTATCAACATAAGATGATCAGCAAACAAGCAAATAATAATAATAATCCTTACAGTTATATAGGTTTAACCTTCACATTTAAATGTGAAGGTTAGGAGAATGTTTGTCTCAGATGGTTGAGGCAGAACCTATATTATCTTTCAAAAGGGAGCTAGATAGATATCTAAAAAGAAGCCAACTGCAGGGGCAATGAGAAAGGACAGGGAAATTGGACTGAAATTGGACTCGCTTTATGAAAGCGCCATCACAGACGCCATGGACCGAATGGCGTTCTTCTGTGCTGTGAATCTCTGTGATTCTTTGATTCTTAGCCCAGAATTAAGCCCCTTGTGATCATGAACCAGGGATTCCTCACGAGTTGATAGCCGAGTAACGCAGATCAGTGAAAGGATATTTGCTGCCGTGAGGTGCAGCCTTTTGGAATGAAATCACTCTTGAGAGTTTTCGGCATGTTTGTAACTTTGTATCAGGCGAATAAGTTAATCTGAAAATGTTTGCTTTGAAAAAAACTAATTTCCTAGAAGGTCACACTGAAAATGTCACCAGTGAAACGTGGAACAGTCAGAGAGCAAGCACCAGCATAGACGCGATGGGGGGAGAGCAGCGAATTGGATCACAAGAGATTTGGGGATGAAGAAGGCCTGTTTGATCTCATTCTTAGAGAATAGCCACGCAACAGTTCTGTATCAAAGAATCAAGCTGCTTTTTATATGAGTTCTAGCACTGGGCACCCCTTCTGGTAACTCCTATTCCAGTCGTTAATTACCTTGTGTGAGTAGTGCTTCAGCGGTTACATCACTTGCCTCGCACGTAAGAGACCCGAGATCTTGGGCAAGTTTCTTTACTTCACACGCTTGATGCTAATCCCTCAAGAAAATAACCCACAATAATAAATTAGTCTCTTCAATCCACGACTGTTTGTGGGACACTGCTGTGCGCAATTGGCTGCCACGTTTCGCCCACAATCAATTCACTTTACAGTATATTCTGTGAAGCTCTTTGAGACGGCTAGAAGATGTGAAAAGCGCTATATCAAATGCAAGGATTATTATTACATATTACCTTCTTGGTATCTGTCCTGAAATGGCACTGACACTGTAGTCCTTGGCTGCTCTGCTGCCTTGGCGTATCTGAGAGTACCATTCTGGGTTTACATTTTCAATCACATCAATCAATCCACTGCTCAGTTTCCCTCTGAGACAAAGCCTGAACATTTCCGCTAAACTAGCCACTGGGAACGGCTGGGTTAGATCACACTGACGTTGATTTTCATTCTTTCCAAAGGAACCAGGAGACTATTGTCTCTTTGGAGATGCCTCTGGTGCAGGAGATCACGACCACCTTGCGAGAATGGTTCAACATCTGGAAACAGCTGTACGCGGTAAGCAAGCGAACCACAGGCTTCGAATTCCGCCTGGCCTTTTGACTGAGATGCCATTGCCAAGTTTTGGCAAAAAATCTTCGATTGAAAATGAATATGGAAACAAGTTTCTCTGTAAGAGGTGCAGGGGAAATGGCCCCTGATTTGTGGTTGGAATTACATGCCATGCGCAGTTCTTTCCCCCATCAATCATTCGTTGTCATTGTCTGGTTGCTGGATGTTGTCGTTGTGTGCAAACTGGCGGCCGCGCGCAGAGTTACTAAACTTTACTGTGATTTCCTGTGAAGCCCTTTGAGGTGTCCACCCGACATGAAATTATGATGTTGTTTATCAGGCTTACTATTCTGTTATTATCTTAAGACAACGCTGTCTCGCACACTAAAACTTGGTGGAATTTGTTGTTGCTCTTCAATAGGGGTTTAAATCGGTCCTTTTTTTCTGCAATAAGGTGAGGATATCGGCATGAAAATGTTCTCTCAGACATCCTTACTCTATCTTATTATGTGCCGGGATCAGCCTGGCTCAGTCATTCACCTCTAGGTCCGGCAGTTGTGGTTTGTGGACCCACATTCACACCCGCATTCAGAGACTCTGAGCTCACAGCCTTAAGATTGACTCTCCCAGTGCAGTGCTGGGGAGGAGGGGGGAGCATTGCATTGTCAGTGGCACTTTCTGTGACGTCTTCAAATGGACATTGAAGATCCCACCGGCTACTCGAGGGAAGAGAGTTTCCGTTTCCCAGGCTTGTGGAATAACAACAACAACAACAACAACAAAACTACATTTGTACGGTGCCTTTCAAGTTCCCAATAACCGCACCCAATCAGATCTGTTTCACAGTTGTTTGTGGGATGTTCCTGTGCGTAAATTGACTGCCGTGTTCACCTATGCAAAATACACAGTCACTACACTTTACAGTAAAATCCTGTGAAGTGCTTTGCGAAGTTTTCACAACACCATACAGTACAACACTATCAAAGTCCTGTGATGATGGAAAGGTTAGGGGTGGTAGGCTCCCGGAACAGTCTTAGCCTGCCCTCTTCCCCCATCTAACTGTTACCATGTATTGGTGCACTCGCTCCCATAGAGGATGCCCCGGACCACATAAAGACCATCTGGTAAAGCAACTCTGCTTCACTGGATTCAATATTTCATGAGGGGGTGAATAAACAGATCATTCCTCAATCTCAGCATCACCTCGTCACCTGCACTTGTTCCTGGGGAACCAGAGAAAGATATAATCAGCTGGAGGGGAAAGAGAGGTGGGGGGCGAGCAGAGAAAGTGGGGGTGGGGGGGAGTGAGGAGATCGAGGTGGGGTAAAGTGTATTGCAATCCCCTCCATCATAATTGTAATTGTAAGTTACCGGCCTAGGGTTCCCAGCAAGTGGCGCTGTTCACGTGTTTCTGGGGAAGCAAAGCTGGATGTAAACTGAAAGGCAGAAAGGCAACGCGAGAGAGAGAGAGAGAGAGAGAGAGAGAGACATCGAGTGCGACAGAGTCCAGGCGTTGCTGGGTGGACCGTTGCCTTGTCGGAGATACCATCCTGTGGATGAGACTTCAAATCGAGGTCCTGTCTGTGCCTGTTAAAAATCCCGGGAAACAATTTTGAGCAAAGAAAGAGAAGAGACAAGGACTGTTTCTCTCCCTGTTTTCTGGCTGACAGCCCGCGTTGCTTCTGGGACATTACAAAGTGGATATCAAGCCGCTGCGCTTGTCTCAAAAATCACACAGACACCGCTCTTAAGGGCTTGAACTCACATAGTCGAAGACGACATCCCATTGCATTCCCGGTTTGCGTTGCGTTGTTGGAGATGCCGTTCCTTCGGACGAGATGTTAAAGCGTGACCCTCCTCTCTCTGCCCGTTCAGGTGGATGCTAAACATCCCGTGGCACTGTTTGAAAAGAGAAGGGTGTTTCTCCCCCACTTTGAGACATTTCAACGCTCTACCACATGTCAGGATCATCACTGGTCAGCGCTGTGAGATATCCCCTCACGTGAAACACGCTGCTTCAAATGCAAAGCATGTGCGAGCCGGAGGCACAATAACGCTGACTAGGTGGGAGACTGTATCGTTCGGACGTCTGCTGACATTTTCAATACAATTAACAAGCTGAATGATAATACTGAGGTTGTTACTTATTTATAAACTAGGAAAAGATCCTTAGGGTTTCATTAAAATGAAAGTAAGCTTCCATTTGCACTGCAAATTTAATAAATAACAATAACAACATCATTCCACGTGATTTAGCGGCTGTAACATTTCAAGGCACTTAAAAAAGTTACTGTGAAATGGAATGACTGCATTTGTACGTGAATGCGGCAGACGATTTTTATGCGTAGCGTTGTCCCTACAACAACTCAATCACGTTTGTGTAGCGCCTTCCATGTCGGGAGGTAGTCCCAAGGCTCTGTGGAGGACTTCCCAACAGACATGTTCAGATGGACGTTAAAGATCCCACGGCACGTTTCGAAAAGAGAACAGGGGCAGCTAATCTCTCCTGGAGTCCTGCCCACAATCCCCGGGTAAAATGGGCCACTCATCTCGTGGCTGTCTGCGGGGCTTTGCAATGCCGTGTTCGCCTGCAAGTTCGGTCACTGCACTTGACTGTAAAACAGACGTGAAGCACTTGAGCTATCCGCCTGAACGTGGATATTAAACGCAAGGATTGTTGTACGACAAGGAACGTTTCTCAATATGTAACATAATAATCTTTACATCTGGTATAATGCCTCTCAGGTTGGGAGAACGTCTCAAAGCGCTTCACAAAATGAACTATTAACTGCGATGACTGTGTATTTTGTGGGCAAAGGCGGGAGCTAATTTGCGCACAGCAAATATATTGCGCAGTAAATTGTTTGTTCTTCCACCAGCCGTGGACTCGGAGTGAGTGACCAATTTTATTCGGGGGATTATTGCCAGGCAGAGACACCGGCAGAGAGAGACTCACTTTTGTTTTTGACTAGTGTCTCAGGATCTTTAGCATCCACCTGAACAGACAGACAACTTTCTCACTATCAACCAAGCCGGGCTTCCCTAATATATTATAGCAAAAGGCAGCCTGCATTTGATATAGTGCTTTTCACCACTACTAGACATCTATATATACAATAATAATAATAATAATCCTTGCATTTGATATAGCGCTTTCCACATCTTATCGACGTCCCAAAGCGCTTCACAGAATATACTATAAAGTGAACTGACTGTATATATTTGTGGGCGAATCGCGGCAGCCAATTGCGCACAGCAGCGTCCCCCACAAACAGTCGTGGATTGAAATGACTAATTTTATTATTGTGATTTTTTTGGAGGGATTATTATTAGGCGTGTGTGTGGAGTAAGGAAACTTGCCCAAGGTTTCGCCCTGACCCGCCTGGATTCGAACACAGGTCTCCCCCAGCTTCACAGAATACACTACAAAGTGAATTACATATGAATGTAACGACTCATTTCTGGAGGCAAACAAGACAGCCGCTTTGCTCAGCAAAGTCCCACAAACAGCTGTAAAGCGAACGATTAAATAATAGGTCTTTTTTTCCCCAAATAACTTTGTGGGGATGTTTAATATCCACTTGAACAGGCACAGCTGGGGATCAGGTTAATGTCTCACTCGAAGCATTAACAATGGCACCTCTGATAATAGATTCATTCCTACCTCCCCGTGCTCCACTAGGGCCTGACCTGCAAGCTCAAATCCTAAACGACCTGGGGCTTGAGTACGTGATTGACTACCTCCGAAGCGTTTCAGAGGGACAGTAACGTGAGTCAAGCTGTTACCTACACCCGGGACTGAAATGTACTTGAATTGAGGCTCAATATTATTGGGCTGGGTTCCTTGTGAACTCCACACACCTGATAACATATCCGATAAAAACCCTACAATAAATTGGTCATTTCAACCCATGACTGTTTGTGGGGGAACGCTGCTGTGCGCAATTGGCTGCCGCGTTTCGCCCACAAATATATACAGTCAATTCACTTCACAGTATATATTCTGTGAAGCGCTTTGAGACGTCTAGAAGACATAAAATGCAAATGCAGGGATTATTATTAGTATTACTGTATTTGGTATTATTTGGGAAATTGTTGGCCAGGACACTGGGAGAGAGGGAAACTCGCTTCTGTTTTCCAATCGTGCCAGAGATTCTTTAATGCAACTCACTCCCAGCACTGCATCCCAACGTGAAAGGCATGTAATTTTACAAATGTCATTTTGTTGTTGTTCGAGTCTCCAGTTAGACCATGTGATTCCATGTCCTGATGTGAGGCTTGAACCCACTACCTTCTGGCTCAGAAGTGAGAGCGCTACCACTGAGCCAGGCTGACATACTGCATGTGAATTCAGGCTGAAAGTGAATTTTGTGCCTTTACGAACCCTGCGGATGTGTTGTCTGAACAAATAACACTAAAATACTTTTCTTTACGTCATTCTGAGCTGTTCTGTTTCAGGTTGAACGCATTTTCAACTCTTCCTGTAGAATTAATTTGCCAGCAGATTTCGAGAGATGTCTATTTAGGTGTCAGCCCGCCTCAGTCAGTGTACTCTCAACAACAACTTGCATTTATACAGTGCCCTCGTGTAGGGTAGCGTCTCGGAGCTCTGGGTCAGACTGTTGTGGGGACTTTGAGCTCACAATCTCCTCTGACACTCCGAAGTAGGGTTGGCGGGAGGGAGGTTTGCGATGGGGAGGAACTGCATTGCCAGAGGTGCTGTCATTTGGATGAGATGCTAATTGGAGACCGTGTGTTTGTTCAGGTGCATGTTGAAGAGACCGAGCTCAGTATCAACATCTCCAGTAATATACATTGCCCAACCCCCAGCACACTGTATCGAAGCTTCAGCCAAGACCGTGAATCCCCGAGGCAGGGGCTTGGTATGAAATGATTCTTAATGCCTGCGTGTGTGAGTTGAGGGAGAGTTGATTTGAAGCAAAAATGAAGTGTCAGGCAGAACAGCCTGGACATAGCTACACTAAGAGTTTTCTCAACCGCCAAACCCCCCCTCCCCCACACCACCCACCCCCGCTCTCTTGTCTGTCAGCAAGTTACAGTGCGCTCACTGTCACAAGCCATCACTGTGTTCCCAACCAGCACACACGTTGACTGATTCGCTCTGACACCTACACGCTGAGCTCAACCAGAGGAGCAGGGAACAGAGAATAGAGGGGATCGTATAGAAACCTAACAACAAAGTAGATAGTGGGAGATTGTTTCCCCTGGTTGGAGAATCTAAAACCAGGGGTCACAGTCTTAAAGTTAGGGATTCAGCCCTTTCACACTGAGTTGAGAAAAAACTTCTTCACTCAGAGGGTGGTGAATGTATGGAATTCCTTACCCCAAAAGGGCTGTTGATGCTCAGTCCTTGAACATAATCAAGACTGAGATAGATAGATTTCTCATTTATAAAGGGATTAAGGGGTATGGGGATAAGGCAGGTGGCTGGAGTTAGAGTAGAATATCAGCCATGATTGAATGGCGGGGCAGGCTCGATGGGACAAATGGCCTATTCCTGCTCCTACTTCTTATGTTCTTATGCAACCCGCACAGAACTTCGCTCCCTCATTACCCCAGTCCTTGCCAGACTTCACTGGCTCCCTATCCCCGAGAGGATTGACTTCAAGATCCTCACCCTTGTTTTCAAATCGCTCCACTCCTCTGCACCCCCCTAACTCTCTGATCTCCTCTCTCCCAAAACCAGCTTCCATTGCCTTCTCTTCACCATATGGCCTCCTCCATGTCCACCGAATCCTCCGCTCCACTCTCGGTGGCTGTGCCTTCAGCCACTCGCGCCCCAAGGCTCTGGAATTTCCTCCCTCAATACCTTTGCCTCCCTCCCTCTTTTCTCAGCTTCAGGTCCCAGCTGAAGACCTTTCTCTTCGACCGCGCCTTTGGTCACCTTTCTCCCTCCTGCCCCTGGCTCGGTCCCGGGATCCATTATTGTGAAGCGCTCTGAGACACCGTCCGGCGAGGAGGGCGCTATATAAATCGAAGTTGTTTGTTGTTGTATTAGGAAGAGTGTTTGCTGTGTACATGTGAGGCTCAGTCAGCAGCCCTCTCACCGCCTCTGAGTCAGAAGGTTGTGGGTTTGATCCCCTAAAGTGGCAGTTTTGAGTTCGCAGTCCAGGCTGACGCAGCCCTGGGGGAAGTGCCTCATAGTCGGAAGCCCCATTCTTTGGTGTAGTAGCAAAACGTTATAATATTGGACCTGATTTAATTGAGGTGTCTGAAATAGTGAAGATGATACATGGTGGACGAGACTTCCCTTTGGTAAAGGGATCTGTTATAATCTGGGTGAGGCGTTGCAAGTTTCCACTCTGTGGGGCTCTTAGACATTATTCTGCACGTTTTAAAAGAAAAATGCAAGTTGTTCCTGTTGTAAATAGGGTTAGAGCTGAGGTCAGGAACTGCTTCCCTGTGACGATGTGAAACACTGTGCCCCACAAACATGCAGAGGTTGAATCAATGGGGATGTTTATAGAGAGATGAATTTGGGTAATAGAGATAAAAAGGGTAATGTGAAAGCACAGAACATAGGAATAGGAGTAGACCATTCAGCCCTTCGAGCCTGTTCCGTCATTTAACAAAATCATGGCTGATCTGTACCTCTACTGATCCTTTCAATTCCATTTTTTCTGCCTTCTCCCTGTATCTCTTAACACCCTGACCAAAAACAAGGCCATTGTGATTAGAAAATCTGCCAAGACTGTGCTCTTAATATTCCCCAGAAATAGGTCATCAGGGTATGACTCTTGTCTGCAACAACAATAAGAACAAAATTACATTTATACAGTGCCTTTCATGTTGGGAGGATGTCCCAAAGCGCGGGGACCAGGGAGAGAGTGTGCATTCCAGGGATATGTGCATGTGTGATTGGCGAGTCTGTGGCTTGGGACGTCCTTCTGACGTGAAATGCGCTGTACAAGTGTAATTTTGTTGTTGTTGTTGTTGTCTGGCCCTCTCCCCACAAGGTCAGAGGAGCTTGCCAGGAATGGTGGGAAAGCCATACCCACACAGAGAAATAGAGAGACTGAAACAGTGCCAATGTGCTGACTTTCCTGTGAGAAGTCTCACAGCTAACAAACTGCAGGCTGTCGGCAAGCCTGCCCGGGAGCTCTGAGCCCTAATTAAAACGACTGAAACACAGTGATTTGGGTCTCCAGTCACCGGCAGATATAGTATTACAAGCGTAAGTCTCACTTAACTTTGACCATGCTAGCATTCTGCTCCACTCCTTCAACTCAGAAATTAATGCTGCCCTGAGCTTGAGAGTAGTGAAGTCTGCACCTCCGAGGCTTGTTAGTGAGGCAGATGTTAATATGAATAACAACATAATAACATCGATAACCCTCCCGTCTCTCGTATCTGAACAAGTCTCAAAGCGCTTCACAGGATTTACTGCGAAGGATGATAGAGTATTTTTGCAGGCAGTGGAATTCAGGCTGCAATATGTTCTGTGTTTACTGCAGGATCTCTTAACAAAACGAACCAGTTTGAAAAATAGTAATTAAGCTCTTTACACCAATTAAGTCTTTTTTTTTGCCTGAAATAATACCCGCTCTAATCAGCATTGCACTGGAGAGCAGCTGTAATCTCTCATTTACTCCATGTCAAAATTCTGGGCTCCTTAAAATGCTACATAAATAGAGTAAACCTGCATCCAGGTGGAGTTTCTTCCCATTAGGTCTGAATTTTAAGGCAATGGTTCCTTTGGTTGCCTTTCAGCCCTGCCCGCTCCCTCCGTTCAGCAGACTCAGGCCTGCTCCGCGTCCACTGCCCTAACCTCCCAACCATCGGCGGCCGGGCTTTCAGCCTCTCTGCTCCCACACTGTGAAACTCCATCCCGTAGCCCCTCCACCTCGCTGCCTCCCTTTCCTCCTTCAAGGCCGGTCTCAAGACCTTCCTCTTCGACCACACCTTCGGCTGCCCCACTAACTCTTCCCATTCTCCTTCCCCTTCCCCCTACCCCGATCCTCCCTCCCCCACCCACCCCCGCTCGGGTCCCGACCTGACTGTTCAGCGCTTTGGGATATCCTCCCGACGTGAAAGGCGCTATAAAAGTGCAATTTTGTTGTTGTCGTTGTTGTTTGTAATGGATCTCTCTACCTTTGAAAACTACAGTCACTACACTTGACCGCTGTAAAATAGTTTCTCAGATGCGCTGCGAGATGTTTCGATGCGGCAATGCTTTCTTTCAGAAGCTGCGAACTCTTCCGTTGGCATTTAAAGTGCTTCATAAATAAATAATTCTGTCTAGTCATATGAACACACATCGCAGGTAATCATTGTCAGGTGCACTTGTAAGCTAACGTGTCAGCTGAACCACACAGAGCAATGTCCCACAAACAGCCGTGAAATGAAGATCAATTTATATCTCTCTGGGGGGACTGTGGGCCAAGTCACCGGGAGAAACTCCAGTCCCTTTTGCAATAACGCCACAGGATCTTTTACGTCCAACTGAACAGGCACCGATAGGCATCCGTCTCATAAGGTCTCAAAGACGACACCTCTGTCAATGCAGTGATCAATCTACACGGTTTTGTGTCAGTCTGGCACAGTGTCAGAAGATCGTGGGTTCATATCCTATCTCAGGGGACTTGGGAGTCACACAGTCTAAGCTGACACCAATACTGTGGTGGGAGGTGTTGTATTGAAGGTGCCTTCCTTCAAGTGAGACTTTAAAACCATCTGCCTGTTCAGGTGGATGTTACGGATCCCGTGGCACTGTTTGGAAAGAGAGGGGAGTTTCTTGTGGTCTCCCGGCCAACAATCCCCCAAATAAAATTGGCCACCGACTCCATTAGTTTCCGTGTTTAGCTCACAGTAGTTGTACATTTATAACATATCCAGTCAAGAGCTTTGAGGCATCTCAACGGTGTGATGAGGTGCAATATCAAATGCGAGGACTTATTATTTATTGATTAATACTGATGTCAGCCTAAAATCGTTAGCAGCAAACGTGGGGCTTGAAATGCCAACCTTCTGATTGAGAGGCAAAAAAAAAAACCAATGGAGCCAAGCTGACAGGGTAACTCACACTTTCCATGGCCTTGGTTTGTTTCAGAGCGGACAGACTGAGAAGTTTCGGCAGGTGACCTTGATGATGTACGACCTGATGGAGAGAAGATCTCAGCTCCTGTCTGGAACCCTGCCACATGATGAGCTGAAAGACCTCAAGCAGGAAGTCACCATGAAGATAGACTTCGGGAACAAGTGTGTAGTCTCAATGCATCAGATCAAACAATATTAATTTGCATCCTCCTGATGCGAAAGGCACTATTCCAAGTGTAATTTTGTTGCTGTTGTTGTCTGTAGACCTACCTTTTTGATGGCGTCTTCGGTCGTCTTCCTCCGTCTTTCCCACCCCCAACTTGACTCCCATCCCCAGCCCAGGTGTTAAACCAGGACTCACAAGCGTCCTTGGTACTGATGCAAACGTCACTGTGTAAATATAAATTGATATTGTATTTCTATTCAGCGTTTTTCATATCAGCAGGGTGTCTGATAATGCTTCACAGGATTTTACTGTTAACGGCACTATCCATCCTCCCAACCTCTGGAATTCTCTACCTCTCCCCCTCTGCTACACAACCTGTTTATCTCCTTAGGATCTAATTCTTGCACCTTTGGTCACCTTCTGTTCCCCTCTTCCTCCCTTGCTCAGTGTCCAACATCGCCAGTGAAATGCTCTAAAGACAGTATCCTGAGGGATGTGGATGGTGAAATTTGTGTGTGATAGATGTGATAGCTCCCACCCAGTACCACCTGATCCTGGGTGTTGCCAGTCTGCCCTGTGTTGGTGGCCCCTGTCTGAACGTGTTGTTGCTGTGTGCTGTAGGATGCTGGAACTTTGCCTTGTGGTGAGAGACGAGAACGGGAACATTCTGGACCCGGACAAGACCAGTGTCATCAGCCTATTCGAAGCTCACAGAAAAGCCATGCGCGACATCACAGAGCTCATCCGGGAGGAGACGGTGAGAGGGTTTTATTGTCAGCCGGGTGTCTGACACACGTGGATACACGTCACTGTGATCAGCCGTGTGTCTGACACACACAGTAACCCATCACTGTGATCAGCTCCCCATTAGGTTTTAGGCTTGCAGGGTAACAGGATAACAGGAGTTGAGCGGGATGAATCCCTACACTCAGTGACTGGTCTGCCCCTCGATCTCCTACCAGATGGTAAGAGCCATGTCCAGAGTGAAACTCCTTATAACTGATCCACTAGAAGCCCCTTTGAGAGATCTTCAGGATAGACTGGATAGGTTGGGCCTTCATTTGCAAGAGAAGACATAAGAACATAAGAAGCAGGAGCAGGAGTAGACCATTTGGCCCTTCGAGCCTCCCTGCTATTCAATCGAGGCATGTTTAAGGGGTGACCTAATAGAAATTATAAAAGGGTTCAATGAGGTAAATGTAAATAGACTGTTTCCACTGGTTGAGGTGTTTGTAACTATGGGATACAAAAGTAAAATAGTGGCTGGTGGTATCCAAAAGAGAATTTAGGAGGAGATACTTCACACAGAGGATACTGAGATTGTGGAACTTGCTGCCTGAAGAGGTGGTTAAATCAGAGAGGGTAGATACATTCATAAGGAGGCTAGGCTTTCACATGAGGGCGAGGGGAATAGAAGGGAATGGGTGGGAGTAGGATTAGGTAGAGTCTCGTGTAGAGTATAAACACCAGCGTGGACTGGTTAGATTGAATGACCTGCTTTCATGTTGTACAGTATTTATTGCCCTTTAAGAAGCCAGTCCTGCTCCATTTGATTGAGCTCACTCGCGGGTCTCTTCAGTTTCAGAATCAGAGTGAGTACAACAGGCTTTCCCGCCTGGCCTCCGCACCCACCCTCAGCCTCTTCATCTGGGTCCGTAACTTTGTGTGCAAGGTCGGCGAGGAGGCCGAGCTCTTCATGGCCCTGTACGACCCACACGAGCAGAAGATCATCAGGTGAGGCACCATAGGCACCGACAAGACCTTTGTCTCTCAGATCCCGTTGCCCAGGAACCAGGGTTCTGACTGTAAACACTGATCACGTTTAAAGCGGGGAGATACCCTGGAGCCTCTTTATAAGAGATCTACCACGGGCCCATCAAAGAGATCCTCTGGATGCTCCCTTTAAGATATGTCCCTTTTAAGAGATTCACCAGGTTAATCTTTAAGTGGATAACCTTTAACAGGTCTACGTGGTGTCTTTGTAACAGATCACCAGATACTTATTCAGGAGATTTGTCTGATTGTCCTTTCTAAGAAACCTCACCTGACTCCACCATGTGCATCCCTTCAAGTGTTTGGGAAATATAAAGCCCCTCACCCCCCTCCCACAGTTGAGCAGAGTGTTAACCCTGGTAGCAGCACTGGAAACCTTTGCTGTATTCTTTCTCTCATGACCATAACCTTCTTTGACTGCGTTTTGGATCATCCTTTCCACGGTTGCTTGTACTGAGAATGAGTGTGGGGACCAGTAATACCGTCAGTGAGGACTAACGACCCCCACCCATCAGAAGAGGTTTTGATTGATCACGTGGAGGGATGGTGCGATTATAGCACACCCCACCCCCCCACCCATCAAAAGTAAACACTGATGCTTGGGGGAAATTGACCTGTTGTTGTGTCGTGATTGAGTCTAATGCTCCATTTCTCGTAACCTCAGTGAGAACTATCTATTCCGTTGGGCAAGTACTGGGCTGCCCAAGGAGATCGATATGCTGCACAACCTGAAAGTGGTCTTCACGGTAAGTGTGCTCCCAACGACCAAAAACTATTTATCAATGTTAACCTCCTGCTCGAATCTCAAAGTTCAGACATACTAAGTGGCCCGTCTCAAGACTCTCTTCTTCGACTGTGTCTTTAGTCATCCTCCTACCCCCCCCACTTTCCCTGCCATCCACCCTGCCTGATCCCAACCCACAGCTCGCGTCCGATTCCATAAATTTCCAGTACCTTCGCGACGTGAAAGGCGCTATACAAATAGAAATTTGTTGCTGTTGAAAAGTATCACCTATTCATACGTAAAGTGGCCATGTTATTGGTCTGGCTAACAGTCACTGAAAAACATTTAGGCCACTAGGATAATATTCCTAGCAATATCTAGTGATTGTAATAATAATAATAACGATGATCTTTGCAATAGTTCACTGTAATATGATAATAATCCTTGCATTTGGTGTAGCACCTTATCATGTCTTTGAAAGTTTTCATAGCCCTTCACAGTACATATGGTGAAGTTTATTATCAGTGTATTTTTTGGATGAAATGCGACAGCCAATTGCGCACAGTATCCCAGACACAGTCATGGATTGACCAAATTAGTATTATTATTACTTTGAATGGATTATTACCCCACCCCCCCCACCCCCGGAAAATCAAACCACCAATCGGCTAACAAGCGGGTTCATACTTACTGCCGGGTAAACAGAGGCATGTGTGTGTATGGAGTAAGGAAACTTGCCTAAGGTTTCATCCTGCCTGGGAATCAAACCCGGGTCCTCTCGGTTGGAAGGCGAGTGCTCTAACCACTGCACTACAGGATAATATAGTCGGGGAAGTGGGGGAGACTATGTAATTAATTTGTGGGTGAAGCGTGGAAGGACAATTACTCACAGCAAAGTCCCACAAATAGTCATGAAACGAATGACCAATATTATTTGGGGGATTGTTGGCCAGAACACCGGGAGAAACTCTCCCTTCTCTATTCAAATAGTGCTGCGGCATCGTTAACGTCCGTCTGAACAGACAGACAACAGTCAGACAGAACAACAGACAGACAACATGTCAGACTAACATTTCATTTGAAGGATTGCACTTCTGAAAATGCAGCACAGCCCCCCAGCACTGCATTAGAGCGTCAGCTAAGACTATAGCTTAGTGGGATTTGAAGTCACAACCTTCTGTCTCACAGGCGAGAGTATTAGCAATGAGCTAAGCTGACACATAACTTGGATTGATAGTGTCTTTCACGTGGGTTAGTCTCAGAATAATTAACAGTGGCGAAGTTTGACTTATACAATAACCTCATCAAAGCCCAGGGTCAGTTACTGGTAGGCTCGCCTTTGAGTCAGATGTTGTGGGTTCAAGTCCCCCATCTATGGACTTTTAGCTCATAGTCTAGGCTGATACTCCAATACAGAGGCAGTATCGCATTGTTGGAGGCACTGAGCTATAAAACTCGAGGTCCCAACTTTGTCTGTTCATGTTGAAGATGCCCCAACGCTACTCTGAAAAGAGAAGGAGTTTCTCTCTCCCAATATCCTGGCTAACAATCCTCCAGATAAAATCAGTCAGTCACTTCAAGGCTGTTTGGGTGATGTTGCTGTGTCTAAATTGGCTGCTTCGTTCGTTTACAAAACATACATAGTCGACTACATTTTACAGTAAATCCTGTGAAGGATGAGATATCTCAATGTTGTGACAAGGAGCTGTATAAAATGCAATGGTTGTACAGTGATGATTTTTAATAATAAAAATCTCTATATTTTAGGATTTAGGAAACAAGGACTTGAACCGGGAGAAGATATATTTGGTGTGTCAGATTGTCCGCGTCGGACGGATGGACCTGAAGGAAGCCAACGTAAAGAAGTTGACTCAGGAACTGAGAAGACCTTTAGGGGTATCAGGTGGGCCACAAGCAACACATCATCTCAACCACCAAATTTACCCTTATACCCTCTGGAACAAACCTTGTGTTTAGCTGAGCAGAGGTGTGCGCCTCTCCTAAACCCCTCTAATAGTCCCTTCTCCCTCATGTACGTATCAAGTTTCCTCTTAAAATGTTCATGCTTTCTGCTTGAACTACAGCTCCCAGTCACATTCACACCACCCTCTGTGGCTATCTTATATTTATGCTCACTCAACAACAACAACAACTTGCATTTGTGCAGCAGCCCTTCATGGAGGGTAGCGTCCTGGAGTGCTTCACTGGTGGGGCACTTTAATCAAATTTAAGGGTTATTATATCAGGATTTTCCATTAAGGCAAATTGCCCAATGTACAATATGGCATTCTCGCATAGCTGTGTAAGTGATTCCCCTATTCCAGGGCCTCGGGACATCCTCCTGATGTGAAACGCACTCTATAAATGTAATTTTGTTGTTGCTGTTCAGTGTAGAAGAATTGTAGTAGACAGTGTAGAAGAATTACAGTGTAGGGCTTCACCTTATTACATAATAGAGAAATCACCCATTACAGTACATGGGATTCCACTATTACAGTGTAAGAGATTTCCCCCATTACATTGTAAAGGATTCCCTCATTATAATGTAAGGGATTCCCTCATTACAATGTAAGGGATTCCCCACCAGTGAAGAGGGATATCCTCATTGGAAGACATTCATTGATTCTTGTTACATTTCTATTCTCCTTTCATCTTAAAGCATTGATCCTGGTTTGCTTTTTCAAACCAATTTAAGATTTCATACATCTCCTCTATGAGGTTTCGCCCTTATCACGCTTAATTTAATGTAGAGAAGTGGGAATGAGCAACATAAACAGTACAATTTTAAAGGGGGTGTAGGAACAGAGAGTACAATCCCTACACTCCTACTCTGCGACCTGCTCATACCCTACTCCTCTACCCATCTCCTTCGCTCAGCTGCTTCTGGCCTCCTGCGTATCCACCGTGCTTTCAGCCACTGCACCCCAAATCTCTGGACCTCTCTGTTTCAATCAGTCCACCTTTTGACTGTTGACTGTTTTTCAGATTTTATCGGAACCATGCCCTCTTTCTCCAGCCCAGGCTCCGGCACTTGTTAAACACCCCGAGAGGTGTTTACCCCCCACCCCCCCCCATGTGAAGGGCACAGTGTAAATGGAAGTTGTCTCCTCTGATTCGCCTTTATCTCAAGACTGAAGAGCCCTAACTTGTCTAATCGTTGCTCGCACAAATCGTTCCACTAACACTGGGGATTAGCCTTGTTGCTCTCCTCTGTAATGTTTCCAAGGCCTGAACACACTCTCGTGTCACGGTGACCAGAACTGCCTGCCATGTGCAGCCTGACCAGAGTCCTGTACTGTACAGTGTGACCGCTGGGGGAAGTTTTTTTTCACACACAGAATGCCTGATTCAGCGCATTCGGCTCTGCGTGGAGCATGGCAAAGCACCTTGAATCAAATATATCCTTCTGTCTCACGCACCATCAAATCTTAAATTGCTGTCAGGCACACAGCTACACATCGGTGAGCCTTGTGGCTCAGAACGTACCTTAGTCTGACATTGCACCATGCACTTCAGATTGTTATGTTCCCTTCGTGTGAGATAGCAGCCCGCCAGTCACAGAGAGAGAGAGAGAGAGAGAGAGAGGAGGGTGGTGGGGGTGCGAGGACAGAGATAGACAGGCAGAGAGAGACAGAGAGACACCAACAGACAGGAAGGCAGATGTATGTTGAAACACTAGACAGATAGAGAGAGAGGGAAAGAAACAAGGAGAAACAGAGCCACAGAAAGAGAGTCACAAACAGAGACTGGATAAACATTGCCATTGAAGGTAGAAATTCTGCCCAAATTTAGATTTAATCTATTTATTCATCATTTCAGACCTTTCAGAATTTAGCAGTATCTTCAATCCAGTCTTATTGTTTGCAGCTAACTTAGAAGTTTCCTTAAAGAGCTGCACAAAACAAGGTTAAGAGATAAGACGGAACTCTAGAATTTGACTATGTTCTTCAAAGTCTGCCTCTTTAATTGGCCTTCAGCTATCATTCCCCCATTTGCCCCTCCCCATCAAACAGTGCCTTTATTATGATGTGAAAGGCAATAAATGTAAATTTGCTGTTGTCCTTGCTATCCTTGTTAAGTATAACTGCACTTGCCTTTGGCGCCCATACTGTTGAAACATCTCAAACGCTTTAAATGCAAGTCTCACAAACAGCCATGAAGTGACTGATTTTATCTTGGGGGGATGTTGGTCAGGACACTACGAGAGAGAAACTCCCTTCTCTTTTCCAATAACACCACGGGATCTTTAATGGTTAACGGCGGACATGAGACCTCAGCGTAACGACAATTTGCATTTATATAGTGCCCCTCAAGCGGATAGCGTCCTGGAGGTTTGAATGACGGCGCCTCCGACAAATGCATTACTTCCCCGCCCAGCAACGTGCTGGAACGTCAGCCTCGACTGATGGGATCTTGAACCCAGAACCTTCTGCCTTGGAGGCAAGAGTTGAACCAAATGAGCCAAGGCTGACAACATGCATTCTGCCTCTTTCAGCCATGGACATTACGGAGATATTGAAGGGCAAAGCAGAAAGTGAGGAGGACAAGCACCATTTCATTCCATTTCAACAGTAAGTACATCTTTCCCCGCAACATAGCAAGGTCCTTCTTCACTCAAACCCTTGGCAGCAGCCATTTAAACATTCTAGCAGAATAGGCAGATGGATAGCAAGTGAGGTTTAATGTAGGAAAATGCAAAGTACTGTACTGTAAACTACTGATAACTTGGTTCTGGCTTAACGTCACTATGCTGTCAATACCCTGGCTGCAGTTAATTTATGTATTTCTACATATGCTTTAATTGCCACTTCTGATGACTCGCCACTTCTCAGTATTTATCCCTTGAAGCGACATGCATTTGGGAATTTACTGTAATTCACTTTGGCAGGAACAATCCAGGAGCCATCTATAGTCTATAACAAAGGGATCTGGGGATTCGGATCATGTCAGCCCCACAGGGATTCTTCCCTCTTGGCTCCTTCTAACCCCCGCAAGCCAAAGCCCCAGCGGAGACCTAGCCTGACAGGCAATGGTCGAAACTCTCCAGCGTTCACAGTTCCACCTGCATCAGCTCCAGTGGGATCCCAACACATAGGATAAGATGATGTGTTTGGGTGAAGGAGGCTCTTCGGCCTGTCTGATCTCATCCCTCCAGAACATCTGTCTGACTGCTGGCATCGCAGCTTCAAGAATAAATAGTGTGGAGGTGTTTAAAAATTAGATATAGGCTGTTAATTTTGTGGCTGTCCAGCGCCCTTGGGACGTTCTCCTGACGTGAAAGGTGCTATCCAAGAGTAGTTTTGTTGTTGTTGTTGTTGTTGTTGTTGTTTCGCCTACAAATACACAATCAATTCTCTTTACAGTAGATTGTGAAGCATTTTGAGACGTCTAGAAGACGGGAAAAGCGCTCTGTCAAACGCAAGGATTATTATTATTAATGTTGATCTGCCAGGGGAAGGGGAGACGGTTGCTGGCGGGGGTGTTGGCGGAGGTGAGGGTGGGGGGTGCGGAGTCTGGTTGTGGGAGAGATGTCGGGAGTTGAGTATGATCTGGAGATTGGGGAGAGGGGAAGGGGGAAGCTGGGAGAGGCCCGGAGTGAGCAGCGTTACTGAGGAGTGGCTTCGGGAGAGGACAGGGTCACGGGGATTCAGTTGTCAGCTCCTCTCGTGGCATTAACTCTTTCCGGAATTGCTTTTTCATAGAGTGGCAGCGGAGAACGACTTCCTGCACAGTTTAATCCACAAAGCGATCGCGGCGAAGGAGGTCCATCACAAGGGTCAAGGTAATCTCCTCCCTCTCACCCCCCCCCCCCCCCCAAGGATCATCACAGGCTCTCAGCTCTACTCAGAGCTCCACATCTAGGCTGTATTGTCAAAGGTACCGTCCATCGGGGAGACATTGAACCAAGCTCCCGTCTGTGCCTGTCCAGGTCTGTGCCCTGGACAGTAAATTTCCAATGGCGCTATTGGGAAAAAGAAAAAGAAGAGGGTTTCTCTCAACCTTGTGTCCTGGTCAACAATCCCCTGGATAATCTTGGTCACTCTTTCCGTGGCTGTTTGTGCGCAAATTAGCTGCCCACAAATGCTATCATCACTACACTTTATATTAAAATTCTCTTTTAAGTTTCCCATGCTAACAAAAACTCTTGAGTCATCAAATCACTGCCGAGGGCTCTTTATGCTTTGGGAGATCAGGCCTTTATTTCTATCATCTGAAGTGGGAATTGTGATGGTGCCTTGCTGTAAACTGTACAGAATTTGAAGGATCCCAAACACTGTGTGCCCTGTGATGGCTCAGTCACCTCATTGATGTTTAAGAGCTCCAAGAGTCCATCCTGCCCGAAGAAACTCTGGTTATTTTTGTTGTTGATGTCCTGTAGGAGAATGTTCTTGGGGAGATTACTCGTCGTGCCAATTCTTTGGCGCACTGGGCCTTTATATAGCGTCTTTCACGTTGGGAGGATGTCCCAAGGCTCTGGATGGTTAAGGGTTGCACCCGCGCAGGGGGTTAGAGTCAAGATGGATGGAGGGAAAGGGAGGTGGAGGTAGGAAGATGACTGAATGTGTGGTCAGCGGTTTTGAAGGAGGCAAGAGGAGGTGGAAGGTTCCAGGAGAGAGATCCGAGGAGTGGGGGCGGAAAGTTTCTTTAAAATGCATATTATTGTTTATATTCATTTGTTCTTTCGTCCCCCTCCCCCATCCCCCCCACCCACCCACTGCACTCTCACACACAACCACCACTGTTCTCTCTAACCTAAAATACACGCACACACACACACACACACACACGCACACACACAGGTCTTTGGGTCTCCATGAAGCTCCTGTCAGGAGATATGAAACAGATCCGGAAGGACCATCCGCACTTGGTGGACAGGAACACGGTTGTGGCAAGAAAGATGGGCTTTCCCGAGATCATCATGCCAGGTGAGGCTGCTCGGTGACACAGTGACAGGCAGAGTGACGGTTGGCAGCCAGTGTACGTCTGACACACACACTGAAAACCAGCTGCGTGCTTAGCAGTCTTCAGAACCAGATTCTTGAGTTCTGCGCAGATACGCCATGTAGAGTCCTTTAGCGTAGCAAGTCAGAGGACCCGGGTTTTGATTCCTAGGCAGGGTCAAACGTTAGGCAAGTTTTCCTTACTCCACACGCTTCTGTTTACCAAGCAGTGAGTAGGAACCCGGTTGTTACTCACTGTTGGATCGCTTCCCAGGGCTCAGTTCGTGGCTGTTTGTGGGATACTGCTGTGCGCAATTGGCTGCTGCGTTTTGCTCACATAAAATTTACAGTCAATCCACCTCACCATATATTTTATGAATCGCTTTGAGATGTCTCAAACAACGTGGTAGGATTATTATCATTACCTACATATGGAAATTGCAAGGATTATTATCGTTACCTACATATGGAAATTTCAGGTCTCAGACACGCTATCGCTGACTTCTTGAAGGTTGTGGCTTCAAGGGACATTGATCTCAAAGAGTCTATGCTGACATTCTAGTTCAGTGCTTGGTGGGCGAAGCCAGGTTCCACATGCACACGTTACAATGATACACTTTACAATGAAGTCTCGTTAAGTGCTTTGAGACGTCTCCCCGATGTGAAAGACGACACTGTATTAGATTTCAGGATTATTATTTATTGAATGCAAGTTGTGGTAACTGATGAATTCCTGCGAGAGGAACGCAAATGCAGCACCAACTGCGGGGATAGGAGCTAATCCTGGAAGCACTTTGAAACGTCCTCCCAATGTGGAGCAAATTTAAATCTCTATTATGTTAAGACTCTATTATTATTGCGTTGAGTGAAATCCTGTTTTGATATGCTCTGGAAAGCTAAGAGTGGCCGCCAGAGGGCATCAGGCATCACATACTACCCTGTAGCCTTGGGGCGCATGTGTGTGTGTGTGTGTATATGTGTGTGTGTATATGTGTTTGGGGGTGGGAGAGTGTGTGTGGTGTTTGGGGGGTGGGAGAGTGTGTGTGTGGAAAGGGGGGTGGGCGGGTGGGTGTGGTATTGGTGAGAGAGAACGGGAGGATGACAACAGTGGGTTTTAGGATTAATTCAGAGAAATGTTGAAAAAGCCGAATCGTAACACAGCAGCTGTCTGAACTCATTACGAGGGGGAAGCATTCATAAGAGAAAGCCAGACATGAGGGAGACGGGGCATGGAAGGGATTGGGAGGGAGGAAGGAGTGAGTGGAATACAAACACCGACATGGACTAGCTGGGTCGAATGGCCTAATTCCCTGCTATACATTCAATGTAAAGGCATTTAAATCGCTGTTACGTTTCTATTTTTTGAGGGGGAGAAATCCTTATTAAATCAGGAGGTTATTCCCTTTTAAATAGTCCTGTAGCTCAATGGTTAGAGCCTGAGACCTGTGTTTCAAATCAAGGCAGGTCAGGGCAAAACCTTGGGCAAGTTTCTTTACTCCACACACGTGCCTAATAATAATCTGTCCAAAACCTATAATAAATTGGTAATTTCAAGCCACGGCTGTTATAGGATACTGCTGCACGTAATTGGCTGCCACATTTTAACCACATATATACACTTTACAGTATATTCTGTGAAGCGCTTTGAAACGTCCAGAAGACGTGAAAAGCGCCACATCAATTGCAAGGATTATTATTATTATTATTATTAAGAGATTGCTCATTACAATCTAAGAGATTTCTCTATTACAATCTAAGAGATTTCCCATTACAGGCTAAGGGATTTTCCCAATGCAATCTAAAGGATTTCCTATTCAAGTCTAAGGGATTTCCCCATTACAGTCTAGACGATTTCTCTATTACAGTCTAAAGGATTTCCCCCATTACAGTCCAGTGGATTTCTCTGTTGCTGTCTCACTGTGCCTGTGCTCTCTGTCGGTCTCAGGTGACGTGCGGAATGATATCTACGTGACTCTGGTGCAGGGTGAGTTCGACAAACAGAATAAGACCACACAGAAGAATGTTGAGGTGACCATGTGCGTGTGTGATGAGTACGGCAGCGTAATCCCGGTAAGATTTTATTTCCTGGCGTGTGGGTTTTTTATTGCCACTCCAGTCGCTCTTTACTCCTTCCCCCGCTTCCTATCCACAAAGTTAAAATTGATCCCAGTACCTTTGACCCAGCTGGCCTCACCGTTGACCTCTGGTTCCATATTGACCCGCACGTCTTATTACCCATTCCAGGAAGACGGGCTTAGCTCCACTTTGCAGGCGTTCCTGGGAAAGGCACCCAAGCCCAGGGATCGGCACAATACTAGGGTCAGTGGTTGAGTCAAAGGCTGACAGCTCAGTGGCCTCGGGTGAATCTATTTGAACACAGATCTGGGGGAGTTTGTGTTGAAGATGAGGGGGAATGGGCTTGCGTGTGAGTAGGTCTGTCCCCCCCCACTGCCCCACCCCCACTGCCCCACCCCCATGCCAGTTGGTGAAGCACTTTGAGACATCCTCCTGATAAGTAAGGTACTACATCGGTGTATATTGTTACAGTTTACAACAATAATCCCTCCCCAAAAAAAACACTATAATAAAATTGGTCATTTCAATCCACGACTGTTTGTGGGACACTGCTGTGCGCAATTGGCTGCCGCGATTCGTCCACAAATATACAGTCAATTCACTTTACAGTATATTCTGTGAAGCGCTTTGGGAAGTTCATAAGCTGTGAAAGGCGCTATATCAAATGCAAGGATTATTATTATTATAGTTGTTTTCGGATATCCCGGCATTCTGGTGTCTGAGATAGACGTACTCTCCCCCCCCCCCCCCCCCCCCCCCCCCCACCATCACTAGCCCCCACTTCGGGGAGACTGTGGTCAAGTCTAGGTTGAAATTATTGGGGAGGGGCGGGGAGAGAGGGCTCTGCATTCTCAAAGATGCCGCCTTTCGGATAAGACGTTAAACTGATGTCCTGTATGTGCCAATTCAGGTGGATGTCAAAGATCCTGTGGTGCTAATGAAAAACAGAAGGAAGTTTCTCTCTCCTGGTGTCCAGGCCAACAATTCCCCAGATAAAATCAGTCACTCACTTTGTGGCTGCTTTAGTTTGGATGTTGTTGGCTGCCTTGTTCGCCACAAAACACACAGTCCCCAAGCTTTACAGAAAACCTTGTTGAAGTCCTTTGATCATTTTGATGATACGATAAGGCACTACATCAAACAAAAGGATTCTTAATAATTTATTACGTCCCCATATAAACAGTGTGGTGTGTAATTGAGGCTTGTTTTCCTTATAAAAGACACAATAAAGCGCAATTAAGAAAACACTGGGGTTTAAGATAGTGGAAATGAATTCCAATTTGTAACATTTATCCAAAGCCCGTGATTAGATTACAGCAATAAACCTGCTCCAAGATATGCTATAAATGTTTTTTAAACAATAATAATATATGCTTTTGGTTTGAGCAGTGGGGTTTATTATGAATCTGGAATTCTCTCAGCGCCGGCTGACACACACAGGGCAGGAAGTGTAAACCTCATCACGTTCCCGTAACCCAAAACGGCAACAACAACTTGCACTTACATAGTTCCCTCCACACAGAGTTTTCAGGGTATCAGAGCACTTAACAGTGGCATAGTCTGACTCCGAGTTGGGGTGGAGAAGTGACTATCAGCACGGTCAAAAAGGTTTTCAATTGGGACTTGAAAAGGGGGAGAGAGGGCAAGGTGGTGGGATTGAGGGAGGGTGTTCCAGAGTTTGCAGTGGATAAATTTCAGTGTATGGACTGTATATTTGTGGACGAAACGGTATTATTACCATAGGCGCAGTCAAAGAGGTACGTTTTGAGGTGGGATTTAAAGTCAGAACGAGAAGTGGGCGAGATGAAGGAAGAGGGAGGGAATTCCAGAGTTGAGAACTGAAACCTCAGTCATTGATAATGGGCAGAGAGGGCCAGGGAGTGGAGAAGTAGGCTAGAAGGTCAGAGGAGGTGTGAGGGACAGATTGGATTTATAGGTGAGAGTGAGGATCCTGAACTTCATTCACTGGAAGACAGGCGTATGCAATCTCATCCTTCCAGGACAGCAAGCTCTCTTGGTTCAATGATGCAAAATCCTGCAGATGCTGGAAATCTGAAACAAAAACAGAAGTTGCTGGGAAAACTCAGCAGGTCAGGCAGCATCTACGGTGAAAGGAAAAGGGAGTCAATGTTTCGGGCCCACGACCCTTCATCAGAACTGGGGCTTGTTGTGAGGGAGAGGCGTTTAAGGTTTAACAGAGAGAGAGGCAGGGCAAGAAAGCCCTCTTTTGCTATTGTCTTGACACATCCTACAGGATTAACCTAGGATTACATTTTCAATCCCATTTCAAATAGGAAACACCTCCACCGGTTCCCCTCTGAATTGTGTTCTCTCCTTAGTGAAGAGCCTGAATTTGTCTAATCGTTGCTCACAACTCATTCCTCTAACACTGGAGTTCTGCCTTGTTGCTCTCCACTGCACCTCGTCTGGGGTTGAGCAAATGCACAGGGACCAGAAGTTTGGGGGGGTGGAGGGGGCTTGTGGAGTGGTGTGGGAGAGGCCAGTTATGAGTCAAAGTTAGTCAGTGTCGGGTGTAAAGAAAAATAAATTTGTGTGGAGTTGGTGTAAGTTAAACCCAAGGAAACAAGAAACAAGAGTTGATATCCCGCGATATCACCTCTTACCTTATGAACGTCTACCAAGCTGAGGTTTCTCTCAGTGAGGTTTCACTGCTGCTATCTCTGCGGACACTGTGTAGTCCATTAAACTACAGCTTGTCTCTGTGTAAGCCATGTAATTATTCCAGTTTCACATGAATATCAAACACCGGCTTCCCAACTAACACAAAATAAAGGTAATCCATTTTCCCCCCACCAGCCAAAGACATGTTGTTAATGAGGTGCTCAGGTGATGGACCGGTAATAGAGAGAGGCAGAGAAAATGCCAATCTCTGGGCCTGATAGCAAATATAATTCATCACTTCTTGAAGTCATTCATTTGTAAACTAAAAGAAATATATATTTTTTAAATTTGCTAATTATTCTTCCTCTCTTTCTCTCTTCCCCTTTCCCAATTCCAACTCCTTCATTCCCTCCCTTCTCTCTCCACTCCTTTTCCTGTTTTTCCCTCCCTCTCTCTCCATCACCTCCCTCCATCGCCACTCTCCCTCCATTCCCTCCGTCCCTCCCTCCTGCTTCTCTATCCCAAATCCCCTGCCTTTCCTTCTTCTCTCTGCCTCTTTCTCGCCCACCCACTTTCCCTTTCCCTCCTTCCCTCCCTCAACCCCTCTCCATCCTTCCCTCTTCATTATCCTTCTTCCCCCTCTCTCTCCCCCACAACCTCCGCCCACCGCCTGAACGTGATGTTCAGAACGCGATTTACCAAGGAGCTGGGGACAAACTTGTAACTCGGTATCAATCGGTTGTATATTACCAACTGAGGCAACAGCGCTGGATGGAGACGGTCAAGGTGAGATTTACGTTTGCACAACATGTTTTGCTGCCTCAAAGCACTTCAGACTGTTGTTGCCCTACTGAGAGCACGAACTAAGGAGGGTACGTATCTGGTGGGAGTGGGGAGAAGCTGACCAAAAACGCGGACAAAAAGAAAAGCCTTTAGGTGGGCTTCATCCAAGGGTATGGAAGGGGGTGGACTCTGGGCTCATAGAATGGATTGAAAGGTGACAACTCCAACAATGCCATGCTCCCCCATCACTGGAGTGGCAGCCTAGACCGTATTGGAGGTGGCATCGTGTAAAGTGCTTCTAGACATCCTCCTGACGCTGAAGGCGTGATTTCAAATATTAGGATTATTATTGCATAATCAAACAGGAATAAGTTGGGAACGGATGGGGAAGGGGCTGGGAGAAAGCACATAAATGGGACAAACTGGATTGCTTGTTCAGAAGAGCTTGTTTTCAAATAGGGGGAAACAATCTCTTGCTCTAGTTTGGTTGGCAGCCAGATAAAATTGTTTGCTCGCTTCAAGGATGTGTGTGGAGACATTTATTTCTGTGCGCAAATTAGCTGCTGCGTTTGACCACAAATACAGAGTAAAATCTATGAACGGCTTCGAGACGTCTTGATGATGTGACATTGACACTATACCAAATGCGGAAGTTAGTTATAAGGTCTTCAAATTCACAGACCGCGGGAAGATTTTGGCCTCAAAAGTTCTCACGAGTGTAAAAATGATTTTAACGTCACACGAGAATCATGTGATTAAAATATAAGTGAGTCAGGATTTAGCAAAGATCAGTTGGCTATCCCTTTGCTGCTGGCCTCTGCATCTATCCGTGCTCTGAAATTCATCAGCACGGATTTAATTGCTAAAGCATTGCCCTGATCATCCATCCTGGACTGTAAACTCATAAATCAGGGAGACAATTTGTCTCGTAACACTTCAGATCGCGCAGAAATGAAGCAAACCTGCCCAGTCACCCGGGGAAAGGGATTCTTCTCACTTGGTGTTCCTGTTACCACGCGATGCAAAGCTCTAACGGGTAGGGCAGTCCTAGCTGGACAAGCAGAGGTAAAGCTTCATGCTATTTTGAAGTCAACCAAGTGTGATGGTATTATTGTTTGGTCTGCCTGGTATCTGACGCATGGGGAAGAGTCCATCACCATGCTTGCGGGTACCCAAATCAGGCTGTAAAGCTTCCCAGTGAGAACTCTGTCTGGCAAGTTTGTCTATCTAGCACAATACAGTAAAAGCCCATTTATCCGGCACCCGCGGGACCTGGCCAATGCCGGTTAATGCGCCTGCCGGATATTCGGGCGGCCTGCGGCCGAAAACCCATCCCCCGAAAATTTAAGTTCTTTTAACACAAACCATACACACCAGCCTGAATAATAACAGATAATAACAGAAAATCATATTGGTACTTATTGTTAAAACTACTCTCTTACGCTTCTCACCTTTACTGCATCTCGAAAGTCTTACTGATGAGCCAGGCTGGGCTGCGCTGGAGTCCTGTGGACACTTCCTGGCCCATGAACCATACGAGAGACTATCACAGACTCAATTCCAAAATTCTGTTGCCAAACATGTCACCTTGCAGCCAGTTCAGGTCGGCAAACACTCCTCGTATCTCCTGATGCAGTAGGTCATTCCAATTCCCCCAATAAAAGTACATTTCCCTGCTCACAGTTCTGTGTTCCAATTGGATCACGTACCCTCCGAGAACAGGAACAGCAAAGGAGTAGTCTTCGCTAAATCCTGACTTGCTTCATTATCTCTGTGACTATAATTCTGAATACATATGAGTGTCCTAGACTCCTACCATAATAATAATCCTACATTTCATATGACTTTCTTGTCCGGAGGATGTCTCAAAAGCGCTTCACAAAACTTACTGTAAGGTCTATTGACTCGAGGCAAATGCGGCAGACAATTTGCACACCACAAAGTCCCACAAATAGCCATGAAGTGAATGAACAATTTTATATGGAGGATTGTTGGCCTGGATGGACACATGGGAAGAGAAATTCCCAAATTGGCTGCCGAGTTCACACAAATACTCAGTCATAAGTATCACATTAAAAGCATGCAAAGCGCTTTGAGACGTCCTCCCATTGTGATAAAGCACTGCGCAAATGCATGGGTTATTATGTGTTAAATGGATTGGAATCATTGTGAAAATTGAGCCTGGTGGATAGAAAGCCGTGGGTTAATGGGCCGAGACCTGTGCTCATTTCATACAGGAGTACTCTCAATATGTATTCATTTTGCCTCATTAATTTTTTTTTGCAAATCTCCCACTGTTTGAAGATTTGATAAAAGTCCATAATATTTTACAAAAACTCAACTACAGTAATTCTATGTGAGGCTTGCTTTGTTCACTAATTTTGACCAGTCTTCAAAGCAAATTCAAGGCTTAGACTGATAGATCTTTTTTAAAAATAGAGGGATTAGGGGATATGGGGTTAGGGCAGGTAATTAAGAGTTATGTCTGAAGATCAGCTATGATCTTATCAAATGGCAGGGCAGGCTCGAGGGGCTGAATGTCCTACTCCTGCTCCTAATTCTTATGTTCTTAAATTTGTTTGCATTGGAATAAAATACGTCGTAATTCAATCACTTACTGAGAATGTTTTTTAATGATAGACGCTTCCCCTTTGACTGTTAGAAAAACCTGTCAAACCGTGTCACACATTAATAATAATAATAATGCTTGCATTTGCGCTTTACGTGCCATCTAGACGCCGCAAAGTGCTTCACGGAATATACTGTAAAGTAAATTGATTGTATATAAGTGGGCGAAATGTATTCTAAAGTGCAGTCATTATAATTTAGGCGAACCCGTCAGCTAATTTGAGCACAGCAACGTCCCCACAAACAGACATGAAGTGAATGGCCTTTGCTTTTTAATCTGGGGGATTGTCAGACAGGGCATTTGGAGAAACTCCATTTGCCTTCTGAGTATTGACATTGGATCTCAGCAACCCACAAAATAAAATTGGTCACTCACTTTACGGTTATTTGTGGGACATTGTAAAATAGCTGATAAATTACACTGCTGTGAAATATTTTGAGATGCGCTGATGGTGTGATAAGGTATTTATGGTATTGAACACAAGGATTATTAATCTGCATTAAGTTATCAGGGAGAAGATTAATTAATTGTTCTGGAATGAAGAACAAAAGTGCTTTATGATGCTAGAACAATAGTTCACATAACAAATGTTCACTGCACTTCAAAGTGACTCATTCTTGCATGATGGCTGCTTAGGCTTGCAAAGATCTGAGTCAAAGATCCGAGTATTATTGTTCTTCCAGTTACTGATTCTGTTAGACCAAGAAACTCATTGAAGTATTTCTCTTGTGATTCACCAGGTTGCTATTCCCATCGAAGATGTCCACAAGACTCACCTCAGGTTCACTTTTAAGCACAGGTCATCTGGTGAATGTAAGTACAGCTACATGTTAACACTGTGCGCACCACTATTCCAAAGGTTGATCGTGAAAGCGTTATTGAACGTTCCCAGCACTAACGAGAACTTTATTTGCCTTAGTCGGTAGCATTCCTGTCTTTGACCGAGAGGGCTCAAGATTCAGGTCAAGGCCCACCTCAGGACTTTTTTGTGTTTTGGCAGACAGTCATCCAGATAAAATTGATTGTTCAGTCTTATAGCTTATAGTGGTTAGAGCACTAACAAGCAAGAGACCTGGGTTTGATTCACTGCCAAGGCAAAACCTTAGGCAAGTTTCCTTAATCCATATGCCTGATAATAATCCCTCGAAAAAAAAGAAATAATAATAAATTGGTCATTTCAATCCACGACTGTTTGTAGGGGGGACGCTGCTGTGCACAATTGGCTGCCGCGTTTCGCCCACAAATATACAGTCAATTCACTTCACAGTGTTTTCTCTGAAGCGCTTTGAGACGTCTAGAAGACGTGAAAAGCGCTATATCAAACGCAAGGATTATTATTATTAGGATTCACTTCAGTGACTGTGTGTGGCTGACAGAGCTGGCTGCCACCTGATCAGGCAGATTGTATCTCAACTGAAATATTCTCCCTTGATATTATAATGCTGCAACTGAACGACAACAACAACTGGTGTATATACAACCAGTATATATATATACTGTATATACAACCAGGAACGAAAACAACAACACAATTACATTTGTAAAGACCCCTTTCACATCGGGAGGACGTCCCAAGACGCCGAGCAAACGGTGTTGGATCCTAGCTGGGGGTCGGGATCAGGGTGGGTTGAGGGCGGAGGGGGGAAGGAAGAAAAGTGACCACAAGTATGGTCAAGGAGGCAGGTGTTCAGGTGTGATGTGAATATAGATAGAGAGGGGACGAGGCAGAGGCAGGGTATTCCAGAGGCAAGGAGCATTGTCAGCCCTGTGCAGGGTGTCAGCCTGGACTACTGTGAGCTCAGGGTCCCTGAAGTGGGGATCCTATCATAGCGTCCAGGGCTATGCACTATAATAGCAATTTCCATTTACACTGCAAAGGAGGATGTCCCAAACACTTGATGCTGACGGCTGAATACCAGAGGTGCGGGGGGGAGTGGTAGGAGCCGAGGTGGGTGGAGGGCTGGGGAGGTAGACACGACTGAAAGCGCGATTTCTGTTGGGAAAGAGTTAGGCAATTCTTGGATCTGAACGGAAAAATAAAACAAACTCAACTGTTGGTTGGGTGGGCGGGTGCAAAAAAAGTGCTTTATGAGCCGTTCAGCAATGAAGGTCACATCGTATGGAAATCATTCATCATTTGGCAAAAAACAAAACTAACGTTTGCCGTTAATGTCTCTTTGTATCCCAGCCAAAGATAGGAACGAGAAAATATTTGCCATGGCCTACGTAAAGTTAATGAAACCAGACGGGACCACTCTACGAGATGGGGAGCACGATCTGATCTTATACAAGGTACATTAATTGTGATTAATTGTGTGTCGGCCTGGCTCTGTGGTTGCGCTCTTGGTCTCTTGAGTCAGAAGCTGGTGCGTTCAAGTCCCACATCAGGAAATTGATCTCACAAATTTCCAAGATGACTGCTCTGGTGCAGCGCTAGCGTTTGTTGCAATGTCGGACATGCCGTCTGTCTGATAACAACTTGAGTTTATATAGCACCTCTCACGCAGGGTAGTGGACGTTCATATTTAACTACGTTCAGGTAGATGGTAAAGATCCCACGTCACTAGGTCAAAAAGAGGAGGGAGTTTCTCTCACCCTCTGTCCTGATCAACAATCCACCAAATAAAACTGGTCACTCACAACACGGCTGTTTGTGGGACGTTGCCTACAAATATACAGTCATTCCATTTCACAGTAAAGCTCCCGCGAAACTGTTTGGGACGTCCTCGTGACATGAAAGGCACTATATCAAATCCAAGGATTATTATTATGAATTAATCATTTGTATTCTTATAAGTTTCAGAGTTACTCAGCCCGTCTCTAAAACTTTTCAGGGATTTTTTTCATTTGAGCACACGGCTGAGTCAGTCACCTTCCCGCCTCCGAGGCAAAAAGGTTCTGGGTTCAAATCCGCCCCCCACCCCCGTCCTTACAGATGGGGAACTTTGTGCTGACAGTCCAGAATGCCATTCAGTAAAATTGCTATGGAAATGAACAGCCTTCATTGTTGGGGTGGTGGGGGGGATTGTTGGCCAGGACACTGGGAGAAACTCCCTTCTCTTTCCAAGCAGCTGGGAAAGTAAGTCAGCGTTTCGGGTCCACGACCCTTTGTCAGAACTGGTGAAGGGTCGTGGACCCGAAACGTTGACTCGCTTTCTTTTCTCCATAGACGCTGCCTGACCTGCGGAGTTTTCCCAGCTCTCTCTGTTTTCGTTACTGAATTGGAGCGTCCGCTTAGACAATATGAGTTCCGAGGAGGGAGATGGGGGAAGAGATTAGGGAGGATGTGGGGAGTGGGCCGGGGGGAGGGCTTGAATTCACAACCTTCTGAGGATTGATGCTGTACTCACATAGTGTAAGTGGAACATTGTTCCTCTCTCCAAACCGTGTTGTGGTAATGCATTATTCATAATGGAAATTAGCAAACCCTTAAGAATAATGAACGAGGTAATAATCTGTTGGCGGTTTGATATAGTGTCTGTGTATCATTTACATTGCTCACAATTGGTTGATAGCTCGAACAATGAGGACTCGTCCTCCCCTCTCCACGTTCTGATCAGTTCCCAACCGTATGCAGTCATAGTCCATTTTGTTTCACCCACAAGAGATATACGGTCACTCCACTTTCCAACGTAGTCTGTGAAGCACTTTGGGATGCATCGACGACGTGATTAGATGCAAAATCAAATGGAAGGGTTATTATTATTATTGTTGTTGTGGTGGTGACAATCACAGGAGATTGATAATCAGTGATGATCCATAAGTCAACATTGGCTCTTTTCACATCGGGGGGGGGGGGGGGGGGAGATGCCTGAAAGCATTTCACACAATTTTACTGAAAGTGAAGTAACAGTGTGTTTTGTTGGCGAAGATGGCAGCGAAGTTCTGCACATCACGTGGAGGGTTGGGGAGGGTGGTGTGGGGGTGGGGTAGATCAGGTTGACCTGATAACCGACATACCAAACTGGCTGCCGCACTCGCCTACCAAATGCACGGTCACTACACTTGACAGAGACTCCTGTGGTGCTTGTAGGGCTGTTTGAATGCTTGTTACTAATTTGTTATTTATCCTTTCCTCCCCTCCCAATTGCACCCCACCCTCATCCCCTGCCTCTCTCTCTACTCCCACTCCCTCCCCTCTCCTCCCTGTTCCCCTCACCCCATCCCCTCCTCACTCGCCTTGTGTAGGGTGACAGTAGGAAGCTCGAAGACCCTAACATTTACCTGAACCAAATGTGCAGTCGGCAATCAGACCACAAGATGAGTCTGAGCGCCTCGTTCCGAAGCGGTGGCGGAAGTCATTTTGTCTGCTCCAGGGACAGTTTTCAGATCTCCACTCTCGTCTGCTCCACCAAACTCACCCAGAACGGTGAGTCTGCCCAGCCCCATACCAGCCTGGCCCACACCAGCCGAACGCATTCCAGTCCACACCCGCCCAGCTGGCCAATGGACTAGATTCCAGGATCCTCACACTCACATACAAATCACTTCATACCCTCGACCTGTTCACGCCATACTCCTCTACCCTCCCCCTCGCTCAGCAGAGTCCAGCCTCCTGCACATCACTCATCCCCTCCACTCCGCCATTGGCATCCATGTTCTCGATGACTATGCCCCCAATCTCTGGCATTCCTTGCCTCAATCCTTTCACCTTGCTTTCTCTTTGCCGGTGGAGGCATTTGTACGAAGACATTTCTCTTTGACCGTGCCTTTGCTCATCTCCCTTCTCCCCCTTTGGCTTGCTGTCAAGCTCTGCCACTGTTAAGCGCTCCAAGATGCTATCGTATGTGAAGAGTCTATTAAGAGTCGGTGATGATTATGTGGGGGTGGGAGGGAGGGAGGGAGGGAGGGAGGGAGGGAGGGAGGGAGGGAGGGAGGTGATGGATTGGGTGCAGTCTTTGACTTGCCGATACCTTTATTATGGAGAACAATAAATTACATTTGTATAGCGGCGTTCAAGTCAGGATATGTAATATGTTTGGGGAATAAGGGATTGAAATGTGCACCTTTCAATAAAAACAGCCACTTGTTCACAGCGGCCTTCGAGTAGGGAATCACCTCCGAGTGCTGAATGGGAACGGAGTGGAATGCTGCGCTGGGGAGAGATGGGGGGGTATGGTGACCCTATGTGCAGTCAAAGGGGCAGGATTTAGAGAAGGACAGAGAGCGCAGGGATGGTGAAGGGCCGTGAGAGGCTTTCCTGCTTAAAGGGCGTCAGGGAAATGCCAGCGAAGCGTTGTTGAGGAGGAGGAGGAGGAGGAGGTTCTAACCCATGTGTTTGTGTTCCCCTGGGAGCAGTGGATCTCCTGGGACTGCTGAAGTGGCGATCGAACGTGGGCTTCCTGAATGAGAACCTGCGGAAACTGATGAAGGTGGACGGGGGCGAGGTTGTCAAGGTAACAGCAAACATCGCTGTGCAGAATTAACCCATAGTCTCCACGCAATGGTGCTCGATGCTGGGCTCAGAACATCTCAACTTGCCTCACAGGGGACTAGCTGTAGTCTGCAGGCGAACGCGGCCGCCAGGTTTGCGCACGGCAACGTTCCGCAAAACAGGCACGAAAGGAGTGACCGATTTCACCCGTGAGATTGTCGGCCAGGACACCGGGAGAGAGCAACTCTCCCTTTTCTAATAGCACTGGCCGAACAGGGAGCCAGCTGGGTTCGATATCTCGTCCGGAGGCGGAGTGTGCAGTAATCCAGGGCGCTGCTGATTCAAGGCCACTGAAATGCTGTGAGCTTAAAGGTCCCCATCTAAATGTACACAAACGCAAGTTGTTGCTGTCGTTGTTGTCCCTCCAGAGAGTGGGCATTTCCACCTCCAGATCCAGGGTCATTCCCATGGCATGATCAGTGGGCATCGATGTGAAGCTCACAGTGAGGAGACTTTTAACCGCGGCACTTTCTTCAATAGTATATATTTTTGAAATCCTCGGATTTGAGGGCACCTCAAAGCGCTTCACGGGATTTTTGCTGCAAAGTGCAGTGACTGTGTGTGTGTGTGTGTGTTTTTGTGGCTGTTGGATTTCCGGTTGAGCAAGCAAACAAAACAAATCAAACAAAAATACACAAAAACGCAAATTGCTGCAGACGCTGGGAGTCTGAAACAAACCCAGAAATCACTGGGAACACTCAGCAGGTCAGGCAGCGTCTATAGAGCAAGGAAAGTGGGTCAACGTTTCCTGGTCCACAACCCTTCGCCAGAGTTTGCGATATGTTGGGAGGGAGAGGCTTTTGAGGCTTTTAACAGAGAGGGAGAGGCAGGGCAAGGAAGACAAAGGAGTAAATGCGGCAGAGGGCAGAAGATGATAGGTTAAAGTGGTGTTGATGCTATGAAACATCGGGGGGATATTGCAACCAAACGGGAGAGGAGATGTGTTAATAATGTTACGACAAAGTTGGGGGTGAAATTGCCAAAGAACAGGCAGATCGGACAGTGGCAGAAGAGGGGGAAGGTGAGCTGTTGTGGCCTGAAATGATTGAAATCAATATTAAGGCCAAAGGGCTGTAAGGTCCCTTGCAGATAGATAAGGTGCTGTACCTCGAGCTTGCGCTGGGGTTCATTGGAACAGTGTAGGAGACCGCGGCTGGAGAGGTCAGACTGGGAGTGGAAAATAAATAAACATATTGCGGGGGAGAGAGAGAGAGAGAAAGAGAGAGAGCTCGGGGGGAGAGAGCCAGGGAGAGAGAGAGAGAGAGAGAAAGCTCATGTCTCAATGTAACTGATACTTCAGTGAAGATACTTCACATGGCATAATCCAAAGTAATTCACTTGTAAAAACTCTGCCGCTGGTGTGTGTTTGTTTATTGGTGTTAGGTATTCTGTCTCAGTAAAGCTCAGGGCTGGAATGCCCCCAAAGCAATTATATCTGTGAGCACGACTGTAGACAATTATTTTCCTTAAGCTGCACCTTTTGTCTCTCTCTCTCTCTCTCTCACTCACACACGCTCTCTCATTCTCTCTCACACACTCTCTGCCTTTCTGGCTTTCTCACACACTCTCTTTTGCTCCTTCTCACTTTCGTGCGCTCAATCTTGCACTCACTTGCGCTCTCTCTCTCTCTCTCTCTCTCTCTCTCTCTCTCGTGACCTCCTTCTCTCGCTTTCTCTGTCGCCTCCCGACTTGAAAGGCGTTCAATAAATGTACAGTAATTTTGTTGTTGTCTAAATCTCTCTTGCTCTGTCTGTCTGTCCTCTAACTCTCTCTTTCTCTCTAGATGTCTGTCTCATTGTCTACCTCTCTCTCCCTCTCATTTTCTCGCATCCTCTTTCTCTCTCTCTCTCTCTCTCCTAGCCCACTCTCTTTTACAGCAAGATCCCGCAATATTATTCGAGAAGAGAAGTATCCCGGCTGAAAATCCCCTAGATAGAATGGGTCACTCACTTCATTGCTGCTTGTGGGACAGTGCTATGTGCTAATTGACTGCTCCGTTCACCTGCAAAACACAAACCGACTGCATTTTACATAAACTTGTGTAATGTGCTTTGAGATATCGCGAAGGCCTGGAAATGCGTTGGAACCAATGCACCGTTTACTTATATATTATTCTCATTATTAGAATCGCCTCTGGCAGGCATTTTGCTTGTTATAGAGTGTCTCTGTACACTCTTTTTTAAAAAAAAACATGGTCTAATTCGTGGATTTCTTAAAGGATTTCTCAACGAGTTGAAAACCCTCCCAAATGTTGTGGGCCACTGTCTATATTAATAATAATAATCCTTGCATTTGATGTGGCCCCTTTCATATATTATATGCATCTCAAAGCGCTTCACAGAATATACTATAAAGTGAGTTGACCATATATCTGTGGGCGAAACACGGCAGCCAATTGAGCACAGCAGCCTCCCCACAAACAGTCGTGGATTGAAATGACTAATTTTTATTATTGTGTTTTTTTGGGGGGAGGGATTATTATTAGGTGTGTGGAGTAAAGAAACCTGCCCAAGGTTTTGCCCTGACCTGCCTGGATTAGAACATAGGTCTCACGTCGGCAAAGCGAGTGCTCTAACCACTGAGCTAGTCTGGAGGGAATGAGCGGGCATGGTGGGTGGGTGGGTTGGTGGGTGTGGATGAGAAGATTTGATTCTTGTATAAATCCAAACCTGCACAGACCCTCACTGTTATAATAATAATATAAAAAGCACTATAGTATAACACTATAACAAATGCAAGAATTGCTATTATATATATATAGTATATATAATAATATGTATATTATATATATATAATAATAGCAATTCTTGCATTTGTTATGGTGCTTTTCATACCTTCTAGACGTCTCAAAACGCTTCACAGAATATATTTTAAAGTGAATTGACCGTATATTTGTCGGTGAAACGCGGCAGCCAATTGCGCACAACAGTGTCCCCCAAATAGTCATGGATTGAAATGACCAATTAAATTTTTTTTTGAGGGATTGCCTTTAAATGTGTGGAGTAAGGAATCTTGCCCAAGGTTTTGCCCTGACCTGCCTGAAATTTGAACCCAGGTTTCTTGCTTGTAAGGCGGGTACTCTAACCACAGAGCTACAGGACTCCACGATAATATTCTTTGCATTTGATGTAGTGCGTTATCATATCTTTGATACATCTCAAAGTGCTTCACAGAATTTACCGTAAAGTGAGTTGACTGTATGCAGTATTTTGTGGGTGAAACTCAGCAGCCAATTGAGCCCAGCAGTGTCCCACAAACAGTTATGGGTTGGGTGTCCAAATTCCTGTAATTCTTTTTTAAGGGATTATTAATCCCAGAAAAGTGATCTGTCAATCAACTAACAACCTGGTTCCTACACACTGCTAGGTAAATGGAGGCGTGCAAAAGTAAGGAGGTTTGTCAGATCTTTCACCCTGTCGGAATCGAACGCAGGTCCTCTCTCTTGCGAGACTCGAGCTCCAACCCCTGCGCCACAGGACGCTCCATTCTTGGCTTAATCACTGAGACCGAAACTGGCCGCGAAATCTCTCCTCCGTCTGTATCTTCACAGACATTCCTACAGCTCCCTTACCCTGTGGAACTCAGTCTCTGCTCCTGGCCAGGATACATTGACAACATTGACTCACTTTCGATTCTCCATACCTGAGTTGGGGAGAGAGCCGGGAAGTGGGAATGACTTTGAGTAGCTCTTTTCAAGGAACCGGCACAAGCTCAATGGGCCGAATGGCCTCGTTTTGCGTTGAAAAATTCCTATGATTGATTCTATGACTCTATGACTGTAACAGAGCTGACCTGTGACCTTGCCTTTCATTCCACAGTTTCTGCAGGATACTTTGGATGCTATGTTCAGTATAATGATGGAGTTTTCCGACGTCGACACTTATGATAAGTTGGTCTTCGACGCTCTGGTAAGGCAACGAGCAAACGATTTTCACTGGAATTATATTAAATTGAAACCATTATTTGTTTACCATGTATCCACGGAGTAGTGAATATTCTCCACATCAAGATCCTTGCCCTCACTTTTAATGCCCTCCAAAGGTCTTGCCTCACTCTTACCTCTGTGACCTTCTTAAACCCTACCAGCCCACCCCGCTCCCTCTGCTCGGCAGACACTGGTCTGCTTTACGTTCCCCGCCCCATCAGTGGCAAGGCTTTCAGTTTGTCTGCTCCGCCCCCACCCTCTGGAACTCCATTCCTGGAGTCCACTCACTTCGCCCCTTCCCTTGTCTCCTTCAAGATCCATCTCAACACCTTTGACCACAGATGACCAAAGGAAAATAGGTGGCCTTTGGTCATCCAACCCCAGCTTGATAGATAGCTCTCCACTGTCCAGGACCTTGCCGTAGCCTCCTGTCATGAAAGGCGCAGGATAAATGCAATTTGCAGTTCTTGTTGCTATTACGAAACGGAAGGTTCGGATGGTTCATCCAGCCCCTAACCTCTGATACCGCCTGCCTCTGCCCTCCACCTCCCGTTTCATCTATCTTTAAATCCTTCCAAAGACCTACCACAATAAATGACATGAATATAGCACATTTCATGTCGGGTGGACAAGGTGCTGGACAGCGAGGGATTTGCAACTACCTCTCTGAAAGGGACTATGGTCATCTGTCCAATGTTCCTTCTCATTCACTCTGTGTCCGACCAGTGCAACAGCTCTCCTCACCTCGATTAGTCACTGTGCAGATCTTTGTGGCATGTCGCTGTGCTCAAATCAGCCGCTACGGCTGCTACAAACACACGGTAAAGTCCCTCGAACCTTGAGACATCTCGTTGACGTGATAAGACACTGTATCGAATGTAATGATGATTATTATAACAAACGCCCCTCCCCCGCCCTTCCTCTCGTTCCCCCAGCGAGGCAAAACATCACAAGAGAAGAATTTTGGCGGTGTGTGTCCTAGCGAGGATCTCAGTGACAGCAGCCTCTTTACATTGTCACTTGGCTGGCTGCATAGGGATAGAGAGACTAACCAGCTAATCCCCTCCTTTCAGGGCTCAATGCCTCTGACAAGCTGTAATACAAACAACACAGTTTTGACTGTATTTAAATTGGATTTGACTCCCTCTAGGTCCTTTCCATTAGCATTGGTGAGGGGAAGATAAATAGCCTCAGTGTGAGTAATGAATCTGCTCCTCGGGCAACCCGTCTTCAATGTAGGTAGACTGATGGATGGTTTTCTGTCCTCACTGCTGGTGTAATTCTTTCATTATAATCTGACAACGTGTTCGGTGTGAGAAAGAGAGAAAGGGAGGGCGAAGGTGTGGGGGATAGTGAGAAATAGGGCGTGAGGGGGGCAGAGAGAGTGAGAGAGAGAGAGAGTGGGGTGAGGGAGAGAGCACGAGAGTGAGAGAGCGTGGGGGGAGAGAGAAAGATGGATGGACTAAGAGAGGAAGAGACTAAGAGAAGGAGCGAGGAACAGAGACCAAGAGTCAGAGAGAGACAGAGAGATACACAGACACATAGCGTGCGACAAGCAGAGACAGACAGAGGCGTGACATTGTCTCCCACAAGGTTTCTGTTTAATACTCTCCTATCCTTTGCCTTCCCGGGGAAGGTCAAGTCAGAGGCCAATTTATTTACACGGCGGAAGTCCCTTAATCAAGATAGAACGTGATATGTACATCCCGCAGCCCTGCTCAGTCCACAGCAAACTCACCTCCCGAGTGAGAAGACTTGGGGTTCACTCCCTGCGTTCAGGCTTGAAGTCACATCATCCAGACTGATGTTCCAATACAGTGCTGGGGGAGCGCTTCAATGTCTGGAGCTGCCGTGTATTGGATAAGACTTTAAACTGAGCTCCCACCTGTGCCAGTTCAGGTGGATGTTAACGATCCTGTGGCACTATTGCGAAAGGGGAGTTTCTCTCTCTCTCTCTCTCTCTCTCGCAGAGCCAGGCCAAGTAAAATTGGTCATTCATTTCCTGGTTGTTTGTGGGAGAGAACGCGTTGAGGTGATAGGTTATTAAAGGATTATAAACCCAATCGAATGATTCCCCTCATCGCACATCCACTAAAGCCTGTGTATCTTGTATCATACGATAGCCTGTCCAAGGTGTGGAGTGATGTAAAGAGATCGCACTGAGGTTCACACCCCACCCGAATGCACAGAATGTGTCTCAGTGCCTTGGGGTGGGGTGGGGGTGTCCTCCTGACGTGAAAGGCGTTCTATCAATGTAATGTTGTTGTTGTTGCTGTTGTCTCCAACTCTCAGCGCTGTAACCTGCCAACCCGTGACCTCCCCTTTGTGATTTCAGATCTTTGTGATCGGGTTGATAGCGGACAGGAAATTTCACCACTTCAACGCTGTGCTGGAGGCTTACATCAGACAGCACTTTAGCGCCACTTTGGCTTATAAGTACGTGGGAATGCGATAAGATTGACGATAAGAGTAATAATAAAAGTGACAATATGAACAATAATAAGAGCAATACAGTACTAAAGGCGATAAGACTAATGAGGCAATCAGAACTGTAGCCATTGTAATAACGTTACAATAATACAATACAAGTGGTAATACTACAGTAAACTCCTGATAACTCGACCATTATCGTAAATGCGTGTATTTATACACCGATCAATCGGTCGATCGATCAATCAATCAAACCTTACATTTATAATGCGCCTTTCATGTCGAGAGGATGTCCTCGCTGCTCCTGATAACTCGTCACTGGACCCTGTTTTCCCGGGGGCGGTGAGTTAGCAGGAATTTGAGTATTAAAAGTAATGAAAGTATTAAAAGTAATCATTGCTTCAAGGGTAGGAGTGATTTTGGTCACTGCTTCCCCCTGCCTACTCCCCTCGGCTCCCAGTCCCGGCTCGCGTGCGCAAGCAGCAGCGTGAAGTACGTCGAGACGTCCTCCTGATGTGAACGGCTTGTGCTGATCCCAACTCTCCGTCCTTTCACCATATCCCTTTATACCTATCCCTCCCCCACCCTGTCCATTCAGCGGGCTCTGGCCTGCTCCACGCCCCACCCCACCCCGAAACGCCCAACCATCGGTGGCCGGGCTTTCAGCCTCTCTGCCTCCACACTCTGGAAGTCCATCCCGCAATCCCTTCGCCTTGCTTCCTCCCTCTCCTCCTTCAAGGTCGGTCTCAAGACTTTCCTCTTTCACAGTGCCTTCAGTTGCTCTCCTAACTCTCCCCCCTTTCCTACTCTCCGTTCTCCTGCCCCTACCCCGACCTTGCCCCCCCCGCTCGGGTCCCAACCTAACTGTTGAGTGCCTTGAGACGTCCTCCGGGCATGAAAGGCCCTCTATAAATGTAATTTTGTTGTTGTTGTAATCTCCCTCCCTCCCTCCCGCTTAAACCTTTCCTCTGGCTGTTTCCAGGAAGCTGCTGAGTGTGCTGACAGAATATTTGTACACAGCGAGCCAGGGGCTGGAGTGTGAACCACTCAAAAGGGTTTTCAAAGTTCTCGAATACGTATTCAAGTTCATTGTGCGTTCGAGATGCCTCTTCTCACAGTATGTTTCTCATGGAAGCTGGGACTATACATAGCGCAGAGATTCGCCCGTGTCCGGTCTGGGACTTTTCTATGCATCCTGAATGGTGTGGGATAATCAGGGAGGGAGAAAGAGAGAGACAGAGAGTGAGTGAGGGATGTAGAAGCAGAGAGTGAGGGACAGAGCGCAAGGGAAAGATAGCGAGAGAATGAGGCAGAGTTAGAGAAAGGGAGAAAGAAGGAAGGAAAGAGAGCACCAGAGAAAGAGTGTGCGACTGTAAACGGGTGGGGGTGGAGCGCATATGTGAGAGTGTGTGTGAGAGAGAGAGAGAAAGAGAGAGGGGGCAAGTGAGAATGAGGACACAGCTAACCCAGCGCTGACTAATTTCAGGTTGTATGAGGGAAAGGAGAAGGCTGAATTTGAATCTTCCCTGCAGAGACTCTTTGAGATGTTCAACGCTCTGATGAAATCACGGCTGGACAATAACATGTTGCTGATGCAGGTAAACACCCCTCAACAGGCTCAATAGATCCAGAGGTTTTCACTGAAAGCTGAGCAGCAAGCTCCAGTGAGGCACGCTGGGCTGAAACTTACAGCTCAGCACACCGGACTCAATAATTAACAAACGCCACGTATAAAACCAGTCACTCATGCTGTTTGTAGGACGTCGCTGTGCGTAAAATTAGCTGCCAAATTTGCCTACTTGGCAACACAGCTGCTGCGAAGCTCTTTGACTCCTCACAAAGGGAAGGCACTGCGTGAAACACAAATGAAAGGTTGCGTAGGCTAACACTAGATATACAAGTGCTGCAAGTGACCAAGGGCTTTTCAGTCATGAAACAAGGTGTCTCAGAAGGGACCTTATGGAGGTCTGTAAGATGTCACGTGGGATTGGAAAAGTACACCCACATTGAAAGTTTTAGATAATAATAAAAACAATAATAATCCTTGCATTTCATATGGCGCTTTTCACGTCTTCTAAGAACGTGCTTCAGGGAATATACTGTAAAGTGAATTGACTGTATATTTGTGGGCGAAACGTAGCAGCCAATTGCGCACAGCAGCGTCCCCCACACACAGTCGTGGATTGAAATGACAACATTCTGATTGTTTTGGGAGGGATTGTCACCAGACGTGTGGAGTAAGGAAACTTAATATTGTGGACGATTATTACAGACCCCATCGCCTCAGCACAAATTTCAGACTAGGTGATATGGGTATAATTGGCCTTGGCAGCCTCTGAGTTAGAAAGATGTACCGAGACAGGGGAATAAGAGGATTTAGAGATGTAAAGGGTAATTTCATCACAGCCACCAGCAAATTTTTCTTTACCCTGCACATAATTACCAACTGGAACGTGTTGCTAATAGAGATGGTTGAGGACGGAACACGAGGAGTTATTTAAAAAGCAATTGGCCACAGGGAAAGGAGGATGGCAGGGTTTCCTGCAGGGATGAGAGATCGGATGGGTTGACTTCATCCAACCTAATGTTATGAAGGAGAAAAGCACTCTCAAAGTACGCAGTCACTGTACTGTACAAGAATAACTTGCTTTTATACAGCGCCTCTCACACTGGGTAGCACTCCAGAACATTTATTATTTACAGTATATCCAGTGAAGAGCTTTGAGTCCTATCGATGATGTGATAAGGCGTTGTATCAAGGAATACTGTTGTTATTATTCCTCTCTCCCGTTCTCTCTAAATTATGGATCTTAAATCAAATCTTTCATCTCTGTTTTCTTGTGTTATCATAGGGGGCTTCCCTGAAATACCTGCCAAGCATAATACAAGATGTTATGACTGTGTTTGATCCTGTGACCCTGAGGTAAGCTCAACTACTTTCCTCTTTAAATTAATAAATGAATTCACTCATTTTTTTAAAGCTTTCAAAAGAGAATTAGATCTTTATTTAGGAAGAGCAGGTCTGTTAGGTTATGGGGAGAGAGCTGGGCAGTGGGATTGAGTTGCTTTTTTCAAAGAGCCGGCATAGACTAGATGGGTCGAATGGCCTCCTTTTGTGCCATAAGAGTCTATGATTCTAATTTATGAATAACGAGGCTGGGGGAAGAGAGTCATCTTACTCAGCTCCCGTGAACCCTGGAAACCAAAGCCCTATCGGTTAAAGTGGTCCTTGCTGAATAAGCTGTGGAAACCATGCCAGATAGTGATTTTAATGGCAAATTATGTGGTTTTAGCTGGTTAAAATCCTCCCCCACCCCCCACTCACCCTCTCCAACAGACACATACACAGTCTTTCATGTTGCTGACCTACAAAGATTAGTTAAGCTGTGTGCTCCCCTCTGGGAGAGCAGGAGAGATCCATTCCAGACCAGGGATATCAATAAAATGATATTAAATGCGTGAAAGCCTAGCTCAGTTGGTAGCAATCATCCCTCCACCCCCACCCACCACCCTCAAACCTCCCAGCTCAGGGATGCTGAGGCCAATAAACACTGTCAATCAGTGGAACCCCAGGCTCAGATCAGAGTGTGACGCATTGTTGGAGCAGGGCATGTGGTCTGCTAATGAGACTGCAGTGCCCACCGGCCTTGCTAAACAAAAGACGCAAGCAACCAACAGCAGCACAATCTGTGTTCCTTCTAAATACGGGCTGGGGACGGCTTCCTGCTGGATTAATAGTAGCACAACAGCAATCCGCCTCACTCAGTCAGCAACACGAATGGGCTCCTCTGGGCCAGAAGGCCGTGCGTTTCAAGCCCTCTCCCCTCCCTCCCTCCCACCCGTTCCCCCCACCTCACTCACTCTGAGCTCACTGTCTATAGGCTGACCCTCGTGGTGGAGCTGGGGGGGGGAGTGCCGCATGGTCGGAGGTGCCGTCCTTCAACTGAGATGTTGAAGATCCCACTGCACTCCTCCCCCCCCCACCCCCGCCCCTCTCCCCCCCCCCCCCCCCACCCCCCACCGACCCCAGATACAACAACAACTTGCATTTATATAGTGCCCTCCGTGCCAGGCGGCTTCTCAGATGAAAGTTGGCAACTCCGTCCATTTGTGATTTGTTGGACAACGCTGTGTGCAAATCGGCAGCTGTATTTGCACACAATACATGCAATCACCAATGCTTTACAATCGATTGGTGTGGAGCGCGTTGAGACATCCCCCACGTCGGACATTCTCCCGACATCAAACACAACAATTGTTATTATGGACCATTAGCCTGGATCAGTTAGCAGCAAATTTGAGGAGAATAGAGTGGGGTAGGAGAGGGGAATAGAGGGGGTAGAAGAGGGGAATAGAGGAGTGGAGGCTGTTGTAGGATTTAAGCGCTTTGAGACGCAGTCCGGCGTGGAGGGCGCTATATAAATCAAAGTTGTTGTTGCTTGCCTCTGAGTCAGAAGGTTGAGGGTTCAAGCCGCACATCAGGATGTTGGGCTGTCAGTCCAGGCTGACGCTCCAGTGCAGTGCTGAGGAAAGAAATACTTCCTGGTGCCTGCCCTGAAATTGCCCCTTATGCCCTGTGCCTTCCTCGGTGTGTCTGATCTTACAGAGGCACATTGAGTCCTGTTGATCAGCGAGTAGCGAGTGGAGCTCACTGGAAGTGGAAGTGGCGGTTTGATGCAAAAGATATTTCAGAGGAAACTTAATGCGTTCACGGGGAGAAAGAAGAAAGGGTGTAGGAAAGGGGAATAGAGGGGCGGAGGAGAGGGGGATAGAGGGGTGGGTAGGAAAGAAGAATAGAGAGGTGGAGGTTGGTGTAGAGAATAAAGACCAGCGAGGATTAGTTGGGCAAAATGGTCTGTTTTCCATCCGCACAATCCAATTCATTTTCAACCGGCTCCTCAAAGTTAATTAATATATTGTACATCAGCACAGTTGAACAAGAGAACATACGTTTCGAGTTACAATTTCAGGGCAGACACCAGGACGTTTTATCTTTACTCAGTAGATAATTAGCAAGTGTAGTGGGATTACCAGACAGCTTGTTTGAGGTCGGGACACTGGGGTTCATTTATGAAACAGCTGGATGCTGTGACAGGAAGAAGGTCTGCGGGCATGAGATCAGATGGGGGCAGAGGGTTTTCTTCACCCCCCACCCCCGAGGGTTTTCTTCACCCCCGGGCCAAATGAAATCTGTATAATACAGATTTTCATTTACACAAGGGCTTTCATACTGGGAGGGTATCCAAAGTTACTAACTGGACATTCCAGAGTTTGCACTGAACTGAGTGTGGGAGCCAAGGGGATGGGGGTGAGGAGGTTGAAGTAGGAAAGATGAGCAAAGTCACACGAGTGGAGTAATGAGGAAGTTCTTGAGGTGGGGCTGGAGGAGGTGAGTGAATGGGTGAGGTGAAAGACTCCTATTGATTATAGAATAATGCTTTTAGAAGTTAAATGGCAATTAAGAACAAGGCCAATGAACTGGAAGCAGCAAGTATCAAAGGATCCTGTGCAGGGAGCCAGGGTGTGGCTTTATAGTTGGAGGTAGAGAATAAAGGAGTTATAATACAACAGGTTTGCCGATTAAAAAATCATTATCTTGATCCTCTGGAGGATGGGGATGATGAGGATCATAAAATAGTACATTTAAGAGGGAAGAATAGATGAATATTTGGTGGCGCTGGGGGATGGGGAGGTGGTATTAAGGGATATGGGGAAATTGAAGCAAGTGGATGATCAACAAAAACAATGTACAGAGCACCCGTCATGCTGGGAGGATGTGACAAGTTAGGTCAGCGGACCGGGGATGGGTGTGTGTGAATCGGGGAGATCGTCGGAAAACACAGATCCAAAGGTGAGTTTGGAAGAGGAAGGCGGAGGAGGTTACTGAGCCCTGAGGGCAGAATGGCTGAAAGTTCACTTGACGATTGGGAGTGGGGAAGGGGGTGGTGGGTAGCGTGAAGCGCACCAGTGTTCACTGGGTGGGACAGTGCAGCAGACATGAAAGGCTGGACTCTCCTCACCCACTCATACAAACTTGCATTTTTATGTTTCCCCCCCTCCCCATACCCACCACTCCTCCCCTACTTTAGCCGATTGCTACATGATTTCATCATCAACGTGGCCCCAGATCGTCTGGTCAAACACAAATTACAGTCAATGACTGGAATCGTCAACACGGCACTGTTTGAGAGAGAAGGTAGGCTGAAATTCTCCCGCCACAATTGTTCAAACCAAAACATCTGTAAATCATACAGAGAAAACCCCCGCACTAAAAATATTCTTCGCATTTGATATAGCGCCTCATCAGGCCGTCGAGATGTCTCAAAGGATCTGTTGTAATGGTGCAGTGACCGGATTTTGGGGAGGCAAATGAAACAGCCAATTTGCACACGGCACATGTCCGCAAACAGGACGTTTCGTCTGTCAGTTCTGTGGCTGCTCTGTATTGGAGCATCGGCCCAGACTGTGCGCAGTACAAAGTCCTGACGTGGGAACCTTCCTGACTCCTGTCCGAGGCCAGGGAAAGCAGGAACAGGCTTTCAGAAAGAAATGGCGGCAAATCGGCAGCAGATCTCTGCCTGCCAATCTCGATCGTTGTGGGTGGAAACCGATCTTGCAAGACATTAATGGAAACCCAGAAGAGTCAGGGTATCCGCACGCCACTGTGTACAGCATCGCGCCAAGAGCAACCTGTCTCTACAAGCTCAGGCTGTGTTATTATAATAGTAATCAGTCATTCACTTCATGGCTGTTTGTGTGACTCTGCTCTGTGGCTTGCCCACAAAATACAAAGTCACTCGACTTCACGGTAAATCCTGAAATGCTCTCTCAGACGCCCTCCCGAAATGATATCACATGCAAGGATTGCTCATTTATTTTATGTATGAGCTAATTTTTAATTGTACAAGATTGCGCGCTTTTCAAGTGCAATGTAATTATTGGTTGCAAGAGGGTGTGAATGACATACACGTTGAGGTCCTTAACATCAATAGCTAATCCTAATCCTCCTGAAAGTGGGAAGTGTATGTATCTACGTTAACTATCTCAACTAACTTGGGCTACAGATATTATCACTGCACTTGCCAGCAATTGTCTGTGCACTGTTTTGAGATGGTGTGCTTTCATAGATGCTATATAATCAAATGCAAGGATTTTTTAAATCAAATTAAAAACCCGGTCACTCGATCCACGACTGTTTATGGGGAAAGTGCTAGGTTCAAATGGCAGCCACCTTTCGCCTACAGAATATACAGTCACTGTACTTTACAGAATATTGTACAGAGTGATTTTTGAGGCCGAAAAGACGTGATAAGGATTTGACATTGCGAGTTTGATACAGCACTTGAAATGTCTCGAGCTGCTCCAACAAGTTGCCTTTCCATCCCCTTTCAAAGCAGAGGAACGCCATTGGAAAAGAGAAGGGAGTTTCTCTCTCCCCATCCACGTTGTGCGTGGGGAGAGAGAAACGATCCCACGGATAAAATTGGTCACTGACTTCACAACTGTTTGTGGGCGTTCGCCCTCACAATACAGGTGCCGTTCTACTATACAATAAATCCTGTGAAGCACTGCACTGCACTGTTTTGAGATGTTACAAGATGACACGATTGGTTTGAGTGACATGATTGGTCCTTCAGTTCATCTGATCTCATCCCTCCAGAAAGCCCACCTAATGCACAGCCCACATCCTCCCTCATTACAGCTGTTTTATGAGTCCCAGTTACCAGGAAGAGTGGTAATTGTCTAGCACCTTGGGACATCCCTTGGGACAATTTGCTGTTGTAGTTTTTTCCCTTCTGAGATGCCTCCTTGCCTGTCTAAGCTTGTGAGGTTACAGGTGGTGAGTGGAACAGGCGGGTCTTAGCAGTGTGTTCAGCGAGGGTGTGGACTGACCTCACTTTTGCCATCGCAGACTGCCGTGAAGTCCTGCTGCCCATGATGACGAAAATGCTGAAGGAGTTGATCGAGCGTCGTGAGGATGAGGAGGCCAGCATCGAGCTGCTCAGCAACCTGCTGGAGGTTCTCTACCGGCCCAATGTGGTAAGCTCAGTGTATAACAACAGCTTGCATTTACATAAAGCCCATCATAACAGGTAGGCTCTTGCAGTGCTTAACATTGGTGGATCTTGACCCCGACCCTGGGGGGATGGGGGCAGAGGGAAGGTGACCATAGACGTGGTTGAAGAGGAAAGTCTTTCACGTACAATCTGAAGAGAGGCAAAGATGAGTCTTAGAGGCAGGGTGTGGAAGAGTCTTGGGACGTAGTGGAAAAAGCGTGCCCACCTATGGTGGAATAGAGGGGGTGAGAGAAACGCAGATAGACTCAGCTGATTCTCTAGTGCAGTGCTGGCGAGTGTGCTGGGGCGCCAACCAGCATGGAGGGCGCTATAGAAATGTTGTGGTTGTTATTGTCAGTGGTGCCGGCCTTCAGATGAGACGATAAACTGAGGTCCCATCTACCTGTTCAGGTGGATGTTAAAGATCTCGTGACATCATTCGAAAAAAGAAGGGAGTTTTCTCGCGTGATGTCCGGGCCAACTGTTCCCCACATCAAATTGGTCACTCACTCCAAGGAAGCCGCAATTCGCTCACAAAATACAGAGTGAATCCATTCTCCAATACATTCTGTGATGTACATTGAGACGTCTCAACGATGTGATAAGGCGCTTTATCAAATGCAATAATTGTTATTAATCCAATTATTGCTGTTTCCCCATTAAGTTTGTGTTGATGCTCGCACCCCTTTCCAACCTACCATCCCCCATAAATCCTCCTCGAGTGGCACAACTCATCTAATCCGCCTGTTTGTCCTCCTGGATCTCTACATTGCCTTTCACACAGCCGACCATGCCATCCTCCTCCACCGCCTGTTCTCCACCATCCACCTCAGTAGGATTGTACTCGCTTGTTAGGCTGCTCTTGCTTGGTTCAAGACCTACCTCACAAAACCGCCAGCATTATAACTCTGCAAATGGTTTTTCTTCTCGCTTCCACCCGTTCACCTGCAGGGCATCCCAAGGTACTTCATCCTTGGCCCCTTCTCTTCCTCATCTACGTGCTCCGTCTCGGTGATGTCATCCACAGACATTGGGTTAAATTCCACGTGTATGCAGATGACACCCAACTTTATCTATCTGCCTCCTCCACCCTTGATTCCAGGACTACAGCTGTCTCGACAGAATGTCTGTCAGACATCAAGTCCTGGATGAGAGCTGAGTTTCTTCAGTTGAATGTCAACAAGACCGAGGCCCTACTGATTGGCTCCCGAAAGCACATCCACATCTCAGGTGCTGACAGCATCACTATCCATGGATGCTCACTAAGGCAGTTTAGAACCTTGGTATCTCGTTCGACCCTCAACTATCCTTTCTACCCCACATCCGTGCCATGACCTGCTCCGCTTTCCCCCACCTTCACAACGTTGCCCGGCTCCGCCACTGTCTCACACCACAGGCTGCCTAAACTCTCACACACGCATTCATAACATCCAGGCTTGACTATACAAACTCCTTGCTTGTTGGCCTCCCTAACTCCTCCCATCACACAGGGGATAAAGTTCAAGATCCTGGTGCTCTCCTCCAAAGCCCTACATGACCTTGCTCCCCACTCTCACTGGAAGCTCCTAATCCCCTATCAACCTACCTGCTCCCTCCACTCAATGGGTTCTGGCCTGCTTTGCGTTACCCCACCTAGCTGACCCCACCATTGGCAGGCAGGCCTTCGGCTACTCTGGCCGCAGTCTGCAGTCACTCCGCTAGCCCCATCCCTTGTCTCCTTCAAAACCCACCTTAAGGCCCTGCTCTTCAACTGTGCCTTCAATCAACCTCCTTCTCCGCTGCCCTCCCACCTCTCGGATTCCTACCCCAATTTTGAGTCTGAAATACTGTCTGCCCAGTTCCTTGGGACATTGCCTTGTGCCTTGTGGAGCTCCTATAGCTCAGTGGTCAGGGCACTCACCTTACAAGCGTGAGACCTGTGTTCGAATCCAGGCAGATCAGGGCGAAACCTTGGGCACGTTTCCTTACTCCAGACACCTAATAGTAATCCATCCCGCAAAAAAACACAATAATAAAACTGGTCATTTCAATGAATGACTGTTTGTGGGACACTGGCCCACAAACTAGCTAAGTGAATGGAGCAGGCAGATGAGCAGGGAACAACAACAACAACTACAAATATACAGTGAATTCACATTACAGTAAATTCTGTAAAGCGCTTTGAGGTGTCGATAAAATGTGAAAAGCGCTATATCAAATGCAATTATTATTATCCTTCTGATGCGAAAGCTGTTATATAAATGTAATTTTATTGTTGTAGTAAGTCCTATTTGTTACATGCTCTTTCCCCATGCCCTCTGTGTATCTCTATCTGTTCGCAGTATTCTATCAGTTATTTGTATCTATGCCATTAAGTCTCTGTATGAGTTTTCACCCGTCGTTTGTATCTCTGACAGTATTGGTAATTACAAATCAATCTTTGTAATTTGTGAGCAGATGCACGCATTTCATTAACGTTTATGTGTAGCCAAGGCTTGGATCCAATGATTTATACCCTCAGCAAATAACCCGGTATGGCAAGCGTTGCTTAATGGAACCATGCAGGAGAAATGCTGTGAGTTCAGGTGCAATGCTATTTGATGATAGTGGCTTATCACATCAAATAGGTCTCTATCCGGTTTTTGTGACTGTTGTATTTCTTGGTAAACGTAGGCAGCTAATTTGTGTCAGTGTCCCACAAAAAGCCACGGAGTGAGTGACAAGTTTCATGGGGTGGGGTGGGGGGGGGGGGGGAGGGGTTTGGCCAGGACACCGGGAGAGAAAAGCTCCCTTTTTTTTCCCCCCGAATAGCGCCGCCGCAGGCTCTATTAATCGCCCAATCAATTAAGGCTCCAATATCTCACCATCTGCCAAATAATCTAGTGCACGATTCTCACTCTCGCATGCAAATGCATTCACATGCTAGCAATGCTCTACCTTTCTTACATGCTTGTTCCCTGCTGATCTGCCCGCTCCATTCACTCAGCTAACACAGGGCTGCTATATGAACCCTGACGCCTCCCTCCAAGCCACTATCGGTGGCCGTGCCTTCATCCCCAAGACCCCTAACCTCTTGCAGCTCCCTGCTTCTACCCCTCGCCCCATTTGTTCCTTCGTTGTGGAGTCCTGTAGCTTAGTGGTGAGAGGTGAGAGGACCTGAGTTTGATTACTGGATGCGGAGAAACAATGGGCAAGTTTCCTTCCTCCATATGCCTCTGTTTGCCTAGTACCGTAGTAAGTAGGAAGTGTTTGTCAGTTGATTGGCGAATCACTTTTCTGACGGTAATAATCGCTTCAAAATAAAGGGTAAAAGAAAACAAAATGTTGTCAATTAATCCACGATTGTTTGTGGGACATGACAGTGCGCAATTGGCTGTCATGTTTCGCCAACCAAATAAACAGTCAATTCACTTTACAGCATATTCCATATTTCGAGACGTCTCGCAGACGTGACATATCAAACGCAAAGGTCACTATTGTTACCTTTAAATCCTACTTGAAAATCTACGCTTCTATGGTCACCTCCCCCATCATATTCTCCCTTGCTTGGCGTCCAACCTCGCAACTGTTAAGCCCCTCCGAGGTGTCACCCTACACGAAGGGCATGAATGCCAGCTGTTAGTGTTAACATCCATCTAAACAGCAGCTCTGACCATGTGACACTCCTCCTCCCCCCAGCGCAGACAGTGAGCTTGAAATGCACGAAGTGTGACTTCAACCCACAAACATCAAAGTCGGGCGTGAGAGAAAAGAGAAGGGAGTTTCTCTTCCCCGTGTCCTGGAGATGAAGTTCACTCCAGGGCTGTTTGTAGGTCCCTGCTCTGTACAAATTGGATGCAATGTTCGCCAACAAATTACCCAGATACTACACGTTACCATAAAATCCTGTAAAATGCTTTGAGGCCGAAGTGAAAGGGGCTATGAATCAAAAGGAAGAATTGTTATTACTATTATTCAGTCAACTTACTAAGAAAGCTGTTTCATTTCATGGCGTGTAATGCAGGAAATAGATATTTGGGTGAAAAAGAACTGTGTTGTAAATAGTGAGAGATTTGCAGTCAGGGGGGCAATTAATGTGCTACTTGTATTCTGCACTCATAGGAAAATAATAACCTGCCTTTCAATAAATTATTATATTAAATTTTTAATGCAGGTTGCCTTGTAAATTACTAGTGCGACTCGTGCTTAAAATGAAGATAACAGAGGATTTCTTTATCTCAACCTTTCAGAGGATGTTACCTAGGACTCAAGAATCTAATACAGAAAAAAAAATGTTTTTACAACTATTATCCCGACTATCAAAAGATATTCTATTTATCTAAAAGAATATATTTTTGCTCCCCCTCCCCACCTCCCTGAAAGGCATTTGGGCTTCCGTTTCCTTTGTATTTCTTCTTCTGACCTGCCTCGAGGACGTGAGCATTTTTGTTTCTGAGTCAGAAGGTTGTGGGTTCAAGCCCCCAGGTTGGCGACTTTGAGTTCACGCAGTCTAGGCTGACTGTCCGGTGCATTGCTGGGGTTGGATTTGGGGGTGGGGTGGGGGTGGGTGGGTGGGGGGGTGGGGGGTGTGCTGCATTGTCGGAGGTGCCATCCTCAGGATGAGATGTTAAACCAAGGCTAAGTTTGTGCCTGTTTAGGTGAACGTTAACACGATCGGTTGGCTCCACTTGAAAAGAGAAGTCAGTTTCTCTCTCCCAGTGTCCTGGCCGAGAATCACCATACGAAAGGCCAAGTTCTCTCTGTATAATCCCACTCCTCCTTCCACCCACACGGGTAGGGTGGAACTAACTGGACAAGCAGCGGGAAGCTTGCCAGACAGTGCTCTCAACCGCAAACTCCAAGTTGGTTAAACTCCAAAGGTTACCCCTCCATGGGGTGAGGGCAGCGCATTCCATTCCATTCCAGACACGGCAAATCCCACTCGCAGGTGGGATCCATGGAGCTGTCAATCTTAACCAGGGTAGTGGGTTTCCGGGGGTGTCAGACATTCGTCTGACCAGCCCACCTGCTCCCCCCCCACCCACCCCACCCCACCCACCACCCCACCAAAAAGCTGCTCCCTTTCCTTCCCCAGTAGAATCATAGAAATTCACAGCACAGAAGGCTGTTCTGCCCCTTCGTGTCTTAGGAGCAATCCTCTCAGTCCTATTTACATGTTCTTTTCGCATAACCCTGTGGCTGACTCATTGCAAGGTGTTTAATTAGTTTTCAAAAGCCAATCTGGATTGTGCCTCAACCACCGATGCTGCCGCGCACACACACACACACATACATCCTTACAGACTGTTCTTTTGTGGAACACTTGCCTGCTTCCTTTGTGAGCGTGAAAGCAGAAGGAAGAGATGTGAGCGTTTTCATCATCGCTCTGAATGATTTGATCTACAGCTCCTGTAGCTCACTGCTGTTTTTCTTCCTTGCACTTTCCTAGAAGCTTTGTGATGTCTCCGAGGCTACACTTAACCTCAGGTCCTGTTTATCAGACAATGAGACGCTATTGATTCCTGGACACCTTTCATCGCCCGGCTTCTGAGAAAACTATTAAAGACTTTGAGATTTTAAAATAATCTGTCATTCTTTCCAATCTCGTTCAGGATTTCTCACCCTGGTCTGGGAGACACGATAGTCAGGCACAGAGAGGGGGAGGCAGTGGGGGAGAGGTGGAGGCAGTGGGGGAGAGGGAAGACAGGCGGGAGAGGGGGAGGCAGGGGGGCGAGGGGTAGGCAGGGGGGAGAAGGGGAGGCAGGGGGGAGAAAGGGGGAGAGGGTGTCAGTGTGTCAGAGAGTGAGTCAGTGAGGGAATGTAGGAGAGGATCAGTGAGGGATTGAGGCAGTGAGAGAACAAGGTACCAAGGATGCTATCCTGATTGTTGGTGCACAAATCGCAGAACCCCACCACCACCCACCTCTTTTTCTCCTCCTCTCTCCCCCATTCCTCCTCGCGTTCTTCCCCAATTCTCTCCCCTTCCTCCCCCCCCCCCCCCCCCCCCACCACCTCCTTTTTCAGCTTTGTATCTAACAACGCCATTGTATCACTGCCGGAAGCTGCAGTAGAAGCAGAAAGTCCTATATCTCTGTGGTTAGATAATTCACCTCGCGAGCAAGAGACCTGGGTTTGATTCCCGTCAGGGCAAAACCTTGGGCAAATTTCCTCGCTCCATGTGCCTAATAATAACCCCTCCAGAGAAAAAAATATATATTGGTCACTTCAATCCACAACTGTTTGTGGGACACTGCTGTGCGCAATTGGCTGCCGCGTTTTGCCCACAAATATACAGTCAATTCACTTTAGCACTAAACCAAGGATAAGTATTATTATAATTATAAAGCATCAACATATTTATAAGAAAATTTTATATACCCCTAAGGGAGAAAGGAATAAAAAATTGCATTTTAGTAGCATGTGTTTGAGAAGTCTTAAACAGCTACACAGAAATTACTGTAAAGTGTAATGTTTTGTAGGCGAATGTGTCAACCAATTTGCACACAGCGATACCCCACAAATAGCCATGGAGTGAGTGACTGACAATCCCCCAAATAAAATCAACCAGGACTCTAGGAGAGAGACATTCCTTTGTCTTTTTGAGTCGCGACACAAGATTTTTAAAGTCCAACGAGACAGGCACAGACGAAGAGTTCAGTTTAATGTTCCAACAACAATAACTTGGTTTATTCAGCGCCCTCCATGCAAGGTGGCATCTCAGAGCACTTCACAAGGGCAGAGCCCAAAGCCGAGCCAGTGGGAGGGGCAAGGTGGCCGTAAGAGCGTTTGAAGGGAAAGGTCTTCGGACGTGACCTGAAGATGGGAAAGGAGCGTGTGAGGCTAAGGGGTTGAGGGAGGGAGTACCAAAGTTTGGGGCGGTAGTGGCTGAAGCCCGGTTGCCGATGGTGGAGCGGAGGACGAGGAGGAGGCCAGACCCGGTAGAGCAGAGGCAGCGGGTACTGCTGTGAGGAGAGAGGAGGTTAGAGAAGGGGGTGCCGAGGAGTGACGGGATTTAAACACAAGAATGAGGATCTTGAAGTCGATCTGCTCTGCACCAATGCACTTTGGCAAGAATTGGGGGTAATTGTGGTACGAAGTTTGGTGTGGGTGAGAATGCGAACGGTAGAGTTTTGGATGAGCTGAAGTTTGTGAATGTTGGAGGAGAGAACCGGCGAGAAAGACATAGGCGTAGTCCAGCCGAGAGGTGACAAAGGCATGAACCAGCCTTTCAGCAGCTTTGGGAGTCTCTTGGATGAAATGTCTCCCAATGTTTCATCCAATGAACAATAGAGGAGAGAGAGGAAGAAATAGGTTTACTCCTATATTATGATTATTTGGAAACCTGCTCAGGCCTAAATCCTTGACTGTCCAGCACCTTGGGATGTACTCCCGATGTGAAAGGCACCGTATACATGTTATTTTGTATTTTACTTTTACTAGTATTAATGAAAAACCCTTCTCTTTGAGTCACATAACATTTGCCACCTAACCCACCTCTTTCAATATCCGCCATAAGACCTGTGTCTTCAACTGTGCTTTCCATCATGTTTCCCCCACCTCGGCCCCCCCCCCACCCCCAGCTCGGGTGCCAAGCCAAGATTGTTGAGCGCCTTGGGAAGAAATCGCGAGGTGAAAGGCGCCGTGAGTGAATGTGAATTTGCACTCCACTGTTGCCTTGTTAACTCTGCCTGTGTCCCTTCAGGGCAACACATACAAGAACATCCAGGATATAATGGACAAGCTGCTCCGCACAGTCAACCAGATGGTTATTACCCTCGGGAGAGACCACCAGCTAATCGTGAGTACCCCTCACCTCACCTACTTTGTCTCCATAAATGTACCTTCTCTCTGTAGGCCAATCCTCACTCTCTCTGAGCAGATCTTCCCAACCTCCTCTATCTCTCTGACCTCCATCAATACCGTTATAGTTTTGTAAGCCAAGGAATCATTGGGCAGACACGGGAGCCACAGCCCATCATTGGGGGGAATCTTCACATGAATGTGCAGGGGAAGCTTTCTCACATCATTGGTAGGGTGATTGAATTGGGGTTGGAGGGTAGTCTGTGTTTAGGATTGAATCTGTAGTTGTTGTCGAGCGAAGGAACTGGACTGTCGGTAGGTGATCTAGGCCAGTCCTGGACAAGAGTGAATCAAATTGTTGTTGGATGAATTCCTGATTCCACGGGTCACGAACCGGAGCCTTTCTCTTTCCAACAACAGCTTGCATTGATACAGGAGCCTTCATGTGGAGTAGAGTCTTGGCGCATTTAACAAGAGTGAAGTTTGATGCTGAGGGTGGAGGGTGTGACCGTAAGCACTGCCGAAGGGGAAGGTCTTCAGGTGTGATCTGAAGATGGCCAAGGCAGAGGGATTAAAGCAGGGGGTTCCAGAGTTTTGGGGCCAATGAGCTGAAAGCACGGCCGCTGATGGTGGAACGGAGGTGACAAATGACGTGCAGGAGCTCTGATCCAGCTGAGCAATGGGAGCAGTTAGGGAAGTGGGTATGAGCAGGTTTTCAAGAGGTAGGGAGGTGTCAGCTGTGAAGTGATCTGTGGGTGCGTGTGAGGATCTTGAAATTGATCCATGTTTACAATAAAGGGCCAGCGAGGCTCAAACTGGCTTCTCAAATGTCAGATGACCAACTAGTAACTATACTCTTGGTGGGGAGGGGCGGTTAATTGGGGTCACCTTGGAGCTGAACTGTCTTAAAGTTGTCATAATATATATACTGTAATAGTAATAATCCTTGCGTTTTGAAATCGCACTTTTCACATCTTATCAACATCACAAAGCTCTTCACAGAATATACTGTAAAGTGAATTGACTGTATATTTGTGGGTGAAATGCTGCAGCCAATTGCGCACAGCAGCCTCCCCCACAAACATTCGTGGATTGAAATGACCAATTTTATTATTGTGGTTTTTTTTGGACGGATTATTATTAGGCGTGTGGAGTAAGGAAACTTGCCCAGGGTTTCACTCTGATCTGCCTGGATATGTTTGGCAATGAAATGTCAGTCTCGAGCCAGACCTCTATGGTGGTCTCTCATCCGGTTTCTGAGCCTAGGTGGGTCCGCATTACTGAAAGACACTGCTGATCACAAGCATAAAAATCTTTGCATTTGATATAGCGGCTGAGCGTATCTTCGAGACATCTCAAAGTGCTTCACAGAATATATTGTAAAGTGAATTAACTGTTTATTTGGGGAGTGGGGGGGGGGGGCAAAATGAGACATTTAATTGCGCACAGCAGTGTCTCACCAACAGTCATGGATTGAGTAACAACATTTCTTTTGGAAGCTTTATGTTGGAAGGTTGCATCCCTGCCGGCAGTGAGGGCACATTCCATTCCAAACAATATCTTGGGAATTTTCATGTGCAGGCGGGATGTACAGGATTCTCAGTTCGGAGTGGATGCCCTTAAGCACGAGGATGGGTTTCCGCCTGGCAAGGAATGTGGCAATGGAGGTGAGGGGGAGTGAGGGGGTGGCGTACGAAGGGGTATATATTTTCCACGGTTTTGCAGGGGGAGGAGAATGATAATGATAATATTAATCCTCGCCTTTGACATAGCGTCTCAAAGCGCATCACAGAATATGCTGCAAAGTACATTAACTGTATATTTGTGGGCGAAACACGGCAGCCAATTGCGCACATGTGTGTGGGGGTGTGTGGGGTGAGAGATGGGGACGATGGGAGCCTGGTGAGGATTGGGGTGATGGGTATATGGAGTCCGGTGCAGGAGAGAGTTTTGGATGAGCTGGACTGTGCGGCTGAGAGAGGCGTGGATGTTAAAATGGAAACATTAAATAACAAGGAATGTTTGACACTGGATAAAAAAAAACCAGACGGATTCATTGTAATGATGAGTGACACTGCAGCTTATAAAGATAGATGACTCAGCCAAATAATAGGCACCTGAGTACAAGACTATTACATGCTCAGTGATCTGACTGGTCTGGGTTTGTACATTACCATTTATTCTCATACAATCGGCAGCCTCGAGCCACAAGTTTGTGGGTTCGAGCCTCCGCTCTGGGCACTTTGAACTCAGCAAAGTTTATTTTTTGGGGTGGGTGGGGGTGTGGGGTGGGGGGGGGGGGTTTGCTGTCAGCCGGGTCTCTCGGCAACCCATCACCTTACTTATGAGTATCCAAACCAGCCTGAGAGGTCCATGCATCCATGTGCTCCATCTTATGCAATGGAAACTCACTCTGTCTCACCTCACGCTCCAATGCAGTGGCTGGGGGAGCGCCGCACTCATAAGATCCAGGTTCCCACTACGCAAACTCTCTGCTCGTCGGCCTCTCCTACTCCTCCCTCCACAAGCTGGGAATCATCCAGAACCTTGCAGTCTATGTCCTCTCCCGCACCAAGCTCCGTGACCATATCACCTCCACCTGACTACACTGGTATCCCATCCCTCAGAGGATAGAATTCCAGATCTTGGTGCTTGCTTTCAAACCTTTCCATGGCCTTGCTCCCACCTACTTCTGTGACCTACTAAGCCCCTGCCAAGCCGCCCACCACTCCCTCTGCTCAGTGGGCTCCGGCCTGCTTCATGTCCTCCATCTTGCCCTCCTCGCCATTGGTGGTTGGGGGGGGCCTTCAGCCCCACCCTCTGGAACTCCAACCCTCAGTCCCTCCGCCTTGCCTTCCCTTGTCTTGCTTCCTTGAAGACCCGTTTCAAGACCTCTTTGATTGTGCTCATGTTCCCACCCTCCATCCCCGCCCCCTGCCCTCCACCCTCCCCGATCCCAACCCCAGCTTGGGTCCGAAAAACTGATTGTCCAGCAACTTGAAACATCCTCCCAAAGTGAAAGGCACCTGTTGTTTGGGACAGGATAGGGAACAGAAGGGAGCTGGGTTTAACGTCTCATGCAAAGTACAGCACCTCTGACAATGCACGGTACCACCCAGCCCCTCACTACCGCACTGGAGGATCAGCCTAAACAATTTGAGTTGAAAGTCCATGATGCTGGTCTTTAAACGTCCCGAGACACGCCGCCCGGCGTGGAGGGTGCTACAAAACGCAAGTTGTGGCTGCTGTTTTTGGACCCACAACCTTCCGACTCTGTGGCGAGAGCATGATATCTGTGGAGAGATTATCGGCCAAGGACACACTCTTTTTCGAGTAGTACCATGGAACAGCACAAACGGGACCACGGGGCATCTGACAATGTAAGCATGACACAGGACAGTGGAGATAAAACCCTTCTCTAAAGGACAGGCTCGCTTGGGTAATGGTCAGCCCCCAATCCCACCCCCCCCCCACCCCACCACCCACCCTCCATAACTCAAGCTTGTCCACACTCCACCATCCCCTCTGCTCTCACCGTCTACATTCCCATCGCATCCGCTGCAGTCACAGTGACTTGGATAGGATCCACAGTAAATCCTTGCTGAGTTGTATCTAAGGCAAGATTAGATTAATAGCAACATTTACATGTATGTTTTAATGAATAAAATATTGGCCCAGGATGTGTTATACATAAACTTGACAGGCTACAAAGAGTGGCTTGTTTTAAATTTCCAATGTTTTCACTTGTCTAAAGCGAATATAAATTCCTTTCGCGACTGATTTTTCATCTTCCCTCGTTTTCTAAAAAAAACAAATACAGTATCCCACTACCTACTGTCTATCAGCAGCTGTTTAGAGATCTCATGTTGAAACACTGTCTCTGGCTTACTATTCCTGCGTAATCTGTGACTTGGGGGTGTTGGTGGTCGGTGTCCCACCGTCCTCCCCCCACCCTTTACTCATTGATCTGGTGTCTGTACATCAGTCTTAGGCTGATGCAGTGCAGGTTGAGGCAGGTTAGAGCTGTACTGTCAGGGGTGGCGTGGCTTCAGATGATTTGGTAAAAACAGAGGTTCCATCTGTGCCTGTTCAGGCGAATATCAAAAATGTCACCGTTGGGACAGTCAAAGGAGTTTCTCCCAATGTCCTGACTGAGAGTCCTCCTGGGTTAATAAAAAATGGACCTTTACTTCATGGCTGTCTGGTAGATCCCAGGTGTTCGAGGAATGAGCTATAAGCAGTGATTACACAGGCTAGGGCTCTTCCGTCTTGAAAGGAGATGTCTCTGAGGGAATCTTACGTGTAACATTTTTAATGGAATTGAATAAGTTTGGGTGCACTGAGAAAGCAGAACAAAAAGTTACAGGTTCAGAGTTGTAAAGGACAATTTCAGGACAGACACCAGGAAGCATGTATAATAGTAACCAATAACCATCCTTGCATTTGATATAGCGCTTTTCACATCTTATCATCATCTCAAAGCACTTCACAGAACAGAACATACTGCAAAGTGAATTGACTGTATATTTGTGGCAGAGGGTTAAATATTGACTGGAACAAGGTTATCAGGAAGGGAGCCAGGAAACTAAGCCTCATTTAAGAAACAGCTTCATGCTGTAATGGGGAGATGGTTGATCTTCTGAACAGATCTGGTGATCTTGTGTGCAAATTGGCTGCTGTGTTTGCTTACAAAACGTTCACTCCATCTGCTGATAATGAGCTGGGAAGCATGCCGAGACATTTTAATATGGAGAGGGGATGAGGCAAATGTTTGAAGATGCAGGATTATTTAAGAGTGTGTGAGAACGAAGGAGAGAGTGGTTTACACTGGGTGGCTGATGTGGAGATAAACACGGGAACGGACCTGATAATAAACATTGCAATTTATGTAATGATACATTAAACCCCTGGTTACAGCCCATGTGATCCTCACACCTTCCTACCTCACTATCCTTTGATTGGCATCCGGTGTCCACGTGTGAGTGACTGCCTTTGGGTTTACATCGGTAGAAATCCATATGCATGTCGGCACTGTGTGTATTTTTTTTGCAATACTGGAATTGCAATATGCTTCGCCAGAAGTTCTGGCTTGTCAGATCGGATCTCCTCTTCTGTTAGTCCAGCTGGCTCATGGTATATCTTCAATAATAATCCTTACATACGGTGCCTTTCAGGTCGGGGGGAATGTCCCAAAGTGCTTCACAGGGTTTGTGGTAAAGTGCAGTGACTGTATGTTTCGTAGCCAGATGTCTTCAAGGGAAATTTCCATGTGTAGCTGGTCTGGTGTGGCTATTCTCTAAGCACCATGATGGGTTTCTAGATGAGTCAGATGCCCAACGAACAAAAACGTTTGCGCACAGCCATATCCCACAAACAGCCGTGCAGGGTATGATTGAGTTCATTTGGGGGATTATCGGCCAGGATACCGGGAGAGAGAAACTCGCTTCACTTTTCATGTAGTGTCGCGGGATGTTTAACGTCCACCTGAACAGACAGATTATCACCTAGACTGTCAGCTCGAAGTCCTGATATGGAGGCTTGAACCTCAAACTCATCGAATGGGTTTACTTTCTGTGGCGATTTTGTATCCTATGTTTCTCTGTTAAACAACACTTGTAAAACATCTCACACTTTATCTCTAAACGCTGGGGGGGGGGTTGTGGTGGTAGGAAGAGGGAAATGTGGGAGAGAGAAAACGGAAAAGGGAGAAATTCTCAGAAATGTTCTTTTATTAGTGTGTTTGCTGATCTTGTTATTATTGGTGAACTAAATCTTATTAACACTGCCGGTTCCCTTCATTTGTTCACTGAGAAAAACCTTCCAATGTAACTTCTGAGGGAGTGGTGTTGGTGAGGGTGGGTGGGAGATGAGAGAGGGAAACAGAGAAAGAGAGAGAGAGAGAGAGCGTTTATGCAAAAATTCTACTTTGGAGTATTTGAAAGTGAAATTAGAGCAATGTGTGAAGTGGAGGAGTCAGAGAGAAAGCGTGCTGATGTGATGCCAATTAAGTCCTTTACAGAAAAGAGATGCATATCCTCAACAGAGAGCCGGGGATCCACACAGCTTGGGACTGACCTCATTAAAATCATAGATATTTATCGAACGAGGCCATTCAGCCCATTGAGTCCGAACTGGCTCTCGGGAAACAAGCCGTTCAGTCCAACTGCCCCATCCTATCTCCAAACATCCTCAAGCCTCTCCTTGTACAGTGTGAAAATCAAAGCAGTATGGATAATGAGTCAGTGTATCTATCTCTCTCAAGGCTCTATAACACTCTCTCTCACTCCGACAATAACTTTCTCTCTGCATCTTACTCTCTCGGCATCTTTTAATCTCTGCCTCCAAAACTCTCTCTGCCTGTATAACTCTGCTTTGAGAATTCTTTGTCCTTATAACTCTTTCTCTCTGCCTCTAATAACTCGCTCTCCCTGAATCTATAACACTCTCTGTCTCTATAACAGTCTCCCTCTGACTCAATAACTAGCTGTCTCTGAATCAATAAGTCTCTCTCTCTCTGTGACTCTATAACTCTATCAAAGTGCAAATAAAAACAATAACCTTGCAGGTGATACAGTGCCATTCACATGGAAAGGACATCTCAAAGTGCTCACGTGATTTGCTATAGAGTGTAGTAACTGTGTATTTTGTAGCCAGATTACGAATACGCCAGATTTTAAAATGCGATTGAAACAATACAGCCTAACAATACTTTTGGATGCACAGAGACAGCAGAACAAAAGGACAACCGTTTAGAATTGTGAAGGGCAATTTCAGGACAGACACCAGGAAGTATTTCTTTCCCCAGAGTGTGCCTGATCAGGTGGAAGTTAAAGATCCCACGGCGCTTTTGGAAAAGAGACGGGAAATTCTCTTTTCCAGTCTCCCAGCTGACAAGCCCCCAGATAAGATTTGTTATTCACATCACAAGTGTTTATGGGATGTTGCTGTAGGCAAATTTTGCTGGAGCATATGCGTACACACACACACAGATACAGCATTTGACAGGAAAATGTTGTGAAGTGTGATGGTGTGTGTTAAGGCGCCACATCAAATTCAAGGATTATTATTCTTAACCTCCTTTTTATTTGTACTCCTTTACCGCTGAATTCCCTTTCGCCCTAGATATCGCTTTTACGCAGCCCGCAAATAAAATATAGTTACTCCAGTTCACAGTAAGATCCGGTGAAGCGATTTGAGACAGCCTCCCGAAGAGGCAAGATTATTCTAAGTATCCGAGTGCTTTGTGCCTCCTAGGCTGAAAGGCATAACAGTTTTCTCCTCTATCCCCTTCATAACTCGGGCCACTTAGGCATACGCACTGTCCCCTATCACCCCAATCCGGGGCTCTCTCTGATACATCAATGCCTGTGGAGTTCAGAGCTCCCAGAGTTGCACACAGTATTCCAGACATCACCTCATCAATCATACACATCGGCTTAGAGCTCACTTGTTTCAATTTATATTCAAATGCCCTTGAGATGAATCCCAGAACATGACTGGCCTTCCTGATCGGAATTTCCCATCGGCTCAGTCAATCACGTTAATGGACTAATCATGTGCTTTGTGTCGTTTTGCCCCACTCCACACCCCCAACCCCTTTCTCCTCGGATCCCCCTCTTCCTCCTCGCCCCATCAACGTTCAAATCCTTACTTGCAGGTTCAAGAGTACCACTATTTGTGATAGAATTGATAGCCCGAGAGCTTGGGGTCGTTTGTGTGTGTGTGTGTACGCGCAGGTTTGTGAATACTGTGTTACTTAAATGCCAGCATAGAGTATAGTAATCCTTATATTTGATACAGTATCTGTAATGCTGCCAAGTTCTTTGCGGTTTCCACAGAGTGTGGTGATTGTGGGATTAGCGGGCAAACATGGTAAATAACAATCCTTACATTTGATTCAGTGTCTTTCATGTGAAAAGGACGTCTAAAGCACTTACTTCATTAGATTTACTGCAGGGTTCACTGACTGCATTTTGTGGGTGAACACGACAGCCAAGTTGATCGCAGCAACGTTGAACAAACAGCCATTAAATGCCTGACTAATTTTAGCTGGGGGATTGTCATCCAGGGCACTGGGAGAGGGAAACTCGGGATCTTCAATGTCTCCCTGCACAGAGCAAACACAGGGACCTTGGTTTTAATGTTGGATGGCACCTGACAAGCTCCTGTCCGAGTCTGTTCAGGTGGGCGTTACAGCTTCCCCAAGTCGCCTGTTGGAAAAGTTAAGGGATTTCCTCCCGATGCCGATATCGCCGAGAAAAATTCCCCCCCACAAAGATTGCCTCTGTACGGCAACAGCACTGTGTGCAAAACAAGGGGCGGCGTTTTAACAACAACAACTTTGATTTATATAGCGCCCTCCACGCCGGCATCTCAGAGCGCTTAAAACAGTCACACAGACTCGACAAGAAAAGTGACACAGCCAGCAACCTTACCTTGGGTTCTGCACACATCTCCAGTCAACTGTCAGTGCATTATCCATCAAATAATCTTTTAATCCCTCCCTTTTTGTTTTCCTTTTATCTTGTTGCACTATGTTGTCTTTTGGGTAATCCTCTTAATCCCTTTCCACTGGTTCTGAATCCCGTACGTTATCGTTTCCCTTCCCGGGGAAATGAGCAGCTGCGGCCGAGGCAACGTTTTTCGGAAAACAGGACAATACCCCAACACTCGTTACCTTCAATGTACCACCTTATCCAAATGCCTCAAAGGATTTTGCAGTGACTGAACCGCAGTGACTGTGTATTTTGTGGGCAAACATGGCAGCCAGTTTACGCTCATCACGAACATCCAAGAAGTGAGTGGCCGTTTATTTTTTTGGGGTGGTGAGGGAGTGGTGGTGGTGGTGGTGGGGGGGGGGGGGGGAGATGGGGGTCAGGCTGGGGGGTGGGGGGGTTGGGATGAGGGGCATTTGTTGTGCCAGGACACTGAAATAGAAACTCCCTCTCTTTCCCAAATAATGACACAGGATCTTTAACGTCCACCTGAACAGGCAAGACAGAACCGCCGTTTAATGTCTCATATTATAAAAATATTATTATTATTATTATATAACAGTGCCTTAAGAGAAGCACTACACTGGAGTGTCAGCCGAGACTGGGAGCTCAAAATGCCTCTCGCGGGGCGGGAGTAAAATAATCATTTACATAGCGTTGGGACATTTGAGCTCTCTTGGACATTGTCCGATCTGACAATCCAATGCAGTGGGGGATGTACTTCAATGCCAGGGTTGTCATCCTTCAACTGAGATGTTAAACGAAGGCCTCAAACAATGCCTATTCAGGTGGACGTTAAAGATCCTAAGGGTGCTGTGGAAAAGAAGCGGGTTTCTCCCAGTGTCCTAGCCGACAGTCCAATAGATAACTTTATTATTCACTTGATGGCTGTTTGTGAGACGCAGTCTTGAATTCATACCTTCTTGTCCATTGTTTTGGTCAGCCGAGTGTTTGAGACACGTGGAAGCTGTGCTTGAGATTATCCAAACCCAGCTGAAAGTTCTACGTATGTTTTCCATCTTCGCAGAATATTTCTTTGTGTCTGAAATAAAATGTGAACTCTCTCCCAGAGGGTCACATCTTGCTTACACCTAATTCTAGAGAGCATTAGAGGTGGGTTGGCTGTTGCCAAGACTCGGTGACCTCAGAGTATGCAGATTGCTAGTCCACAACAACAACATCTTGCACTTATATAACACCCTCCACGCCCGGTAACATCTCAGCAGTGCTGGAGCATGACTTGCATGAGCGTGGCGGGTGGGGTTGGGGAAGTGGCCATAAACACAGTCGAAGAGGAAGGTTTTCAGGCGGGACTTAAACACGGTGAGAGAGTGGTCTAGGCGGACAGATTGAGGGAGAGTGTACCAGATTTTGGGGCTGAATGCACGACTTCTAATGGTGGGCTGGGGGAGTGTGACCAGGAGGGCTGTCCCAGTCGAGCGGAGACACCGACTGCTGGTTTGGGGAGTGAGGAGGTCGGAATGATAGGGAAGTGCCACGAGTGAGTAGATTTGAGCACGAGTGTGAGGATCTTAAAAGTCAATCCATTTGTTGATTGGGAGCTAGTGGAGCCTGGACACCAGAGCCTGGGGAGATGTGTGTACAGGGTTTGATCCAGGTCAGTATGCGGGCCACAGAGTTCTGAATCTCCTGGATGTTTTGGATGGTGGAGCTGGGGAGACTGGTGAGGAGTGTGTTGGAGTAATCCAAGTGGGAGGTGACAAACGCATACATGAGGGTTTCAGCTGCATTTGGGGTAAGGCACAGTCAGACTTGGGCAGTGTGGCGGAGGTGGATGAAGGCGATCCTGATCAGGGAGCAGATGTGGGGGGGCGGAAGAACAACTGGAGTCTAACCAGATGCCTAGATTGCGCACTGATTCAATCTGAGGGAGAGCCCAGTGGGGTTGAGAAGTTTAAACCGACAGGAGTGAGGATGTTGATGGGAACCAAGGAACGTGGCTTCTGTCTTGTCCTTGTCTAACCAGCTAAAACCACATAGCATGCCATTGAGAGAATTGTCTGGCAAGCCTCCTACCCACTAAGGCTTTGACTTTCAGAGTAATCCGAGAGTAACTGGTTGAGCTTGAAAAAAAATTGTACTAATATTTACAGGTTAAACAGTTATGCACACCGTGGGAGTCCTGAAGCCTTGGCTCTCGCTAGCCTATACCCAGTAAGCAGGGAGCATCACTCCAGCCCTCACGAGAGACAGAGTGTGTATTCCCTTCAAGACACAAGGAAATTTCTAATGTGTGGAATTCTCAGTCTGGTTTGGAGATTCTTAAGCCCGTTGATGAGTTGTCAGATACCCCGCTGACCAAAATAAAAGATAAATAAAATGCAATTCACAATATAATTTACATTTAGATAGTGCCCTTCATCATTCCAGCACTCTCTAGCACTCACAAAGGCAGCTGAATAAAACAGTGGAGCTTACCATCTGTGCCAGCTGCATACAGTGGATCAAAGTAATCTTTATTTTGATCCCCCCCAAATTACATTTCATAACTATTTCTCTTTTTATCTCTCTATCTCTTTGTGTCTGTGTCCAGTATATATGCTGTGCATGTGTGTATATATATATATATCTAGTAGCAATCGTTAAAACATTTAAACTTAATTCTTTTGAAATATAGCATTCTTAAATTACATCCTGTAGATATTAGTAATTTTTTTTTTGCATTTTTCTTCGCTCTGTGGTGATATTTCTAAAAAATACAAAAAAAAATGTTTGGAAGACGGACATTTGGCAGAAACAAAATGTCTTCCTTGAAGTCCAGTTGGTGGCGGTAGGGTGCGGGGTGGGGTGGGGGGGGGGGGGGGGGGGGGGGAGGAAATGGTCACGGGCAAATAAAGAAGTAGCGGCTCCTGTTTTGTATTACTTCCACTCGCTGCCTCTTCCTCCTCCCGGGGATTTTCAGTCTTAAAAAATAGAGACGGGTTCCAGAGTTTATAAGAACCAAAAGCATTTCCTTTTGGACTTTTTTGGCTCTGTCCTGGCCGTAAGCTGTGGTACGGGACCCTCTTCCTGTTTGCTCAAAGGTGTCCCGGGCTGCTCCGAACTTTGACTCCATGCGCCCATCTCCATGTCGCACAGGACCTTGTGGAACCTGCCTTCCTGCTGCCTGAAATCGTGCTCCACGCTGCCAGGGAGAAAAAGGAGGGGGGAGGGAGAGAATGAATGATTCTCAACACTGACACTCACTACGTTCTGTCCCTTTGAGGACTGGGCATGAGAACTGCAGTGACAACGGCTGGTCTGTCCCCACATCATATGAGGAGCCGGGAGACGGGGGACAGGAAACAACAACAACAAATGACGTTCGTATCGCGCCTTTCACGTCAAGGAGGACGTCCAAAGGCGCTGGACAGTCAGGAATTTGATCCCGAGTTAGGGATCAGGAGGGGCGGAGGGAGGGCAGTGTGGGAGTAGGAGGGTGACCAAAGGCATGGTCAAAAGGGGGAGGGTTTTGAGAGGCACAAGGGAGAGAACGATGTGAAACATCTGTGGGATGGGAGTTCCAGAGTGTGGGGGCAGACGGGGGATGTGAAACAGCCTGGAGCCTACTGAGTGAAGGGAGCGGACAAGTTGCTGTGGAAATCATTTGATGCAGTGCATTCACGTTGGGAGGGAGCCGCAAAGCGCTTCCCAGGACTTACTGTGACATCCAGCAGATGCAAAAGGTGTTATATAAATGTAAATTGTATTATAGGTGGAGTGGCTATTTGTAGGCGAATGTGACCATGGGCAGAGAGGCAGACTTCCATATGTATATGTATGTATGTGTGTGTGTGTGTGTGGTGGTGGTGGGGGGGGGAGGGGGGGGTAGGGAGGTAGAAAAATTAATGGGATCACAAAATTTATATTATCTAAACCTTTTGAAGAGAGCAGGGGACACAATATCAGGCAAACACAAAGCTCTTACAGATACGGACGTGAAATCTCAGGGCTGTTTCCAAGTAGTGGTGTTGATTTTAATCGTCCTTAAGTACGAGCTGAATGGATGCATGAGATAAAGTAAAGCCTTATCGAAACAGATGCTTGTCATTTGTCTGCAAGGGTTTTGGTGGAATGTAATAATGGGTTTCAGCAAAGCTCGCTTGACACTGTCTGTCTCTCTGTGGTATTCATGCCCTTCTTTCTCTCCATCCCCCCCACCCTTCCGGCCTCCCCCAATCCCAACCTCAGCTCGGGTCTGAAACACTGACTGTCCAGCACTTTGGGATGTCCTCCCGATGTGAAAGGCGCTAAACAAGTTTTTGTTGTCGTCCTTGTTGTAGTGGAGCTTTGAATGGTATCCCACCAGCCCTTGTTTATCTGCCAGCCCATCCACTGTAGGCCTGGGGCTGAGAGATACTGCAACAACCCACACTCAGCTAAGGTCAACGACTGAACGAGCCACATAGACAATGGAGGGAAGGGAGGGCAAGGACCAGGAAGGGAAGGACAGGAATCTGGTGAAGACAGGGATCTGTAATCATTTTTTTTGCTTGTTGTTTGATCACAGGGATCTGGTGAGGATAGGGTGGGTTAAGGAGAGACCTGTTGGGGAGAACATTAATTAAGATTAATTTCAATGAACGCGATTTTGGTCGCTGTGAACTGGGTAGGGTACATCAAGTTCCTATTCTGTGGCTCAGACTTACTGGCATGACATCAACCGGGCTCCCTGGGAGCGCTCCAGGGATTAATAAGGACACAATGTTGTTAATGAGCTGTGAGCGACAGACAAGCTATGTGGCTCTTCAGTCCTGAGAGAAGATGTCCTTAAGTAGAGAGTTCTGTAGCTCAGTGGTTAGAGCACTCGCCTTACAAGTGTGAGACCTGTTTTTGAATCCAGGGTGAAACCAGGGACAAGTTTCCTTACTCCACACGCCTAATAATAATCCTTCTCCCCCACCAAAAAAAAAAAAAATTGGTCATTTCGATCCACAGCTGTTTATGGGACACTGCTGTGTGCAGTTGGCTGCCGCGTTTCGCCCACAAATTTACAGTCAATTCACTTTACAGTATATTCTGTGAAGCTCTTTAAGACGTCTAGAAGATGTGAAATGCGCTATATCAAATGCAAGGAAAATTATTTACTCATACTATATGTCTCGAAGAGGACCTTGTAGAAGTGAACAACATTTTTAATAGGATTGAGAGAGTAAACCCAGGACAATACTTTAGTAGGCACCAAAATATTACAGCAAGAGGACACAGGTTACAGTTACAGGACTACTCCAGGAAATTTACTCATGCAGCTACTTGAAAAGAGGAGGAGTTTATCTCTTCCAGTGTTCTGGTCCCCCAATCCCCCAGATACACTCAACGATTCCCTTTATGGCTGTGGACATATTGGCTGCGAGGTGCACCTACAAGTACACAGTCACGACACTTCACTGTGGAATCCTACAGCTCAGTGGTTAGAGCACTTGCCTTGCAAGCTGGGTTCGATTCCAGGCAGGGCAAAACCTTGGCCAAGTTTCCGTACTCGACACCAAGTTTCCTTCCTCGACCTAATAATAATTCCTCAAAAAAAAATAATAATTTGGTCACTCAATCCATGACAGTTTGTGGGACGCTGCTGTGCGCAATTGGCTGCTGCGTTTCGCCCACAAATATAGTCAATATATATAGTATATTCTGTAAAGCACTTTGAGACGTCTAAAAGGCACTATGTCAAATGCAAGGATTATTATTATTCACAGTGAAACCTGGAAAGTTCTTTGAATTGTTTCGGCAACATAATATGGCATTGCGTTGAATGCAAGGATTATTATCTAGAAATGCCTAAAAACGCTTCACGAGAAGTTTTTAAGTCACTGCATTTTGTACGCAAACACATCACCCAATCTGCGCACGGCCACATCCCACAAACAGCTGTGAATTATCATTAAAGAAAGAATACAGCAAAAAAAAAGTGATTTAACAAATAGATTAACATTGATTATAGTAAATAGTAACATTCAGGTCTCTGATTTAGATGAGCAGGCCTTATATGGTTGGTATATTAAATATCGTAGATAATTATTTACTGCATTGGTTAAAAACAAACATTTTTGGAATCTGACCATTGCATTATTACAGAGCTCCACTGTATACTCAAGCTCTCGCTTCTACTCCCTGCTTGGTGAGCCTCATTAACATATTGGTCTTCAGGGTATTAATCCTATATGGAGGGTGACGTGAGGGCATTCGCTTGTTGGCCAAGATAGGACTAGGATAGAGATAAGACTGGGAGAGAATAGGAGCGACACAGGAGACACAGGATAGGAGAGGACAGGAGAGTCACAGAACAAGATCGGTCGAGGATAGGAGATCAGATGCAGTGCTTACTAAATGGTGTTTGCAGTCTCCTACGCACAACATTCACGTTGCCTGGAAGCCGACTTCAAGCCCGGTGTAATTTCGTTTATTTTTATGTGCAATAAACTGGAAAATAAGTGAGAGAATGTTTGGAAGGCCCGACGTGTGAGGTATGATGTTATTAAAAGAAATTAAAAATTGATTTTTTTTTCTTCCACGTTTCCTTCGTGCGCCACTTCACCAAAATGCACGAGCGTAAGTGATTTCACGGGCTCTTAACTTTAATATATCTGTAATTTAATTATCCCAATACGTCATTTTTTTAGAGAAAAGTACAGAGAAAGTGAGAAAAAGAGAGGGTGGGCCCGTTTCATATCCCCAACGATGTGAAAGGTTTATAAATAATAATCCTTACATTTGATACAACAGCATTCACATCGAGAGGACGCCTGAAAGCGCTTTGTAGGATTTGTCTGTAGAGTGTGGTGAATTTTGCAGGCAAATGTGGCAGCCAGTTTGCACACAGCCATGTTCTCCTAAACAGCCATGAAGTGAATCATACTAATAATCCCTGCAGTTAATATCAATCAATCAATCCAAATTACATACAGCACCTTATCACCTTATGTTGTTGAGATGTCTCAAAGCTCTTCACAGGGTATCCTGTAAGATGAATTGACTGTGGGCGAAACGCGGCTGCACAAAGCATTTGGGGGACATGTCCCATAAACAACAATGGAGTGAATGACCCACTTTAATGTTGGCCAGGATACTGGGAGAAGCCGTGTTCTCTCTTCGAACAGTGCCGTCGGATCTTGAACATACCACCTGAACAGGCAGATGGGACCTCGTTTTAACATCACAACTGAAGTGATCCCTGAAATCATCACCCCTTGAACACAGACCTGAGGGACACTTTCCCCTTTAAACGCTCTGAACCCTCATGACACCGTGAACAATCTCAGCACCTGATGCTAGCGTTCCCCCTTTAATATTCACATCACTGATGTCCAGAGTATAATCTTCCTTAACATTCAGCACACTGATGGACTGTGCTGCTGTCTCTGACAGCCTGCATTTAGGCAATAAGAATTGCCTCCATCAAGAAGGGAAAATAAGCCTCTATTTGGAATACTTATTCAAATTAAATCAAAGATGTTTGCAATTGGGTGCAAATAATAAGTGAATAATTAGGCATTAAATAAGGTTTTTGATTGAAATCAACTGCCAGTATGCCATATGCATCCCAAAGTGTGCGCTGAATGCAAAGGGTCTACAGGTTTCAAGCCGCAATCATCAAACTGGTATCTTTGCCTCTTGTTGCTTATTATTGAGTGTTTTTTTGGGGGTTGGGGGTTTAAAGCCCTGAATTTGCGACTGAGCTGAGAATTCTTTTCTATTCATAATAGGAAGTGTTCTGTCAGCCTGGCTCAGTTGCTAGCACCCTCACCTCTGAGTCAAAAAGATTGTGGCTTCACATCCAACATTGGTTTCTTGAACACACATAGTCTAAGATGACACTCCAATGCAGGTGCTGGGGGTGTGCTGCACTCTCAGAGATGCCATCCTTTAGATGAGATGTTAAACCGAGTTCCCGTCCGCCTGTTCGGGTGGATATTAAAGATCCCTTATCACTATTCGAGGAAAAAAAAGGGAGTTCCTCTCTCCTGGCCAACAATCCCCAGAATAAAATTGGTCACTCACTTCCTGGCTGTTTATGGGACATCTCTGTGTGCAATTATGCTGCCGCGTGTGCCTACAAATCCACGATCACAGTAAATGCTTTGAAGAAAAGCGAGTTTCTTTGACCGACAGATAAAATCCCCCGGATAAAAACAGTCCCTCACATCACGGCTGTTTGGTGGCATTTGCCAGGCATTTGCAAGGCAGCTGCTGCGCTTTGCCTACAATATACGCAGTTACTACACTGAACAGTAAAATCAAGCTTTCAATCCCATAAAATGGTTCTGGATCAAATGGGAAGGACTATTGTGTTATTTAAGTAATTCTGCATCAGTCAGTCTCTCATATGCCTCAATTGATTCCTTCGCCATGTAAGCTATGTCTAATTCCATGTTGCCCACTTCTCTGGTCAGTCACTGCTCACTGTGTAATATCATTAAACATCAATTCTGTCTTCACCCCACCCCTCTCCCCAGGTCCCAATATTCCATTTGTCATGTTGAGAGATTGCTTTCTCCCTAACATGACCCACACTCCCCCCCCCCCCCCCCCCCTGCATCCAGGAGTTATGAGATTCCCAAATTCGGTCTGTAATAGAAAACTCTTTCCTCATCTCCTGTTGTTCACTTCTCCAAAGGAGCTCGATATTTCAACAGACTCCTGACTAGGTGTTAGCCTGCCTCAGTCATTACTTTCCAGCCTCTAAGTCAAAGAGTTGATGGATCAAAAGGTTTTACAGTGAAGTGTTGGTGTTTGCATATTCTGTATGCAAATGATTCGCACAGAGCAGCGCCCCACAAAACAGCCATTAAGTGAATTACCATTTTTTATCTTGGTGGGATTTGTTGGCCAGGACACTTGGAGAGAGAAACTCCATTTCTTTTTGAGTTGCATCACAATATCTATAATGTGCACCTTAACAGGCACAGGCGAGACCTTGGTTCAATAGCAGGTTGATTGCATTTATATAGCGCCCTTCACACAGGATGGTGAGAAAGGTATTGGAGTGTGAGCTCAATGTCCCAGACATAGGGCTTGAACCCATACGAGGGGAAGGAAAAATGGGAGAAAGGGGAGGTGACCAAAGACGCGGTCAAAGATGTAGGGTTTAAGTCATAACTTGAACACAACATCAACAATTGCGTTTATATCGTGTTTTTCATGTCCCAAGGCTCTGTACAGTTGTCACTGAATCTGGGGATTGGAATCAAGTGGTGGAAGACCAGGGGAGGGCAAAGGGAAATTAGAGAATGAATGAAGGCACAGTCAAAGAGGAAGGAGTTGAGAGAGGCTTTGAAGAAGGCAAGGGAAGGGGGAGGTGGAGGGTCTCCAGGGTGGGCGAGAGGGGCTGAAAAGCTGAAAGCCTGACTGCCAATGATGGGATTAGCAGGGAGAGGATCTGGAGCAGGTCGGAGCCTGCTGAGGAGAGGGAGCAATAAGGTTGGTGTTAGTAGCTCACAGAGGTAGGGAGGTGGAAGTCTATCGAGGGCTCCGAAAGTGAGGACAAGAATCTTGAACCAAACCCTCTGGAAGCCAGTGAAACCAGGTGAGGGTGGCGGTGATTGAGTCAAGGCTCCTGGTGAGGAAGATGATCTTCAGCTTGTGGAGGGAAGAGTTGGGAAATCCGGTGAGGCGGGAGTCAGTGTAGTCAACCGTGGATATGACGGATGAATGGATAAGGGTCTCGGCGGTCTGATGTGGGAGGCAGTGACAGAGGTAGTCAATGTTGTGGAGGTGAGGGAAGGCAGAACAGATGATGGCATCGAATGAACATTCCTCTGCACCTTTGCCTTTCTTCCCTGAAAATATATTGAGCGGGGGCGGTGAGGTGGTGGGGGTGGGGGGGCAGGCTAAAGACAAAGAGGTAATAATAATAATACTAATCCTTGCATTTGATATAGTGCTTTTCAGGTCTTCTAGACGTCTCAAAACGCTTCACAGAATATACTGTAAAGTGAATTGACTTGAGTATTTGTGGGCGAAACGCGGCAACTAATTGCGCACAGCAGTGTCTCACAAACAGTCGTGGATTGAAATGGCCAATTTTATTTTTGGGGACGAATTATGATTAGGCTTGTGGAATAAGAAAACTTGCCTAAGGTTTCGCCCTGCCTGGATTCGAAACACAGGTTCTCACGCTTGTACAGCGAGTGCTCTAACCACTGAGCTACAGGACTCTAAGCGCTCTACAAGTGTAGTTTTGTTGTTGTTGTTGTAAAGGACATAGAACTTGAATGCTTCGTCACTGATGTTGGAACAGAGAGGGTGGGGAATCTCAGCAAGCCCTGAGTTGGAGGTGGTAGGGAGAGGAGGCATGGGTTAGGACAGGATCAGAGACATGTGCTCGGGCATGAAGGGACGTATGGGTTAGCGAAGCATATGGCTCTGGGTTTATGCTTTCAAACTCATTTAAAATTTTATGCACCTCTGGGTTAGAAGCCCTTTCCTTCCATTTGAATGAGACTGGAATATAGAACGGCGGGGCCCATTAATATTTTATTTTCTTTCCAATTTCAATATGCTCTTCAGGAATAGCCTGGCTGAGTCGGCAGCATTCTCCACTCAGATGCAGAAGGTTTGGGGTTTGAGCCCCACACATTGGGGGAGTTGGCGCCCATACTCCAGGCTGATGCTCTATCATAGAATCGTAAAATTTTATGGCACAAAGGGAGGCCATTCGGCCCATCGAGTCTGTGCCGGCTCTTTGAAAAGTGCAACTCAATCCCACTCCCCGGCTCTCTCCCCATAACCCCACAAACCCGTCCACCCCAAATAACTATCCACCTCTCTTTTAAAAGCTGTTATCGAATCAGCCTCCACCACCCTTTCAGGCAATGCATTCCAGATTCCAACAACTCGCTGTGTGAAAACAATTCTCCTCGCCCACCCCACCACCCCTTTGCTTCTTTTAGAAACTATTTTAAATCTGTGATCTCGGGTCACTGACACACCCACCAGTGGAAACAGTTTTTCCCTGTTTACCCTATCGAACGCCCTCATGATCTTGAAAACCTCTATTAGGTCTCCTCGTAACCTTCTCTGCTCCAATGAGAATAATCCTAGCGCAATGCTGGGAGGAGAGTATTGTTGGGAGTTGTCATCCTTCAGATGAGACGATAAACCAGGCTCCCCAACTGTGCATGTTCAGGTGGACATAAAAAATTTGATGACGCTATTTAAAGAGAAGAGAGTTTCTCGCAATATCCTGGCTATCAGCCCCCTGGATAAATAAAACATGGGTCGCTCACTCCATGTCGGTTTGTAGCATGTTGCTGTGTGCTTTTTGCTGCCGTGTTCCCCAGCAAAAAGTACACAGTCACTACACTTTATAACAAATCTTGTTAAACGCTTTGAGGCATCTTCCGAACACGACGGGCCCTGTCTCACACACAAGGGTTCTCAGACGGCAGAATTGCTGCCTCTTACAAATGTAAGGATTGCTATTATTCTGACGATTTGTATTCCTTGTTCTGATTTCTTCTAAGCTTGTGGAAACAAGTAAAATGATGGACATACAAGCCGTTGTTCTGTTTGTGCTGATCTGTCCATCCTATCCCAGTCTGTCTCTAATCAGCAAATTAAATCTCTCGCTTGCGAAAAAAAAAGAAAGCAAATGGCTTTGAACAAGGCTCTCAGCCTTGGGGGAACTTCACGGTTTTATTTAGCGTCGCACTATAAATCCATTATTCTCAGTAAAATAAAAGTTAGAATTAAATAATCATAACAGCCCCCGAGCGACTTGGATGCAAACATGACGTGGAAACACACTTTCTTTTCCCTTATTGTTAAAATGGATTAACCTGGCCACAAAGATTATTTTTAATACATCATTTTGAGATTTTTCAAACAAGCAAACTTGAGTTTAATCGAATTTATGGCACTAGGAACAAAGAGAGGCGGAGGGGGGATGGGAAGTAGCGAGGGTTGGGGGATTGAGGAGAATCATAGAATCTTACAGAGCCGGAGATCATTCGGCACATTGTGCCTGTGCAGACTCTCCCGATCTTACCACATAGCCCTGCAAATCTTTCCTTTTCAAGTACCTATCCAATTCCCTTTTGAAAGCTATTATCGAATCTGCATCAACCAACCTTTCAGGCAATGCATTCCAAATTGTAATACAGATCCAGCGCATGATAAATTCAGATCATTTGCTTTTTTTTTTACCCCTAGCCTGAGAACCTGTTTTGTCTTGGAATTTATGAATAAGCAATGAAAATTATTCAATTCAAATCTATAATTCAAAAACTATGTTTTCTATGGTCCACTGCTCTATAAACCCGCACTGTGTAACTGCATTTGCCTAAAAAATACCCAGTCACTACACTTTACAGCATGATCCTGTGAAGCACTTTGAGACGCCCTTCCAACATGAGTGACTCCGTATCAAATTTAAGAATTCCAATTGGTGGGTTCTCACCGCTGAGGCAGAAGGTTGTGGTGACTTGATGCTGAATCAAGCCACTATACGAGAGACTTTGAGCTCACAGTCAAGGCTAATGCTCCAATTGAGTGGGGACGCTGCATAGTTGTAGGGGCTGAGCTTTGAATGAGATGTTGAACCAAGGTCCTGTCTGCGTCTTCATCAAGTGGACGTTAAAGATCCTGTAATGCTACTTGGAAAAAGAGATGAAAGTTTCTCTTTGCTGGTATCCTGGCCAACAATCGCCCAGATGATATTGGGTATTTCTATATAATAATAATCATAATCATAATCCTTGCATTTTGATTTAGCACTTTTCACATCTTATGGACGACCCAAAGCGCTTCACAGAATACACTGTAAAGTGAATTGACAATATATTTGTGGGAGAAACACGGCATCCAATTGTGCACAGCAGCGTCCCCCACAAACAGTCGTGGATTGAAATGACCAATTTTATTATGATGTTTTTTTGGAGAGATTATTATTAGGCGTGTGAAGTAAGGAAACTCGCTCAAGGATTCACCCTAACCTGCCTGGATTCGAACACAGGTCTCCCCAGCTTGTAAGGCGAGTGCTCTAACCACTGAGCTCCAGGAAATCCACAGAGATGATACATCTCTGCATGGCAAGTGACTCCCACCTGACTCCCCCAAAAACTGTAAATTGGGTTTCTCACAAAACCCAGTAACTTCACTTCACAGTGATGACTTTGAGACTCTCTTCTGACGTGAAAAGCACGATACAAAACAGAGATCTCGCACAGAATTGTCTTTTATTACAGAGCTGAATGTTGACCTGGAATGTAATTCAGGTCTCTTAGATAAAAAATTTTAAGGTGCTGGGTGTTTGACCCATGCGGAAACCCATCACCATTCTTAAGAGTATCCAAACCAAACTGAGATTTCCATGCATCCCAACTACACATGAAAATACCACGGATTGTTTGAACAGAGGATAAACTCTCACTCCCTGGAGGGACAGGCATAAACAAAATCAATTGTGAGCCTCTTTCACCTCAGGAGAACATCTCAAAAGTGCTTCACAAGATATTACTGCAAGCAAATGAGGAAGGCAAACGAGGGGAGCGGTGGGGATTGTCGGGCAGGACAATGGGAAGGGAGAATCTCCTTTCTCTCTTTGGCAATGGCGCTGAAGAACGCTTCCAACACAGTGCAGTGCTCCCCACCTCCCCCCCACCTCTATCACCGTACTGGAGCTTCTGCCAAGGCTGTGAGCCAAAAGTCCTTGAAGTGGGGACTCGAAGCCCCGACCTTCTGACTCCAAGGAGCATGTGCTACGAACTGAGTCAGACCGTTAGTTAAAGTGAAGTAGAAATACTTCACTATTTGAGCCATTGGATCAGATATGCCCACAAGCTCAAATCATTACCACATTTTTACTGCAGTTTTTGAGCTAATGAATCAATTGGATTTGATTAATCAACATAATCTCTGCTCAGTTTGCCCTTGAGGAAAGGCATAATTGATTGCCTAATGAGGAGGTTTAGACTGCGGTTCATTGGTCCTGAAATTTCTCATGGTCTTAGCCTTAAGATGGTCATCTCTGCAGTCGTTACACACAAAGAAATAATGTAGTCACTCAATCCATCACTGCTTATGGGCCATTGCTGTGCAATACGCTGTCATGTTTTGCCCACAAAATACAGGTAGACTCAGCTTAACGTCGCAGTTTGGTTCTTGAAAAGCGCGACTTTAAGTGAAACAGCGTACATTTAAATAAGAAGGAATGTAAAAACTGAAGTTAGGTTCTTCTTTGGACATTTTTCGTCACAATTTTGTAAAGAAAAACGTAATACAGTACCCGCTCCCTCACTCACTGTCTCCTTGACTGCCTGCTTGGCTCAATCACTCACTCCCTGACTGCCTACCCGGCTCACTCAGTCGCTGCGGGCTGGCTCTCTCTCTCTCTCTCTCTCTCTCTCGCTGCGGGATGGCTCTCTCTCTCTCTCTCTCTCTCTCGCTGCCTCACTCCCAGATCCTAGCGGTGTCACGCCCTCTTTCCACCCGCGCGAACGACGTAATAGTTAAATCGCAACGTTAAATGAATATATGTTCCCAATGAATCAGCAACGTAATAACGGAAAAATGTTAAGCGGGATCCACCTGCATACAATCAATTCATTTAACAGTATATTCTGTGAAGCGCTTTTGAGATACCTAGTAGACGTAATAAGGCATCAAATTCAAGGATAATATTATGATTAAATACTATTATATTCTGCTATTCTGCCCCCGCGCACAAGAACTCCATGCTGGAGTTCTAACCTGTTCTGGGTTTACTTTTTTAAAATCCCATTTTAAATTTATCCATCTCTGCGAGGTCCCTCCTGAGTATTTTTGAACAATTGGATTGGAGGTTGCCAGGAAACGTGATTGGGGCCAGGATTCTGGGACTCATTTAGGAAAGTGCTTGATGCTGTGAGAGGGGCCTGGTCGGGTAGGTGTTCTGATGGGATGAGGTCAGATTAGCTGAAAGGCCTCCTTCATCTGAAACCTCATGACTTGGAAGGCAGAGCAAGGCTGTGCTCCTTGGGAGAGGAGACTGTTTCCATTCAATCTGAGTTGGATTCAAGCCCAGAATTTAAGAAATGAAGAGAGGAGTCAGCAACACATGCCCGAGGGCAGGTTTGGAAGGACGCCAGACTGAGGGACATCAGTCAAAGACAACTTCTTGCCTTCAATCTGGGCTGGCTTTCAATTCGTTCTCCGCGTCTTGGGAAGATGCAGTGCGATATTTAAGAGTCGTCTTTCCAAGAGCTCAAAGATAAAATTCTAAATGGGACGGGGAAATTAACCCCCGGAATAATATTATCAAATGTGCCCAAACAGTGGGAAGGTACGGAGTTGCAAATGGCGATTTCAGGACAGGCAACAGGAAGTATTTCTCTACATAGGATTAACGACTGGCACCAATGGGGGTTGCCAGAAGGACTGGTTGAGGGCAAGCTTCTGGGTTTCATTTAGGAAACCTCATGGAAGAACAGTGTGGGGAGTGAAAAATGACCAGACCCTAATAGAAGCATAATAGACCTTCTTCACGTGAACCGATCTCGTGCTTTGGTGACCGTGTGATCTGGTGATTTTAACATCTGAAGGTCTTAGAATTGTAACAGCACTGAAAGGTACAGAACGGAAGGAGCTATTTTGCCCATCATGTTCACGCCAGCTATTTTTTTTTAAGAGCGATCCTTTCAATCCCATTGACCTGCCTTTTCTTTCCTCCATTTCCCTGTGGCTCACTGCCCTGGCTGGCTGAATATTAAACTCTCTGAGGTATCGCACCAGGCTGAGCGTCCGAGACATCGAGCACTCATGTGCTTGACAGTCAGCTGTGTAGCGGCTTCCAGTCGCCCTAAGGCTGTCCCGGTGTCTGCCACTCTCACTACTAATTCCCACTGTTCCTGTTAATTCCCACCGCTTCCGTAAGCCCTTCCCACGCGTTAAGCATCTTACACTGATCCCTCACCACCGTTGTCTTTAATCTGCTGTTAAGGGGACTGAGATGCACTGCCCTACATCCCGCAAAGCAAGGGGCTTACCCAAGATTTATTTTAATGCATCCGCAATTATTTAAATGAAAGTTATATTGATAATCCTTGCATTTGATTCAACGCCAGTGAAGTCTCAAATTTTTTTGAGTAGGCTGTTGCATTTGTATTTTTATAGGTGAACGTGGCAACCCAATTTGCACACAGCAAAGTCCTACAAACAGCCATGAAATGAGTGACTAATTTTATCTGGGGGGATTGTTGTCCAGGACTCTAGGAGAGAGAAACTCCCTTCTCTTTTTGATTAGCGCCGCAAGATCTTAAACGTTTGCCTGAACAGACGCAGACGGGAGCTTTGTTTCACATCTCACTTGAAGGTTGGATCCTGCAACAATGCAGCACACCCTCCCCCAGCACTGCACTGGAGTGTCAGCCTAAGCTCAAAGTCCCACCGTGGGTGCTGGGAGGGAGGGGTGGCAATGGAGGGAGAATAGAGAGGGGGAACTTGAACCTACCCACTTGAATCTACTTGAACCTATTTTGACCCATGACCAAATGGGAAACAGATCCACCAGCCGTTCACAGACAATCTGAAAGGGTAGCCCTGAAACCACTCACATTAAACCATGGGGTGCCACCAGAGGTGACATCCTACTACAGTACTAATAATAATCCTTGTAATTGGTATAGTGCCTTATCACAACATAAGAATTAGGAGCAGGAGTAGGCCATTTGGTCCCTCGAGCCTGTCCCGTCATTTCATAAGATCATGGCTGATCTTCTGACCTAACTCTAATTACCTGCCCTATCCCCACATCCCCTAATCCCTCTATTTTTTAAAAAAATCTATCAGTCTCAGCCTTAAAAATGTCCAAGGATTGAGCATCTACAGCCTTCTGGGGTAATGAATTCAATAAACTCACTTGCCTCTGAGTGAAGAAATGTTTCCTCAACTCTGTTCTAAAAGGCTGACCCTTAATTTTAAGATTATGACCCCTGGTTATAGATTCTCCTACCAGGGGAAACAGTCCCTCACTGTCTACTTTATCTAGCCCTTTTAGAATCTTATATGTTTCAATAAGATCTCCCCTAAGATCATTGAGCCATCTCAGAGAACTTCACAGAAGTTAATTCACCATGTATGTTGAAGTCGAAACGTGGCAGTCAATTGCGCACAACAGTGTCCCACAAACAATCGTGGATAGAGTGACAACATTATTTATTTATTTTGAAGGGATTATTATCCCAAGAAAGTAATCTGCCAATCGATTTACAACCTGGTTCCTTCTTACTGATAGGTAAACGGGCACGGGGAGTAGGGAAACCTGCCTAATATTTCACCTCAACCTAGGAAACGAACGAGGCAAGTTCTCTAACCACTAAACTACAGGACTCCGCTCTACAGTATATAGCTGCTCCCACTATCTTTGCGGCCGACCTCAGACACTGAATGTCTGCTCCTAGGCTGTCTCTGACCAGCAACTTACACACCAGAAGCCAGGGGAGCAGACAGTGGATGGGAGCTGGCAATCTTTCTCTGTCCACCCTCAGTAAACCGTAAGAGTTAGCAGCTCTTATTCACACACTGAGCTCAGCGTATCAAACAGCCCATCATGGTCGGGAAACAACAAAATACTCTATTGGGGAGAGAGAGAAACAACAACAACAACTAAATTGCACTTATATATAGCGCCTTTCACCTCGGGAGGACGTCCCAAAGCATTGAAACTCTCTTTTTTTTGAGCGGTGGCGGTCACTATATAAATCAAAGTTGTTGTTGTCGTGACACTGGTAAAGGGACTCTGGGTGGGGCAGTCTGGGGCAGTCAGCCACACCCTCGCCTCTCGAGCCGGAACGCGATGCGTTCAAGCACCGCATTGCAACTGTCAATCTGAGCCGTTGACCGACAAGCTGCATTGTCAGAGGTGCCATCGTTCGGGTGAGACGTTAAACCGAGGTCCCCTCTGTGCCAGTTCAGTTCACGGTTAAACATCCCGCGGCACGACCGGCGAAGAGAAGCAAGTTTCTAATCTCCCCCGTGTCCTGGCCGACAATCCCCCAGATGAAATTGGACATTTATCTCAAGGCTGTTTATAGGGATTTGCGGTGTGCAAAATGGCTGCCGCCTGCCAACTGGCATTTGCCTACACAATTACACAGTCACTGCACATTACAGTAAAATCCTGCAAAGCAATTTGAGTCATCCTGATATAAAATGGAGAGATTTATTATCAATCATTAATATTATTACGTGATGTTTTGCAGGAAAATCGCAGTGCGCAAACTGGCTGCTACATTCGCCTTCAAAGTATAATACCACTAGGAGCAAGTTTGGAGTGCTGGAGGGTCGGTAGGGTTGCAGGAGGTTGAGGAGGTGGGATGGGGGAGGGGGAGAGACCTTACAGGCATTTGAACGCATGGCAAGAATCCTGAATGCGATCCATTGGTGGGGGGATGCGTGGAGCCGAACAAGGTTAGGGTCAGGGCTCACTGAGCCTGGTGTGAGTGAGGGCTCCTAACTCAAATTACTACCTGTTTTTAAAAATGCCGTTCCTGTTTCAGTCAAACCCTTGAAACTTTATCTGTAATAAATCACAATAATCCTTGCATTTTGATATGGCGTTTTTTCACATCTTATCGACGTTTCAAAGCGCTTCACAGAATATACTGTAAAGTGAATTGATTGTATATTTGTGGGCGAAACGCAGCAGCCAATTGTGCACAGCAGCGTCCCACAAACAGTCGTGGATTGAAAAATGAACAATTTTATATTGTAGTTTTTTTGAGGGATTATTTAGGTTGCTGCTCATGTATCAGTCACATTGCGCTACTGTAACCTGTAGTTTATATGCAGATAAGTGTGTGTATTGTTCATGTATGTAAATGCGTATGTATATATGTGTGTGCATTTGTATCTACAGTATATATGTATTGTACAGACATATATACTGTAGATACAAATGTATGTACGTGTACGTGTATGATTTTTTTTCTTGGCTGGAAACTTGCTGCCAAAGATAGAGTCCCTTTAAGAGTTGACTGACACTGACGTCAGGTGTAAAAGCACAGTGGCTCTCTGCTCTGATCACTCGTGGTGTTTTAACTAAGTACACCAAAGCAAAACCTGCTCAGCAATCATGTTCCTGTCACACTCGTCAAATTAAAGACATCCCGGGCTGCCCCAGCCGAGCGCACTCAAGCACTGAATCAGAGCCGCGCTGGAGACAAGCATCTGAGAGGAACGTGGGTAGTCCTTGCGGGCTGTACGTCAAAAGGAGAACAATTTGCGATTGATCTGTTGGTTCCCCTAAATAAACACAGTCACTACACTTCACAGTAAATCCCACCAGGGGCTTTGAGACATCCTCCCGAGGTGGATAACAACAAATCGCAAAATTATGTTTGTATAGCGCCTTTCATGTTGGGAGGACGTCTCAAGGTACTGTGTCAAATGCGAGGCGTTATTCACAACTCCTGATAACTCATCACTCCGAGGGACAAGGGGTCAGTGATGAGTTAACAGAGTGGTGAGTTAGACGTAATAATAATAATAATTATTGCATTTGATATAGCGCCTTATCACGTCTTCAAGACGTATCAAAGCGTGGCTATATAAGTGCAATTTAGTTGTTGTTGTTGTTGTTTCTCTCTCTGCCCAATAGAGTATTTTGTTGTTTCCCGACCATGATGGGCTGTTTGTAACGACCGAGTGAAACAAATGCGGCTTTTTAATATATCTATACACAATAGATATATATATATATATATATATAGTTATAAATAACATAACATGTCAAATCAACTCAAAGCACTTCACCGGATCTTCCGGTGTACTTGCCCACAATACACACAGTCACTGCACTTTACCGTGTATCCTGGGAAGTACTTTGAGGTGTTTTCCCCCCTGACATGCAATGTACTACAGTAATACCCAATGTAAAGATTAATATAGTTATTATCACTATTATTGATGAGGCACGGTGTCAAATTGCATTCTGGTGTGAACCGTAAAAAAAAGGTCAGCATTGAGTGCTAGCCAGAACAGGGGGGATAAATTCGCTCCATGTTTAAGTGCTGGGCAAAGCTATTTCCTCTCGCCGTGGCAGTTTGCATGTTTGTCTGTTTTCCCCTTGATTTCATAAGTTGCGTGCAGCTCTCCACACCACACACACAACCCACCCCCACCCGCCATACCCCCCCTCCCCCCCCCACCCCACACACACACACACAAAATGAGTTTTACTCAACTTTTCTGGCTCCTGTCAAAATAAATCAGCCCAAGTGATCACAGACTCCTAATGAAAGGAATAAACTGATGTGATTCTCAGCAATCAATGCCAGTCTTGGCCGTAAATCTGCAGCAAAGTGGAACAGGCAACTTATAAATGCCATCCGTCGGGGTACGTTTCTCTCGAAGGTGAACGAATGACACAAACAAACCGAGAACATCCTCTCCTCCCTCCCCTCCCTCCCTCCCTCCCTCCCCTCCCTCCCCTCCCTCTGCTCAGCGGCCAATACAGTGCTCCAAGGCATTATCGGCGAGTTGTTGTTCAAATTGCTAACTTGTATACTAATAATCTGTGTGTTTGACGCACCGCATCGTAGAGATAATGATAATATGCTTGCATTTGCTATTATCGGGTCTTATCACATGATTGCGATGTCTCAATATATTGTCAGGAAAGTCTCAAAGTGCTTCACAGAATTTTTCTTTCAGGTTATAGTGACTGTTCTTTGTTAGGTGTTTGCGGCAGCCAATTTGCGCACAGCGACTTCCTGCAAACGGCCACACAATGAGTGACTGATTTTGTTTGGGGGGGGGGGGGGTGAGGGGGGGGGGGGGGTGAGGGGGGGGGGGGGGGGGAGGGGGGGATTTTAGGCCAGAACACCAGGGAGAGAGAAACTATCTTCTCTTTTCCACTCCCAATCTTTGTCGCCTCCGACGATGCTGTGCTCTGCCCCCTCCCCTGGAGCTGTGCTACTGTCTCAGTCGAGATGGAAGTGATTAAAACAGACATTTTGGGGGGACTGCAATATAATAATCGACCTGAACCAGCACAGATGCGGGGGAACCCAGTTGAACGTTTCCTGCGAGGGCAGCGAGCTGATAATGATGACAATCTTTGATCTGAAATAGCGCCTTATCACTCATTGCAGAATATACATGTATTGCAAAATGGATTGACTGTGTATTTTGGCAGCGAAATGTGACATAAATAAGAGTGTAATAAATAATATTATTTTACTCATAATAATCCTTGCATTTGATGTAGCGCTTTTCACATCATCTAGACGTCTCAAATCGGGTCACAGAATGTACTGTAAAGCGAATTGACTGTGTATTTTGTGGGCAAAACGCGGCAGCCAATTGCGCACAGCAGCGTCCCCCACAAACAGTCGTGGATTGAAAATGATCAACTTATTGTTGTTTTTTTGTTTCCTTGAGGGACGTAAGTGACGTTTACAGAACTCCAGTAGCTCAGTGGTTAGAGCACTTGCCTTACAAGCGTGAGAATGTAGGCAGGTCAGGGGAAAACCTTGGGGAAATGTTGGTCTTACACCTCCGGGCAGCCGGTCACCTGATAAATAAAACGCCCTCACCTGTAGATGATGCAGACGCAATCGCGACATGTTCCACAGTTGGTGATGTCTTGGCCGGTTCGATAGGACTGCCTTCTGAAACAGAAGCCAAAACATGTCACCCTAAAATTTAACACGGCAATTTAGATTCAGAGGCTTAATCACATCGACAAAGCACTTCTCAGGATTTTATTGTAATTGGAGCGACTTTAGTGAATTTTATGAGCGAACTTGCGCACGTCCTCACAAAACGATATGGAGTGAGTGACTGATTTTATCTGGGGGATTGTCGGCCAGGACAGCGGAGAGAAACTCCCTTCTCATTTCCAATAGCAATACGGGATCTTTGACATCCACCTGAATGAGGCACAGACACGACCACAGTTTAACGTCTCATAGGGAAGGAGGTTAGGACCTCCAACAATGGGGCACTAGCCGCCCACCAAACCACCCCCACCATCACTGCATTGGACTGTCAGCCTAGACTACATGTGTTCCAGGTTCTATCGGGATGGGTGGGGTGGGTTGGGGTTTGAACCCACAACCTGCTGACTCGAGAAGCAAGGGTGCAGGCTGAACCAGGCTGACAGATACGTGGTTGCTCCTTCCATTCCGTCCAATGATGTGATCATAGTGTGTTTAACCTGTCAAAACCACTCACCCTTCACATCCCAGAAAACTTCACAGCCTGATGCTGAGCCAGGGAGAGGTGCCCATAGATGCCCGTACCATCAAAGAGGAAGTTCTTCAGCTACAATCTGAAGGCTGGCAAGGAGGGGGCAAAGGGGAGGAGAGTTCCAGAGTTGAGGGAGAGCATTCCAGAGTTGAGGGAGAGAGTTCCTGAGTTGAGGGGGAGAGTTCCTGAGTTGAGGGGTAGAGTTCCTGAGTTGAGGAAGAGCGTTCCAGAGTTTGGGGAGGTATTGATTGGAAACATGGCTGCTGATAGTGCAGGGAATGAGGGAAGTGCGGGAGGCTGGAGTCAGGCTGAGCTAAGGCGGGAGGTAGTGAAATGGAGTGTGAGCAAGTAAGCAGGAGAGGTAGGGCAGGGGAGAGACAACAGACTGATCTGAATATGAGTTCAAGGATCTAGAATTCAATCCACTGGGGGTTAGAGGGTCTGTTGAGGGAATGACCTACGTTGCAGAGTTCTGGAGGGTTATGTGGGAAGCAGTTGGGGAGTTGGGTGAGCAACACATTGGCATAACCAAGCCTGGATACGGCGAAAGCGTGAATGAGGGTCTCGACAGCCCATAGGAATCATCCGGTGCTGGAGGGGTAGGCAGGGAAGCGAAGGTGACTTAGGAAGGAGAGGTTGTGGCAGAGACGATTGACATTCAGGAGAGAAAACTGACTATCCAAGGGGAGAATAATATAACCGATCTGCTGTCCTTCAAACCTCATTTGCAAGTCATCAGTGTTGCTGCACTCCTCCTGTACACAAACCGATCCCATGACTCTGCAGTCAGATTGGAGTGAGAGCTCCTGGGGTAAGGGGCTGCGGGGTCGTGTATCTCCAACAGCATTTCAGAGAGGCTGGAACACCCCACCCCATCTTGCCCCCCCACCCACCCCTGGCCAGGGTCAGAAACACTTCAAGCAGAATCCATTTAAACCGTCATTGCTTTGAGAATATCGTTTATGCCAAGTGGGTTTCAAGGGATGGATGTTAAGGTGAGGGGAATGGTGATTACAGAAATGATCTTTCGCATTCAGTCACAGTCACCGTCACAGTGACTGAACCTCTGTGCCCGGGCTCAGCTTGCTTTGTCAGCCTCGCCAACACAAGGGTAAAAGTTTGCGGTGTTCCCATACCTCGCTCCTAATGCTAATTGGCATGACGCAATTTATGCGCAATTTGGCTGCCCTGTTTCGCCCACAAGTATACAGTCGGCTTTCCTGCTCTCCTTCCCCCTGCCCCGACCCCTCCCCTCGCCATCTTTCCCCCCTTTCTCCCCTAATCCCACTTCCATGACTGTTTGTGGGGCACTGATATGCGCAATTTGGCTGCCGCCTTTCGCCCACAAATATACAGTCAATTTTTCTACTCTTCTTCATCCTGCCCCGACCCCTCCCTCCCACTGCCCTTGTTCCTACCTGACTGTACAGCGCCTTGGGACGTCCTCTCGACGTGAAAGGCGCTATATAAATGTAAGTTTTGATTGATTGATTGATTGATTGATTGATTGACTGACGCATTTTTGGTGCTAGTGGCAGTGCCAGTGGCAGCCTGTTCAGCCCATCGAGCCTTACCTACCTCAACACACTGTAACCTCACTTTCCCCCTGCGTTTTGTCCACAACTTTTAATGACTACCTGGCTCAGGAGCAGGACCACTGAGACTTGTTTCCAACATTCCATTGATAAGCACAACATCGTAGAGCCAACCCAACACCAAGGAGACATTGCCACTTTACCTCCTCCCTTTCCACCCTCCCTCCCCAGACGTCAATTGTAATCTGTGGAGGAAATGATATATTTCCTAGCTGATTGTGTCAAATTGAGAAATTCACACTTAGAGCCAGCCAAAGGGTTTTTAAAACATTAATTTAGCACCACAGACCATTGGATTAGATACATAGGAACATGCGAACAGAAGTAGACAATTCAGCCCTTCAAGGCCGTTCCACCATTTAATTAGATCATGGCTAATCTGTAACTCTACTAATTCTTTCAATTCCAATTTCCCGCTTTCTCCCCATAATCTTAATACCCTGACCTACCAAAAATCTATCAACCTCACTCTTGAAGGTGTGGATAGATCCAGCATTCATACCCTTTTAGGGAGGGAATTCCAGATTTCTGCCATCCATTGAATGAAAAAATGCTTCCTGATTTCACTCTTAAATGGTCTCATTCTAACTTTAAGTCTATGATCCCTTGTTTTGGATTCCCCCACCAGAGGAAATAGCCCTATCAAATCCCTTTATCATCTTAACAACAACAATTACATTTATAGAGCGCCTTTCATTTTGGGAGGACGACCCAAGGCGCTGAACAGTCAGATCAGGACCCGAGCAAGAGAGAGGGACACGGTAGGGGGGAGGGGAGGGAGAGAGTTGGGAGACGAGGGAGAGAATTGGGAGAGCAGCAGAAGGCACGATCGAACACTTCAATCAAATCACCACTCAATCTTGTAAACCCAAAGGAATACAATCCAAGTTAATACAGCCTTTCCTCGTAACTTAACCCTTCTAGGCCTTCCCCAGCCTAAGGGCTGCGCTGCCTTTCCTCTGGGGCCAATATACTTTTCCTGAGGTGTGGTGCCCATAACTGAACGCAGTTTCCAGATGGGGGTCTGACTAACACTTAATTAATAAGCAATAAATGTGCAATCGTTGCATTTGACACTGCATTTAATCACAGTTCACTGGACCTACTGTAGAGTGTAGTGGATGTAGATTTTGTAGTTGAGCGTGGCAGCCAATTTGCATACAGCTACGTCCCACAACAGAGATGAATTTGGCCAGGAGAAAGAAACTCTCTTTTCGTTTAGAATAGTGTGGTGCGATATTTAATGTCCACCTCAACAGGCACAGTTGGGTCCTTTAATATCTTGTTTAAATGAGGGCAGATCTGACATTGCAGCACTCCCCCAGCACAGAACTGGAGCATTTGCCAAGACTACTGTATATGGTTTCCAACTCCCAATGTGGTGCTTGGAACTGATAACCTGACTCAGAGATGAGGGTGCTATCAACTGAGCCAGGCTGTGCTGAAATGTGTGATGCCTTAAACCACCGCCCTCCATATCCTCAATGCCCCCGCCGTGCAATGGCATCACTGCCATCACACAGCTCATTAACCATCTCATCAACCACTCAGGTCCTGCTAACTACGAAGCCAAATAACCTAATCGGAAGGGCTTTGGTCCTAATTGGACCAAAGAGTGAAAGCCTGACAAGCAGCACACTCAATGGGCAAGCTAGGTTACCCTATATTGCAGTTAACGTATATTCTGGGGGTCCCAGCAAGACACTGCCCTGACAGAAGGGCACTATATCAATGCGACTTGTTGTTGCTGATCATGTTGTGGCTCTCTGCATCTAATCATTTCTAGGATTAGTCGAGCAGGGTACATCCCTTCAGGGAAGATAGAGAGAAGAGTGTGCGCATTCCATCTGAGACATGAGAAATTCCCTTGTGTGGGTGCATACATAATTGGAACCTCAGTCTAGTTTGGAAACTCTAAATAAACATACAGTAATGATAATCCTTGTACTGTATTTTGATATAGTGCCTTATCACTTGGTTGAGACATCTCAAAGTGCTTGTTCCCTGGACGTTTCAATGTGTGGGTGCAATTCGCTGTGAAGTGAATTTTTGTGGGAGAAATGCGGCAGCCAATCCTACACAGCAATGTCACACAAACAGTCATGGATTGAACGATTAAAAAATAAAAATAATAATATCTGCGTGCATCAGATACCCTTCTTGTCAACTCACCCGTCCTTGGTGGCTTCCTTCTTCTCCAGGTCCTGGATGACGTCCAGGAGTATCTTGATGGTCTTCTGGCTGGTCTGCAGGACATCCTCCATGGCCTGCAGCCTGGTTTGGAGAGAGCTGATCACGTACTGCTTGGTGCGAATCGGCCTGCAGCCTCCGGTGCCCGCCAGCACTTTCACGTCGTCCCAAGGTGAAGGCGGGCACTCTGGCTGGGCTTTGGCAACGGGCACCACTTGTTGCTGGCCCCGAGAATCCGGCGTTGGCACCGGTTGACCGCAGTCGATATTGCAGACCGCCCGATGAACCGTCCCATTGGGAGTCAGAGGCGTTGGCTCAGCTTTGAGTTCAGGAGTGCAAGGGTCTGAGAGGCCAGGGAGCTTTGCATTGAGCAATGTTGGCGGAGTTTTTAGGCAGGACTTTGGAAAGTCTGGGTTGGATACCCTTAAATTTGGCGAGTCAGAAACATGGTCCCTAATGGGTGTTCGACTCCCCCTGCCCAGCTCAACTGTGGCGCTGACCGGATCCACACCGTCCAACTGGCCTTTGGTTGATCTTGGCTTATTGTTGTGGACCTGGGTTGAGGCCGGACTGGGCTTGGAGCCGTGCGAGCTCAGTTGGGAGGGTTTGGGGGATATCCCTTTCAGATGTTCTGATGGCTCAGTCCTCACCAGGCACTGCAGCCTTTCTTCTGCCTCCTTCAGTTTGAACCCTGGATCATCCCTGGCGAGGCCACACGCACCGGAGGCAGAGCACACCATCTGCGTTTCCCGGTGGGTCAGAGCGCTCTCTGCGGGTACATCCTTCCCGTTCAGGGCTGCGTTTCCAGCCTCGCTGCAGTCGCCCACACTCTGGCTCCGGTACTGGAACGCCAGGCTGTGCTTCTGCAGTGTCGGGGAGGTCTGGATAGCCGTGCTCATACATAACGTCCTGGGGTTGGGGAGGGTCAGGGAGCAAGGCTTGGAACGCCGCCAGCTCCTGGGCGGGACGCGCTGCTTCCCCGGCTCTCCCTCCGCGATGCTCCCATCGGGTGTCTCGAGGGGCCGCCTCCCTCCGTCCTCCTCGGGTCCGTCTGCCAGGTCCTTGAACCTCACCTGCTGGGCTTTCTGCCTCCGTCTGTGTGGCCTCCTGTCTGCCTCGTTGGAGGAGGAGTTGCCAGAGTCTCTTTTGAGCAGAACCGATCGGACAGTCATGGTTCTGTCTGAGTTGCAGTTGACGCTGGGTGCCATTGGGTGACTGTCCTCTCTGCTGATCATTCTCCCCCTCCGCCTGGAGGAGGAAGCCTTGAGCCAGGACCGCGCTTCCCGCAACGCCTCAGACACCTCCGGGCTCGCGGCTGGCTGAAGGCGAGCATGTGACCACCAAGATGTCACCTTTATCCCCAACTCCCACCAACTCAGCCGGCCCGGGCAGGAGGCTCCATCCTGCCAGCCCTTCGACGCTAACAAACGCCTAATCCTGGAACGCGCTCAGAATTCAGGAGTGATTCTGAGTTCATTGACAGCTCCCCCTTCGTCAGAGGGGGATAATTATCTGCACAATTGTATTTGCGGGGGTGTTTCTCACCCTCTGCCCCCGCCTTGCCCCTCCTAGCCCACCCACCCACCCACCCACCACCCAAGCCACTGCGCTCAGATGTCACGCTCTAAAGCTGGGCTAGCTCGCCCTCTGTCTGCACTCCTCCCGCTCACTGCATGCCACCCCTTCCTCCCAGGGGTTCAAGGCTACCTTCCCGTGAGGAACGCAGTGAGTGTGTTGGACGCAGAGCTGCTGATGGGAGTCAAGTGGATAGAGATCTTGTGTCAGGAGGTCCAGTGGGTAATACAGTGTCATTTTCATCCCCTGCACCTCCTCTCCTCTTCCTCTGTTCCACCCGCGCCAACCTCCCCCCCCGCCCCCCCACCCTCCACCCCCAGCCCCACTGCCCTGCACTCTACAATCTACACTCTCACTGCTCGCCTAGCCTCAGGGACACATCAGAGGATCAGACAGAATATACTGATCAGGGAGTGTGTGTGAAGTCTTTAATGTTAGGGACCACAGCAGTCGAGATGGTACTCCCTCGTACCCCAAACCAACTAAACTAAGCAACCAACAATCAAACAACCAACTCCACTAACCACACCAAACCCCCACACTAACCACACCAAACCACCCATCCAGCAAGCCCATACGCGATGCTCGAAATGACAGTTGGTCAGGACCTAGAGAGGTGGAGATTAAGGGAGAGAGAGAGGAATAGGCATTAGTATGTGTGGTGAGTCCAGCAAAGCATTTCAAATGCAATTTATCAGCAGCGCAGAGCGACCACATTAGAGGAAGCTCTGCTTCACTCTGCACACGGCTGTCCTCTCTATTTCATGGCTACGAGTTGATGTTTGTCAAACAAACAACAACAACTTACTTTTTATAGAGCCCTGTTCACGTAGGATAATGTGTCGCAGGATTGACGCTTGAACGCCTTTATCATAAAATGGTATGACTGTATTTTATGGGCAAAGGTGGCAGCCTATTTGCCCACAAAACAGCTGCGATGCGAGTGACAAATTTGATCTGCCACGGCAGCAGGAGAAAGGTTCATTCAAGCTCACCAATGTCAGGACTTGCACATGTAGTGTAAGCTGACACCCCCAACACAGTGCCAAAGTGTGTTGGCATTGTCAATGATGCCATCCTTCAGATGAGACGTTAAACCAAGGTCCTGCCTGCCTGGTCAGACGGACATTTGCGATCCCATTGGCACTATTTAAAAAAAGAGAAGGGAGTTTTCTGCCCTAATCCTGGCCGATAATCTCCCAAATCAAATTGGTCTTTTTTGATTTATGGCTGTTTGTGGGACATTGCTGTATGCAGTTACGCTGTAACATTCACGTACCACTTCATAGTAAATCTTGTAAAGCGCTTTGTGAAAGGCGCCAAACTGAAAGGCGCTGTACAGGAATGAAAGCATTATTACTGAGCCTTACACAATTCAGCAAACGTGTCAACACAGCCAAAATTTTCAAGTTGCTTTTGGCTGTCAGTTTCATGACTGTAGTTTCACAGAACTACGTGAGCGTTCACAAGTTTAGGAGGGAGCACCTCACAGGAGATCATGGAAGTTAGTGGTAGCTAGATCCTGGCGGGGGGATTGAAACACTGAGGATCTTAAGTGCGATCTGCTGGGGGTTTGAGGGAGATAGCAAAGACATCATTCCATCTCACAGCCAAGAATACTGCCGACCGAGTCAGGGAACTCCTAATTAAACGGATAAAGGAGAAAGACAGCTGCTGACACTGGGAAGAGCGAAGCTTATGACTGAGTCTACATTAAATGCTGGAGAGAGACGGTGCAGTGTGCTGTGTTTCAGTTCCGTCACTTCATTTCAGTGAGTGCAGCTTTGCGATCAATTTAAATGTTATTATTTGGTCAGCCAAAGGGTCTGTCACAGGCAGAAACCCAATCTAAGTGCTTGAGAGTATCCAAACCGGACTGAGAAATCCATGCCTGCCGCCCACACGTGGAAATCCCAGTGTTTTAGAATGGAATGCGCACTCTCTCCCCTGAGGGATGCATCAGTTTACCTAATTCCAGGGAGGTTTAGGTGTGGGTTGGCAAGAGCCAGGGCTTGGGAGAACCCCAGAGAGTGCGTTGGGGGTAACTGCTGGGATGTAACCTATTTAAAACCACAATAGCTCGTTATCCAGCTAGAACCATCCTACTCGTCAGGGATTTGGTTTGCAGGGTTAGCAGGAGCTCAGTCTAGTAATAATCCCTAAAAAAAATTAATTGGTCATTTCAATTCACGACTGTTTGTGGGGACGCTGCTGTGCGCAATTGGCTATCGCGTTTCTCTCACAAATACAGTCAATTCATTTTATAGTATATTCTATGAAGCGTTTTGAGACGTCTAGAAGGCATGAAAACTGCTATATCAAATGCAAGGACAATTAGTATTGTCCTCCGAAACACTTTTGAGACATCCTCCTGACATGGATGGTGCTGTATGTGTGTGGGAGGGAGGATATGTCAGGGAGAGGTTGTGCGTGCGTGCGTGCGTGTTTGTCTGAGAGTGTGTGTGAGCTAGGGTGTGTTTGTGTGATGTATAATTTCAGAGGCCTTTGAATCCCGGTGAGGAGTGAGTCAGAGTTGGAGAATGTGCGTGGAATCTTGGTATTATCGATAAGTATTGAGCTGCGATGGAAGTGAACCTGCTGAATTAATTCAGCAACAAAAGAGACAGCGATTCACCTGTGAGCTACGGAGTGGATCACATCAACCCTGTGCTGCAGGATTGTTAGCCAGGGCGTTAGGAGAGAGAAACTCCCTTCTTTTCTCCCCAACAGCGCTGCGGGATCTTTTGCATCCACCTGAATCCAACAGACAGACAGACGAGCTCGGTTTAATGTCTCATTCGATGGAAGGCGTGCCTACAATAATGCAGCACGACCCCCCGCACCCCCTTGCCCCCCCCCCAGTATTGTACTGGGCTATGGGCTCCATGTCCCAATGTGGGGGCTCAAACCCACAGCCCTCTGACCCAGAAGTGGACATGCTACCAACTGAGCCAGCCTGACACCTTGTTTGATGTAGAGTATTTCGTGCCAACCGCAAAGGATTATCTTATTCTTTTATTTCCCTGCATTGGGTCAATGCGAGAAGGTTAATCCCACATTAAAGTGTATCTCGTGGTTTATTTTAGATTGAGCTCAGTATATCTCCGCTCTGCCCCCACTTCGCCCCCCCCCCCCCCCCCCCCCCCCCACCCCCACAGGACTGTGGGCGAGCGAGTAATCTAATGGCTAAGAGATGTCCTCTTCGGAAGGACATTAAACATCTGTTGGAAAGGGCAGAAGGGAGTTTCTCTTCCCTGATGTCCTTGTTGAAAACCTCCCTGATACAATTGGTCACTCACTTCATGGCTGTTTGAGGGGACGTTGCTTGTACGCAAATCGGCTGCCGCATTAAACACACAATCGCACTCTGCAGTGAGATGCTTTGAGATATCACCACCAAATAATAAGACACTACTGTATATGAGACACGGAGGATTGTGGATAGAATAGTTTGGGGATTTGTTACATCGCTTAGAATGTGGAAATGGTTTGAAGAGCATTTGCTGTGAGGACTGAAGTGATTTTCACTGTGCGTAATTCCTGCGGCCGTTCTACACGTTTCAATGTCCCACAAATAGCCATGAGGTGAATGGAGAATTGTTGGCCAGGACACCAGGAGAGACTTCCTTCACCTCCACAAAACGCAATGTTTGAACCTATCTCAACAGGACAGGACACTCATTCGTTAATTTGACATCCCGTTCCGAAGAAAGTGACTCCAATAATGCAGTCTGCCCACCCACCCCCTTCCCCCCCCACCCCACCCCCCCCACCCCACTCAACAGGCACAGATGGGACTTTGGTGTTAATATCTTAACTGTTATAATCCTTCCATTTGGTACAGCATCATTCACATTGGAAGGACTTTCCAAATGGCTACATGATAAAGTGATTGGAGTTAGTGCGTAAACACAGCAGCCAATTTGCACACAGTGATGTCCTTCAAACAGCCATCGAGCGAGTGGCTCATTTTACTTGGGGGAGATTGTCGGCCTCTTTGTTTGTTGAGCAACGCTGCGGGATCTCGAATGCCCACCCGAGTAGGCACAGGCGGACCTCAGTTTAACGGCTCAGTGTTGATCCTTTTGCGCAGGAATAAGGGGGAAGGGAGGAGGGATCTTTAGAAATGGGGACGAGGAAGCGAGGGAGGTACAGACTTAAAGTGTTTGCGTTATCTCCCACAAGCAAATCGAACATAAACGTTTCCGTTCCAACGTGCAGCTGCAGTGTATGGTTCGCGGGCTCACCTCACAAGTGAGAGGACCAGGTTCGATTCCCGGATGGGGAAAAACCTTAAGCCAGTTTCCTTAATAATAAATAGTAGTATTATTATTCCACCCGCAAATACAGTGGCCACACTTTACAGTAAATCCTGCGAGGTGCAATTGAGATGTCCTCGCGACGTGAAAGGCGTTTGCGTTAAACGTGAGGCTGAGTATTACTGGTATATTACGGTTCATCATTTTCATTGATTTTTCTCCAAACTTCGCGAGGATTGAAGAAGAGGAACACAGACTCCGGTGAGCTGTACTCTCACAACGCTGAACGTTGAATTCAGTCCCTCCCTCCCTCCCTCCCCCCTCTCCCCCCACCCCCCCCCCTCCAACCCCGTTCATCTCTTAGAATATAATAATAATAATAATCCTTACATTTGATATCGCGCTTTCCACATTTTATCAACGTCCCAAAGCGCTTCACAGAATATAGTGTAAAGTGAATTGACTGTATATATTTGTGGGCGAATCGCGGCAGCCATGTGCGCACAGCAGATGTCAACTTGCAAAAGCGAAATCTTCTCTGCTGGGTCAACACAAACTCGGGACGATGCCTTTGAAGAGCGCTGGCACAATGCCCAGTCACTAGGTTTCACCGTGACATCGCATCAAGCGCCTTGAGACACCCTTCTCGACGTGAGAGGTGGTGTATCGCCCTCGCTCAGTAGCGATCCTGAGGCCGAGTCCTAGAAGCCACGGGTTCGAATGTAAGCCTGACACTCGGTGAAGCGCTGGGAGTTGCTTCGTTGTCGTCCGTCAGATGAGCTGTTAAACCGAGGTCTCATCTGTTCCCTGCTCGGGTGGACGTTAAAGATCCTTCCGAGCGCTATTGGAACAACAGTTCTCCTGTCGACCTGGCCAACATGAAAACCGTGGAACTCAAAATCCACGGCTGTTCGTGGGGACGTTGCCCTGTGCAAATCGGCCACCTGTTCACGCACAAAGCACACGGTCACTGCGCTTTACCCGTGAATCTCGTGAGGCTCTTTAAGACATCCTCCCGACGTGATGGTAATAATAACAATCCCGGTAGGCGTTTAACATTCCACCTCTCAGAGAGCTTCACGAGATTTACCGTCAGGTGCGGTGACCGGCGCTTCGGAGGCAGCCCGTTTGCGCACAGCGACGTCCCACAAACAGACACCAGGCGTGCGGATTGCCAACTTTAACCGGAGGCAAAGTCGGCCAGGACGCGTGCGGGGGAGAGGAACCCCCCCCTGCTCTATTTTCGAGTAGCGCCTAGGAGTCTTTCAGGTTCCCCTGAACAGGCACACATGGGATACAGACGGGGATGGGTGGCATGCAGGATTAGCATCTCATCCAAAGCATAGAGCCTCTGACAGTAGCGTCACTCTCTCTCCCCCCACCCCCACCCCCCCCCCCACCCCCACCCCCACCCAGTTCAAAACCTCAATGGGTGAGATGGCCACAAGACTGCGGGAGGCAGATCCTCGCTGTATCGGTCGGAGGAAACGTTCCGTTGCTCGTCGGACTTGACATCGGAAGGGAGGACCGATTTTTGCCTCTCGAAAGGTCCCCGGCAATCGCCCTCACCCGGAGTTTGAGTTGACGACCGGGGGAAAGCGGAATGGAAAGGGAACTTCAGAGAACACGGCAGCTCCCGCCTCATCAGTGTCAACCAATACCGGCTTACATTAATAATAATAATAATAATAATTATCCTTGCATTTGATGCAGCGCTGACAACGTAGCCTCTCTCCACCAGCACCGAGCTGGAATGCCAGGCTGGACTGTACTGTATATACTGTCAGCTCTGCGTTCCCGTGCGGGGTTTGAAACTTGGAAATATTAAGTGTGCAAGGCGCACAAGGCTATATCCACGCCGGGCTCCCTCGCTATTGTGAAGGAATGTGATTCCCTTCAAGTGAAAAGAATATTGTCCGACTGCATGCACACCCATACTTGCTAAATACACACACACACACCAGGTATGTGTACATACATATAGACAGCATGCGCACACCGTGCCTGCAAATACGCACACGCTACATACACACACACACGAAACAAGACGCACGCCTACACACACCACGCGCATGCACACACATCACACGCACGACCAAATACATACGCACATACACACACACAGCATGTGTACATACAGACATGCACAGATACACACACAGAAAGCACCCGGACTGCACAAACGCACTCACTGAGCGCGGAAACACACACTGCACAGAAACACACACACACTGTATACAGAAACACAGACACACACACACACACAGTTCACAGAAACACTGTACAGTACACAGTAAACAGAAACACACACACACGCTGTTCACAGAAACACACACACACACACACACACGGTACAGTAAACAGAAGCACAGACTGGGTAAGGAGCTGGCTCTGTAGGCATCAGAGGGAAAATTACAAAAGACACGTTTCATCCACGAACAGACCAGTGAATTTCTAAACTCAGGCGTTTTCTGATGCAGAGAGAGAGAGAGAGAGAGAGGCTTTATCATCATCTTCTCCTCGTCTCTCTCTCTCTCTCTCTCTCTCCCTCCCTCTGTCTGGACCTCTAACAATTGGGAAACAACGAGGTATACAGGGGGAGGAGAGGGGAGAGGAGAGGGGGG